>CM056993.1:354469883-355069883 GCA_029891345.1 Dryococelus australis | reverse complement strand
TTCATATCTAAAAAACATTATTAATTTTAAAACAACTGATATTTTATCATCGCGTTGAAACAATCTATTCTGAAACTAGGGTTTCGTGGGCGTATCATTAGTCTCAAAAACTAAATTTCCCCTCCTCGGAGCTGAGCGGTCTACTCATCTTCCTAAGTCGATGGAAATATGTACACAATATGCGGCGCCAATCGACGATCCAGATAAGAGTAACCTTTACATTATTCTTTTCTAGAAGTCTTCCTTGCCAGATTCACTAACCTGCACGTGCGTCCATACAGCCCAAGCACATATTAGTAACGGTCATCGATCAATGTTAATTAAATACCTAATTTTACTGCATATCGCGTGCAGGTCTCCCTTCGTATTCTTAGATCGACCCATGTTTTCTGACAATGAATGGAGCCCGTCCGTGCAACACTTTACGACACAATTGCTTGTATAGGATAGCCTGCCGGAGAAAACCACTTAGACCTTCACGGTACTACCAGAAGCTCCACAAAATTCAAGATGGAACTATTAAAAAAAAATTGGCATAATTAAATATTATTCAAATTATCTTTTAAGTTATTTGATTGGCTAGCTAAAATGCGGCCTTCCATTTGTAACAGTACAATGATACTATAAGGTAAGACTCAAACTTTTGAAACATATTACATTGCAACATTAGCAGGGCCGGCTCTGTAGCCTTATAAACGTGTCCCGGTGCTAACTGTAAAAATTAAATAATTTTCAAAAGTAATATATTTACCAAGCATAATAAATTTCTTATTATTTAATCATTATTATAATCTGGCCATAAAAACGTTTAATTCTTGCATATTTATTACGCAAGTCCCCCGAGGAAGTGATGTCAAGAGACAGCTAACTGTTTTTGCAGCGGCCCTCGTCTACCTGATATTAAAAATTGTCTCTTTTTATTCGCTTAGCTAATATGACTACGTGCGCATTTTTAACAGAGCCATTAAATACACGAAATCACACCCGACCTTATGTAGCGTAGAGTGAGTCCTGATATTTTCACTGTCAATAATTAAATAGGTAATACAGATAAATAAAATCATGTCATAACGTTACTGCCCTAACAATAATTTAAAAGTTAATAGAATGAAATTTCAGAAATGAAGGGCAAAAAGATTTAGCGTAAAATTACACAGCCATATTTTAATGAGTCGTAACTAAATAAAATTGAAATAAAACTGACAAATACACGGTTGGCAGGTAGCCCTTCTAACTGTGGTGACAGGTTCTGCGTGTCAGTCAATTTAATTTATGGTGGTTCTTGGCTTTTATTATATAGTAAAACTGCTTCGATTCAAAGCAACTATTTTTAGTGAATTTTTTATGTAATATTTACGTTTGTAATTTTATGAAAAGTACTTCGACCATCAAGTTTACCACATCGAATTTTCCACAGCGCTTTTTTTTAATTTTTCTGTTGGTGAATGTTCGTTGCGCCTTATCAATACGGGCTTACTGAAACGGAGTACTTTGGTTGTACACTGGCGTGCAAAAATTAAGGACGAAATGGAGAAATTAACACAGCAGCAGAGAACCGGCCGAAGGACAAATGAGGAGATCGTCTAAGGTCCAGTACGGTGGGGCATACGCATATACGCAACATGACGTGCCGTGGGCGTGTGAGCAGGGCATAAAGCAATGACCTTGTGCACGCTCAGCATTATATCTGCAGCCACCGCCTGGGACACATCACGTTGAACAATGTCGAGTTGCTATCTGATGTTTGATATGGCCAATGTACAGTCCTATAGACGATATCTGGGCGAATTTACACGATGTTGAATCACTAGGAAGTTGAAAGAAGGTCGAATTGTGGCTGGTATGGCCGAGGAGTTTGGCAGCTTTAACAGCATTCGTGTCACGTGTTTGGACGATCGTTTTGTAGTGGTCGTCCAAAAATGGCGTCAACTGTAACTCTCTGTGGCCATTCGGTTAAAGTATCAGAGTGAACATTCCTGTAATATTGGAAGTGGTTGATTACTGACACTCTTTTTTATTACTATTCCGTTTTATATCTGAAGAAGTATGAGATACGAAATCTATGATGTTCCGTCATCACGGGGTATTTTTGTCGGCCCCAGGATACGGGAATTCCCGTACAATACGCGACAGTTGGCATCTCTAAAACAAAGAGACAGATATCTAATACTCGTCAGACGAAGCATTAAGTGTTATCAGGTGGCTATTAAATGCGAAGAGATAGGCAGGCACCGAGTCCTTTCAGGGACCAAGGCAAAGAGAAACATCAGTATCGCTAAAACTCAACGACGTCATGGAATGTGCCTTCCTACTGTTCACAAGAAGACACACGAAGAAACGAAAGGAATCAAATCATGTCAGTTGGGGAATATACGAGCCTGATGTTAGTAACAGGTTGTATGAAGGTGGCAAACAAAATACGGATTACAGTTCCATGTATGGTCGTTACCCCCTCCAGTCACTCACACCTGGGCGAGTGCGAAGGCAATGTCCCTGTCCTTGCCTTCCCCAGTGTTAACACCATGTAGATGCTATTATCCCCCCCCCCCCCTTCTCCCCACGACCAGGACTTCACTTCGATTGAGAAAGTGACGAAGGTTTCCTAAGCTGTACCACCCTTCCCAGTAAAAATGCTCTTTTACAAACGTAGAATTTTCCATTGGCGAAATGGCTACCAGAGACTTCAGAATCCTTTAGCCGATTGATAGTGCTATAGTGAGGGATAAACAGCTGGAGGTAATGGAAGCGATGTGATTAAAGGTCGCAAAATGGGAACTTTATAAAGGTCAGAGCCAGGATATTTCACGATACATTGTGCTCTTTCGATTATTTCCCCAATACGAGAAGACGTACAACTAGAATCTCGTCAGATCGATTTTCTCCCTGCACAACTTTAATTCGACCCATCTGCATATAATGAGATGAAAAGGGAATTCTAAAATATGGCCAAATATGTTGATAAAGAATTTTGCAGTTTTTATTTAGAGCTGCCGAGTGTTAAAAATTAAACTCGGACAAAACGTCCCGTTTCAGTCACTCAGTAGATCAATATGTTTGTATTATTAATTATGTCATGTGACTCTGCGTAAAGCTTACGCCACTAACAAAACTATGTTAATCAGAAATATTTCAATTCTGTGTCAAAGAAAAACAATATTTTTTATTGATGTACCACTTATTTTCATTTTGTTAAGTTAAAATAAATCATCGAGTGTGGTGGATATTATTTTTCTTCTATGGGAAGTACTTATGAAAATACGTTAGTTATGATTGCAGCTTAGTGTTTTTAGAGTACTATTGAATACGGATGTATGTAACATGCTTAGATGCCGGCTATCATTAATAGCTCTCTCTGAGGTTTTAAACGTTATTTTCTCTAGATGTACACGTTGTGACATACTCCTGCTCAGTCGAACGCCTCAAATAATAACTGTCCATCCATTACGCAGGCTTCACCCATTGAGATAACCGTGAATATCACCATCTACACAGTCTCCATTTCGCTAAAACTAACTTTCTCTCACAAGATGTTACGGCATTCGCCACGATTATATAGGACTATGAGTATGGCGAAGGAAAATTATTTCTCGTCCATGTGTGGATGCTTCATTCGGTTCTGGTACGAAAACAAGCCGAAAAATTGCCACAGTATTAAAAAGAAGTTCATATGTAGGTGACGACCAGCATGTGCATGCTCCAGTGTTCTTGCGGATGGCTGCCATATTGAACTTCACTAATGGGTAGAGTCCTGCAAAATTCGCGTTATGTTTCGGTGACAGGATGAACTCCACTGAGCACAGCCAGTGGTTTAATTGAAAAATAACCTTTAAGTGCAGCCCCATACATGCTTGACTTCGTTAAAGAAGAGTGGCGACTCCGTCTCTCAAATTACGTTATTGGCTCAAGATTCCCGCGATGCATGCCAGACATACTGCCTGCCTATGGCAGGAGTCAGTCGAATGCACACAATAACTTGGAGATCAGTTTGCCGCTAAATAATAACTAATGGGAGATCTCTTGCAGCTTGCTTGGCTGATAGCTATATCGGTTGTATTTCGTTTCGTCCGTTACATTGTTCACGAAACTCAGCGAAATTAACCTATTGGCAACCTTACTTTTTGAGAACACGAGAAAGTAGACACACTGTAATTATTAGGTAAGTAGGGTTTAATTTCTCTACAACAGCGAGGTAATTAGAAATGGAGCAAGTCACTCGGAAAAGCCCATGGGAAAAACCATTGAGCATTCACATGGTCTGATCTCGGGAAACCATGCAAAACCGTAATCAGGATGGCCGGGCCGGGAATCGAACCCGTGTCCTCCCGAATGCGAGTATCATAGTTTACCACTGTGCCATCTCGTCCGACACCATAATCTTAAATCGAATTTAATAAATTCTATAGTAATAATAAAACATCCTAATTTTTTTTTGGCGAAGTTAAGGCATTATCACCTCTTGCACTTAACCACTTTGCATAATAAAACATACTTATTTTTTGGAAAGGAAAAGAAATAAATCAATTACACAAAACTTAATATTTACTATAAACTTAGAAAGAAGCTTATAAGTAGTAGGGGCGGGCCGATTCTTATCACAAAGGAATGCAACCCTTTTTGATTGACCTAATTAATTTGGTATTAAAGGGTTAATTAAATTTGCCGAAGGGGTTAATCAAAATAGTTATTAAAAATGGAAAGGGTTAAATTTATTGAAAGGGTTTTTTGTGTGTTTGGTGCAAGAGTGTGCTAAGGGTCTTCTTTCTTTCATTACTTTTGTGGGGACCTCTGGTACGTCCTCAGCCTGTGAGCTCTGGCACTCGATGAGGTGTGATGTGTTGGGGACGTGGTATATATATATGTATAGAGTTTTGTGCAAGAGTGGCCTAAGTGTATTTTTTTTTCAAATAATAACCGCATAGCACGAGAGAATTTCAGAGCATTTAAACGAGTTCCTCGTATGAATAAATTACACACATCGAATTGCAAATTTCAAACGAACTAATGAAGCAAAAAAAAGTCCCTATAAATTAAATGAACCCAATAACAAGATATATGTAACACAACTTGATGCCTATCGCACATACCTTACACATCCATCTGCCTGTGAGACTGGTGAAGAACTTTAGAAATGTAATCCATACTTGAAAATCAATTCAGTGTTTAACACGCATAATGAAATTGCACCTCTTGCAAAACACATATGTGCGGCTCAGAGGCTGGTGAAGGAATGAAGTGATCTTACGTCGAGAGCCTGACTATATATATGTGGAGCGCATTCGGAGGTTGACAAGCAACTAAGGTTATAACTACTCGGAAATAGATGTGAATACAATTTACACACTAGTCATACACATCCTGAATTATATCTAGAAAAATGCATCCCTAACAATTTAATTAGCGAAATACACATACAATGATTTAGCACTTCCAGTTAACAAGGACAAATAAAGATTTCGAAACTCGCATTATGAATTTTAAACAGACACAATAGAAATCGCACCAGCAAAACACATCCGTCTATCTCGGAGGTTAGTCAATGAATGAGTGGATCATATGATGTGCACCTGCTTATAAGCTGTTTCATGGAGCGTGGCTGAGTTTAAATTTACGACTGACAGGACATTTTCCCTACCAAGCTACTATTAACAACTTGATTCGTCCTACAAGTACATGAATGTAAAAAAGTTAATTATTTAAAAACAATGTAAATACTACAAATTGTTTTCCGTCAAGTCTGTGAAATTCACGGCACTTGGTATCAAAAATGCGATTTGAAAATGCTATGAAGTTTCATTTACCGAACACATAAATAGGGTTTACACAATAAACACATTATCACACAATAAATTAAAGACTTATAAAAATGTTCCACAATATAGTTTATGAAAACAGTGAACGAGATTTAAACCCCCCAGCATATGATATCGCTTAACGAGAATCGCAGCTATCACACTCCGAAGACCGGTGAAGACGAGAGTTCCAGTGTCATGTCTATGCAGCATGAGAGTTGGCGAACAACTAAGATGGCGGAAATCTGCGAGCAGTGATCACGTCGCTCCTCACTCCCCCCACCCCCTGGTCCGGAAGTTCATTTTCACCTGAGATGACAGTTCTTTTCCAAGGTCACGGAACATCAGCCTTGAGCGCATCCTCGGTGATCTGTCCCCCTACCCTCCTCCCCAACGCAAAGTTCGATTATGTCGTTCCCAAAGCTCTGCGTCATGCACCCTGGTATCGATTCAACACTGCAAGAACTTGTTTAGCGGCAAACACCCCCCTCCACCTGCCTACACCGCTAAAGAACTGCCCCTTACGATGGCGTGCTTCACAAAACCTGAACTCCTCAAGGTCAGAAACAGTATTTTCGGATGATTGCCCCTGTCCACAGAGGGCACTGCACCCTCGCTGATGATTCAAGGTCACACACCTCCTCACCTTTACAAAACTCAATAACACATTTTTTGGATATCTCAGGAACTGTGACTGCTCCAAGCAGGGCCGGCCCTTCATCCCTAAAGTGCTGCCTCGGCTATGAATAGAGGCATCCTTCAAGGTCAAAGCGATGCTTTCCCTACAGGTAGCAGCGGATTTTGAACTGACCTGGGTTAGCTGCCTGCCCCTGTCCCCTCCTCTGTACAAACAGCTATTTTCTCTGGAACATTGAGAATTCTTCCTATTCTTCGAGATGCAAGAGCCTGGCATATTCCCAGTAAAGTAAAAAAAAAATCACAAATCCCGCAGATGAAACTTTATTTTCCTCATCACTAAGAAACACATTCCAAATTTCTTTAACACACAATAAATTAAATTTAAAAAGTATACTCAGTTTTCCACCAAACCTTATTCCCATTTACAGCAAACATCAATCCCATTTCTAGCAAACTTTTAACTAATAAATGATTAATTCACATACCAACACAGCTATAAGACATATTTTTTGTAAGTAATGACAACCCCCCTCCCTATTCAAGTTTTAACAATTACTATGTAAGCAAATACTCAAGTTAAACTTTATTTTCAAACATTTAAAATGTACATTAAACAAACTTGTTCGAAATGTTGTTTAATACTATGTCCGTATTTTTACATGTAGTTTTTCCCAGCCTAGAATTTTAACTATAGTATCATATACGAAAATATAATATAATCTTGGTAAAGTTTAATAGTCTATGTTAAGTAATCATTAGTTTCAAATTTATTTGGGAAAGGCAGTCGACTATAGCAACATGTTTTTACAAAAGATACAGGGACGAGTCATTCTAAAGCCTTGCATACAAAGCCAGGTAGCGTATAGCCAATAATTGAGTATGTGGAGAGTGAGCGAAACTTAGATCTTGAGAGATTATGAGGATGAACCGTGTGATGAGCACTGCAAAAGACAGGGCACGGGCCAGAGTTTGGGTTGCACACAGGTGGGAGATGTGTATGGTACGGAGCGGGCAAGAGAATGACGAATGGTTCAGAAAGGTACCGCAGTCTGTGTCGTATACCACTATCGAAACCAGCCTGCTTCCAGCCACCTTACAACCGCCCCTTCCCCTTGCTAGTGCTCCGCACGCAGACCCTCTATGTCCTGAGTGTTATGCAGCTCGCATGCACTATACAATTCACCATAGCCTGGGACCAGTCTAGCCTCATCTTTCTTTCAAAAGTTTTAAAGCAAGCAGACTGTGTTTTCAACACAACATAAAATTTTAAGCTCAGTTTTAAAAATCATTTGTTTAAAAGGAAAACTTTCCAACTTAAATGGCTTTTTGGAAAAGACTGTGAGTTACTCGACACTGTCATAACTAGTGTGTGCCATAAAAAATTATGAATATTACACTGTAAAAAATTATGAATGTTACACCACCAAAATATTTTAAATCAAGATATTCATAAATTCAATAACAATTTTTGTATAAAAAGTTTTCAGTGTGGGGAATGCTATTTTGCTCTCTGAAAAACTTAGCAATTTCCAAGAACTGTATTGTTACAAGCAAAGAAATAAAACCTAGCACAAAGAATTACAAACCCAGAAATATATTCCGATAAAACTAACTATCACTTCAACATTAATGAATTAAAATGATCAATTACATCCCAATTAAATAAAAATACACGAAATACCATAGAAATCAAATCCAAGAAACAAATTCCTGGAAACATTATATAAGTTATAAGAAATATAACATGTTACAAGTATATTCTAACTAACATTAAAACGGAATCGTGCCCAAATGCCTTTAAGTTGAAAAATTACAATAAATTTTATCCCGATTCCAAGAAACTTAACATCAAAAACAATAAATTGCGTCACATTTGAAAGGAATCAAATGCAACGGAATACCACCCAAACACAATGAATTACAATGCATACCAAATACACCCAATTAATAACTAAATGCGATTCACCAATTAAACAAATCTATAACAGATACCAATTGAATTACAAATAAAATGCAACAAATTGTGTTACAATTAAAAGGAATCAAACACAACGAATTACATCATAAATGAAAGGAAATTAATGTAACAGATTATTTCTTAAATGCTAACCCAATGAAACTGTAATCCAATCAACAAGGGGATTGATTGCTGAATAAATATTAAATTCATCATCTATCTACAGCTGTATTAAATAAAATAATACATAAAATACAATTAAAAATCTTTGATGTATTATCATAATTTACAAACATTGTATTGCAATCTTTTAAGATATTAATTCTTAACCCAGGAGTCGTGTGCTTTTGAGAAACCCCTCCATCGAACCAAGGACATATCTTTCTTCCTTTCAATGATTTAACCAGTCAAATATTCATTTGAATAACTGAATTTTTGCAGTTCATGTTCATAAAATCCGCCTTTTATTGGTTCTCCGTCATATGTTTTTATGCAATACTCTCTGGGTTGTGTTTATCTAATTGAAATAATTTTTAATATTTCATAATACCAATAAACCGTTTTTTTTTTTTTTTTTTAAGATTCCTTTCTGCTTCGAGATATCTATAAATTCGCTAACTTTGAACTTCGATTTTCTTTCATCACTGACTTTAACATTATTATAAATCATTTTCATTAATCTATTATCTATAACTTTTTTGGGCACCATATTGACAGTTCTATCATATATGGAATTATAAAATTTAACAATTTCAGGAAAAATGTCAACCCATTTGTAAGTCCCCCTCGATTTGAAATGTTTATATATTTAACTGCTTAATCGATTTGTTGTAACATTCCACAACAATAGCTTTAAGCTCCGAATACATTGCATAGTGATTAATACCATATTCAGTCACTAGATTCCGGAACAGTGTAGTAAAATATTCGGTTCTTCTATCGATTTGGAGCGAATTTGGCTTTCTCTCTTTAAAAGCTATCTGCATTGCATCAGTAACCTGTTTCCCAGTTTTTTTTTCAAAGGTATAACCCAACCATACTTTGAATAAACGTCTATTACAGTTAAAATATTTGGATAATTACAGTTATTGTATTTGGAAAGCAATATCATTTCACTCAAATCGGCTTGAAAAAGAAAATTTAAACCATGAGTTATAACTCTTCTTCTAGGATATCTTACCCTTGCAGGAGCATGAAGCTCTGTAGTAATATTACTAAATTGCATTTCTAATATAATTGTCTTCTTTCAACTCTTCAATAATAGAAACAATTTCGTTTGTATCTGAATTACTCCCAGACTCACTCGAAGTGATGAGAAGTTTTAATCTATCAACCAATTAATTAGGATTGTTCCAATATACAGGAGAAAAACTATTACCAACTTCATTTTTATATATTCCACTTCCTACAATATTGGTTATTAAATGTATTTGGGGGGGGGGGGGGTTCATCTCCTGAACGAATGTTAGCATTCGTTCGATGAATAAGATCTTTATATTTCTGCAAATCAGCATCGGAATATCTTTTGGAAAGTTTGTAACAATAATTCAAACAATCCTTGACTCACATCAGTTACGTAATCACCTATTTTAATTTTATTGTCAGGCAAAAATTTAATTACCGAATCTCCCAGGAACCAGACGTTGTCATGTCGATAAACACTAACTTTGTATTGTGCATAGACGAAGAATGTGATAAAGATAAATAACGTCGTGTTAAATGAGAAAAAGTTAGCTTTTTCTTTGTTAAAGGCTCTTCTTCAGTTTTAATTTCCAAAGCTGTTTCATTAGGTGTATTCAACACAGAATGCAATGTTTCCATTCTACTCTTAACAGGTTTTAATATTTCTTCATTTGGCTTGTAAATGTTTTTTCTTCACAGCAGATATAACATTATGTAATTCTGAAACAGAGGCGGACATGTTTTGATTATATTACATTTAATTCAATCTATTTATATATGAATTAAGTCATTGCAGTTCTAACTGATGAAATAGGTCGTATAGTTTGTGCTTTTTCAATATTATCGACTTTACTTAGAACAGCATCCAATTTAGTTACAGTTTTAAATTTCAAATCACTAATAAAATAATTTATTCATGTTTCCAAATCATTATTTTGTTTTCTCAAATCTGGTTGTGTAACTAGACCAAATTTTTAATTAATTCATTCATATCTTACATATTGTGTTATTTATCCCATTCGTGTTTCAAGTTGTTTTGTAATAGTGTCGCTTACCACTTCATTTACTACAACTTTTAAATTTTCTTGCATTTCTGTAAGTTGTATTGTAAAAATTATGTTTGTCATATCATTAAAGTCATTACTAAATCAATTTAATCGTTCTTCTATTCTAAATTCATTGCTCTGCAAATCATTGCTAATAATGGTTAAAATGTTTGCAATTACACTCGTATTTTATAAATGTTATCATTCAAATCAAATAACTTTATTTTCTCTTGAATATGGCTTGATTGCGATTTAAATATGTTTAGTGTAATAGTGTTTAAGTATTCCACATAATGTTTATTTACCACATTGCTATCTTTTACAGCCATACCCATTTTATGTAATATATGTCCATTCAAATCACAATTCCCAGCGCAATTTTTGGTTAAACAGCTATTGTAATGATTGTGTTTTATACCACTATGTCCAAACTTTGAAATACTCATTTTCCTTCTCCAGGAAGTAAAAAACTGTCAAAACCAAACCTATATCTGCCTTTATAGAGTAGAATAAATTGGTATAATCACCAAAAAAAAAAAACATATTTCGTCTTTCCAAAAGTAAAAACACATATCTTTAAACTTTGTAAATGTCATATCGCTTAAAACATGATAGTAAATATGTTGCAGATTCATATTATTCATTTTAAACACAATTACCACATTTGCATTATCAGGTCAATTATGTTTCATTATGCATGCATAACTTTGCGATAGATAAAAACAATCGATGATTGATTGTCGGCCAAAACTAAAGTATTGCTATATTTCAACCTGCAGCTCACACCAAACATCGTCAAAAATAAATACAGAATTGGGCAATGCTTCATTCAGAGGCATTATATCTTCTTTATTTGTAAAAGGGAAATATCGCCTTCATTCAATTAATGATAAAATGGTTGCTAACCATTACATTTCTCTTGTTGTATTGTTTTAGAAGACACATATACATTTACAAATTTAAGTCCATTCGGATGTTCCAATAGCGACATAATAACACATGTTTTTTTCACATGAAGGACAGCTTATTATACAATGTATATTTGTTGGAAAAAGAAAGCCATGTTTCTGTTCAATAATGTTTTCTTTCATATTAGGAATTACCGGCAGATGTACATTTTGTTTTATAACCTTCATTTCTACACAAAGTATAACATATTGTAATGCATTTTAACATACTGATGTAACATACTAACATAACGTATTGTAACATAATATAACATTATAATGTAACATATTGTAATGCAATATAAGAAACTAACATAACATATTGTAACATAATATAATGTGCTAATGTAATGTATTGTACCATAGTGTAGATTAACATATAATGTACTAACATAATATATTGCAATGTACTAACGTAACATATTGTAACATAATGTAAAATATTGTAATATATTGACATAATGTAATAATGTAAAACTAATGTAACATACTAACATAAAACTATAAATGTAGATAAACATATAGGCTTCCATTCAGTTAGAAACAATGGCTGATACTAAACATATCAAAAAAGGACGTGGTGTATTGAATATTTTGACTTATAAATTACCATTTGAATTGCATTTACCAAACTACAATTATTGCGGAACAGGTACTAAACTTGCCAAACCTTTGGCATGGAATGATCAAGGAATAAACTCTTTGGATAATGCATATAAAGAACACGATATAGTTTACATTCGAACAAACAATTTACTTGCAATACATATAGCAGATACAATTCTAACTGATAAAGCTGCAAATATAAGGAAGAATACATTTACTTCTACAGGCGAAAAGCTTGGAGCTTGGGTTGTTGAAAAAGTTATGCATGCAAAGGCGAAGAGTGGCATGGGCTTAAAATGTAAATCCAAAAGAAAAACAAATAAAGGAGGAATCATTCCATTGCTATTCCTAGCATAAATAGCTCTTGGATCAATCCTCGGAGGAGTTTCGGCAATTAGTAGAGCAGTTAAATCAATAGATAAAGGATTGTATTTAAAACCTTATAAAGTTGGACAAGGACAAAAAACTCCAAATGTGGAAAAAATGCAGAAAGTCCTAAATAGACTTCCAAAATGTGCATTAACAAACAAAGATATCAATGTATTTGTAAAGAAACTGAATATTCCCTATTTCCAAGGCATCCATATGACGGACGATTTACAAAAAAGAGAAACCAAATATTCGGAAATGTATGATTGTTAAATTAGATTCGATAAAAAAAGGAACACATTGGGTTGCAATAATTAAAAACATACATCAATCATTGTATTAAGACAGTTTTGGTGATTGGTATTCTCCAATTGAAATATGTAATTATTAAAAAACATGCAATTACGGTACAATTACAAAATGGTACAAGTACCAAATGCAATTAGTTGTGGACATTTATGTTCATGTTTTTTGGCTATAAATAGGGTATATAAGTCATTGTAATATTAAACCATATTAATAATATGTCAACTACATTGATATTAAGTGGAAATTTGTCACTATTGCATGCAGTATATCTCCCAACTTTGGAGTTAGATGGAAAATGGCAAGTAAGTCTAATCGAAATCATTACTTAAAACAGCATACCAAATATTGATATGCATAACCAATCATTTACGGCTAATATTGGTGAAAAAACACACACGATTGTGATACTGGTAGGATCTTATGAGTTGGATGACATAGAAACATTCATTAAAGCAACATTACGAACAGAGAGTATATCCAGCTAGTCAATTACACAAATCATCAAAACAGGTTAATATACTATCTGTAAATGTATGTCACATAATTGATAATATTGTAGATGGTACATATTTGAATGGAAAACCGACAAATACAATACACAAATTCATGTGTGCTGTGGCTTCAGAATATAAAAAAATTGAAAAACAGAATACTTTGATATATCTTCCAGTAATAATGAATCGTGTTGATGAAATAGTTGTTACAATTGTCGATCAAGATGGTAAACTTATTAATTTTAGAAACAAAGAAATAACTGTCCATTTATATTTAAAAAACAATATAAACAGTTGAATTTCATTGTGCATTACTATCATAATGTGAAAAAAGGAAGTATAAAAAGATGTAAACGCAAACATGAAATGCTCACTTCAAATAAGTTACTTGTGAAGTCAACACAATGCAACAAATTGTATTTAAAAGAATTAGCATAAACAGTTAATAGAAATGGAAGACAATCTTAATGTTGAAGAACTGATCAGCTATTAAAATGTAATTATCAATACAAAAATACACCTTTAATAACCATTCCAAGCATGTCCATATACGTTTCCTTCGGAAATAAGGATTTCAATACAAAATCACGATATTTACATGTTACCATCATGTTTAATGTTTAGATTAACAATTAAAAAGAGAGCCGATTCAAGTAATCCAGCAACTACAAAAATAGTAAGAAATGGAATACTTAATTTAATCGACAGAATTGCATATCTGCCAAATGGAGTGGAACTCGATCAAACACAAGATGTTGGAATTATTTCCACGATAAAGAACCATTTCTCAGGAACTGTAAACAATCTTTATACAGGGCTTATGGATGGGTGGAGCTATGCTAGTGATTACTCACTATAATTAAACACAGGCAGAAAATGCAAAGTTGCTATACTATTATGTATAGTTTTGGCATTTCTGAAGACTACAGACATGTCATATTAAATGCTAAACAAGAATTAGTTATTCTATTCGGCGATACACATCTAAATACCACATATTATACAGTTAATAACGAGGATGGTGTAACATTTGAATTAAGTGGCGTGGAATGGTTAATGCCACATATTGGAATTAACACCCATGAACATGTAAAGTTTAAAAAATTTATTGAAAAAGGGAAGAATTTAGACATTGAATTCAGATCATGGAGTTTAGAGCTATTTCCAACTCTACCATCAGCTCAAAAAATAGTTGGGAGTGTGAAATCAAGTTTTTCATAGGAAAATCCAAGATATGTTATCATTTACTTTCAAACAATTCGACAAAACAATTTAAATGCTGATAGATCAGAATTCCATAATTGTGATATCAAAATATTAATCTGCATCTAAACAGTCAAGCTTACTCCTATGTGGATTTGAACATGAACTTTGCTAATTGCTAATTCCTTATGTCATATGATATGTATACAAAAGTATTATAACAGATACAGTTCACTAATCCTAGAACATAAAATATTTAAAAGTAGAGGAGCATTATTTGTGTTTGATGTAAGGAAACATGATGACACAATTATGAAAAGCATGAATGATTAACGAATTGAAATTATTGCAAATAAACCAATTCCAGCAAATACACAAGTTTGTGCTCTGATAATTCATGAGAGATTACTGAGTTACAATGTAAGAGATAAGCTAGTGAAAATAATGAATTGAGTCAGTAGACAATGAACCACAGTTACAGCAAGATGTTTTGCAATGTGCAAGTATTTCAATCTACAGAAATAAATTGCCATTAAAGAAGTAGCTATTACTGATATGGAAGAACATACAACTGTATTCAGCTTCAAAGCACCATTTGACTGGAAATATCTAACTCCCAAATACAAGAAAAACAAATAAATGGGTTACTAATCATCACCATGGTTTAACCTGGGAAAGTGGATGTATAGAGTATGAGAATATTGAAGATATTTGCAAACATTACCTAAATAATTGTGAAATATATGTAGGTGGAGTTGAGCAAAACACATTTTCGAAAGTGTGTATAACAGGGAAGTAATAGATATTCAAAAATATTACATTTGCTCCTCGTTCACACACTTGTGTAAAACATATGGATATAATTCGACATTCTTCTCTACAGAGGAAAACTGAAAATGAATGCTAACTTGGGCAATGACAACTCACTGGGGTAAAACAAACTATGCTGATTCTCCTCCCGAATCATGTGTGGATATTATTTGTGTCATGTGGCATTATTTAGGATGAGTGAAATTTAATATAAAAAGTATTTGCTTGTATGCAATCCACTAGTTTGTAAAGATGGATCAACATGACAAGAACGAAATTAAATGCTCATACACAGAAATCCAAATGTAAATTGAATATTAGCACGTTATTAGCACATGGAGTAAACCATTTAGAGTTTGTCTAGAAAAGAAATAGTTTCAATATCTTTGTGACATGCGCACTGTAAACATGTCTTTCTTCCACCCAACTGGTATTTACATCTCTGTCGCTTCTGGAAACTCAAGTGTGTATTACTCTTGTTTGTTTAACAGAATAATACCTAATTTTAGAGAGATATGCGATGAGCTGTTTCATTTCAAATATATCCAATGTCCCTTAAAGGCTGAAAAATGTAATGATTTAATATCTTGTCCAGATCTGCAAAATGTCCTGTTATACCATATGTGTCTGAATACAAGTCTACCAGTGAGCATCGAAGAAGTGTATTCGCACTTTTATGAAACTTTTCATGATTTACCAGAAGGTATAATATTACATGCTCCCAAATACACAAAAAAATTATAACACTCAAACAGATGAAAATACTATAAATATTGCCAGAGAGAATGGAAAAGATATTATGTAAATTAGTTTTTTGTAAACACACAGTGATGAGAAGATGTATTCTGTAAGTAAATGTATCGAAATAAGTGGTTTGAAACTATTTTTCTGTTTTACTGTCTTTACAAAAGTATGAATTGTAACATCCCCATGTTGTGACAATCAAATGTTACATCAACTTTGCGCACACTTAATATTCAAATATAAATGTGTTTGCACCTAAAGGCTTGTATGTGGGATAATGATTAAATAAACCTTTAGTAATTTGAAAGTGATTTAATAAATAAAACTATATAAACTTATAGTCTACGATTCAAATGTCTTCTGTTAAAAAAATGTATGTTTAACACCTTCTACAATTCAGATGTACTGTGTTTAAAATGAATAATGTAATCTAATTGCTGCCTGGATTTACCTATAACTACTTATGTGTATGCTTTGCAGTTTCATTCTAATCTTTGAATAGAATGGAATAAATGATGTCTTTGTTGTGTCACTTCTTCAGTAATGAGTTTACAGATTTGTGTAACTTATGACGACATGAAAGATGTAGTTGTGGAATGAAATCTTTAAAAAATCAGATTCAGTGTGAATTCTGCCTTAAACAATTTTCTCGGAGTGATGCTTTAAATGTAAATTATAAAACTTGCAACAATGGTTCTCTGCCTCTACAATCTACTCCTCAGTTAGCTCCACAAACTGTTCCACAATCTGTTCCACAATCTGCTTCACTGTTAGCTACACAGTTAATATTTCCAGCTCCACCCAATAAATTACCTCCAAATATTGGATATGTTAATTCAAGGATAAATAGTAATTTTATTACCAAATCTCCAGCTTCAGTGAAAAGTTCATCACCCAATCTGAGATACGAGATACTGGCTAGCAAGTTCGCCAGCAGGCTAACTAATGCACAGATAGTTAACAATAGGTTTGACAGTGATGCTGATTTTTCTCGTTTTTTAGAGAGGTGTAAGTTCTCTTTATTAAGGTTAATAATGGCACAACCCCGACCAGTTAGAATTAGTGTAACAGTAACGTGTAAGTTATTGAAATACCTCATGTCAAAGGAAGACATTATACAAACCTATTATTTTCAAAGTAAGTCCCTCCCTGTCCTACATTCATCCGTTATTCGTGAACTTCATGGCAATAACATAGTACCTTACTTAATAACCAGACTTGAATAATTTAGTGAGACAATACCAGCCGTTCACTGCTGGTGGTAAATAATACAAGTTTATTAGTGACAAGAAGGCTTGTAATAAGATGCTGCTCCATTACTCGCCTTGCTTCACCCTCATTGCCTCTCAACTCCCTGGTTTCGAGAATCGTTAAAATTTCTTCAATCACTCCAATGTATAGATAAAAACTTTTTTGCTACAAAGTTTTAATACAATTAAAAATCCATAAATTTTTCCTGTTCCACAAAACCCAGAATATGTGTAGAGCCTCTGAACTGCGAGCCTTGCCTCATGTCAGTACGATATGTATGTCAAATTACCTCCACAAACTTTACACTTATTGAATTTCAGCACTTCATTCAGTTGGCTGGTGTATCCCTGTGTGATAATATAGAATTCCTGTCTACATTTTTTTCGACCACACTAAACTGAATACCATAGCAAGTTCAGCTCTGCTATATGCAATACCACCAATGGGGTTTTTAAATGATATAGTAGCATCTACAAGTCCATTGAACTGCCAACTGTATCAAGAGTGAACCAATCAACTGACAGATTGTGTTTTAAAATAACTAATCTGAAATTCTAATGACCAAAGCCTCATCCAGAATCCACTGTGAATAACAACTTCTCACCGATTTGAGAGCAATGAATTCGCCTTCCTGCAGCATCACTCAAATGCTAGCAACCTCATTCCCAGAAAAGAAGATCGAGTGTTTTTCCTTATATAAAAAAATATTTTTTAAGAAAAATGTGTTTTTGCATATGTAAATACATATTTTAAGAAGAATGTGATTTTTTTGTATATGTAAATAAATATTGTATTTGCTTAAAGAAGATGGGACACATTTAACTTGTATTTCAAAGTGAATGTGTGTTTAATTTACCTCCAAACTGTAGATCTGGAAGTTTATAATTATATATCTTAAAGAAAGGGCAAGTCAATGTTTTCGCAAAAATAAAAATTATTACTTTATCCACCAGCAGTTGTAGTTTTGCAGATTGTTTGTGTGAAGAAATTTATTTATTCGTGGGTGTCACCTTTTTACATATATATCTTAAAAATGCATATCAACATAACAAAACAAAAATTACCTGGTTAATTGATATGTTTTTAGTGATAAGAAATATTTGGTGTGAATACAATACATACTTTTTCCTTCAGTCGGTTTAACGAGTGTGTGTTTGTTCGCAACAGTTGGCGAATAACTTTGAGCACATTCCATAAAATCGAACAATACTGTCTCACTGTGAAATAAGTTTGTATGAATATCAACTAAAAAGTGCGAAATCGTTAATATTTAACACAGTAAAGACTATGGTGATTCACAATGTGTAAACGATTTTGTGTCTTAACAGAAAACAAGACGAAATAAATAATGTTACTGATAGTACAAACACTGCCAATTTTCACAGGATATTTAATACACATAAAAATTGCATTTATTCAATATCTGCTTTTATTGTGTAATTCAGTTAATTTTGTGTTTGACACTTTGTGCGAAGCTTGTAGGATTCCTATAGCTGGGACGTGTCCAGGACATGTATAAAACTAAAGCATTTTTAGCAGTCCTTGTCCAGAGCGAGACAGGTTGGTTGCTTGAAGGTATTCCGGCATGGCGCTCGCTCAGTTGTCGGAAAAGGCAACCCGGAATTCGCTTGGGAATTCGATCGACCGCATGTCTGCTGGAGTAGACAATCCGGACTTTCGCCTGCCTGAGAGGGCAACCCGCAATGCTTCTTAGGTGATAACATCATCTATCTGCTCGATGTTCAAACTTTGCTCACAGTCTTCATTGCCGTATTTTTCGAAATATTTCTGTTTTCGCGTATTTAACTTTCGTAACATAAAATATGATAGGAGTTAGAATATTTTTATGCATGTTGATAAATTTATTAATTTTTTAATAATCATTGATTAACGTTTGAATTCCTTTCCTCTGCTAGTGTTAATTACGGGAGTCACTAACATTTTATTTGATAGCTTATAGTATAGAATTATTTTCTGTTATTTTGAAGTTTGCACATGTATATAATTCCTTTTAAATAATCCATGTCTCATTCTGCTAGGATTCGTAAATATGGAATTCCGAAGCTAGTCTACGTGTGTTCGCTACAATAATTTTGTTAAACTTTGTCTGCGATACATTTTCGATGCAGTTTTTCTCAAAATAATTTCGGATCGATAAACTGCATTTTTTAAGTAACTTAGTATTGATTTCATCGTTTTTCTTCCACGAAGTTGCAGGGACTCAAATATTTCTTAGATTTATTCATTTTGTGACAAACTTATATGCAATAATGAAATAGTGAGAGTTGATAAAATATATTCATTTACCGGGAATGTTCAAACACTCGAGAGTCTAAATGCGAGAATTTTTCAAACATCTCCTGACACAAAGGTATGAAGACTGTTGACCAGCTCTAGGTATGGCGAGTCAGGGGAAGGGGCAGGTGGGGTCAATAACAATATCTTTCACAGAACCGGACAGGGCAGATTTTCGGGAGAGTCCTCAATTCATGGGTAAAGCGTAGTTATGCAAACAATAATATGCTTTGGAAGAGTCCAACTTGGTGTCTTGAGCGGTGTCTGACAGTTGGAGAGTCCCCGAAGTTGTTGGACGAAATAAATGTCCTGGGCTGATGGTGAAGGGAGGGGGTTGGGGCTGCGTGGTCTTATAGAAGTTTTGCAGAGAGGAAAGTCGGATCGATAGAGGGCTGTGTGACCTTGGATAGAGCATCCCTCTGAAAAAAAAACACATTCTTGGCCAGCATAAGGGGAGGGGGCTGGTTGGCCTTGGAAAAGGAACTCTTTTCGCACAAAGTCATCTTCTGGACAAGGGTAGGGGTGGTGAGGAGCGACGTGACCACTGCTCGTGGATTTCCGCCATCTTAGTTATTTGCCAACCCTCATGCTGCATAGACACGACACTGGAACTCTCGATTTCACTGGTCTTTGGAGTGTGGTAGCTGCGATTCTTGTTAAGCGATATTATATGCTCCGGGGTTCAGGTCTTGTTCACAGTCTTCATAAACTATAGTGTGAAATATTTTTTTTATAAGTCTTTAATTTATCGTGTGATAGTGTGTTTATCGTGTTAACCCCATTTCTGTGTTCAGTAGATGAAACTTCGTAGCGTTTTCATATCAGGTTTTTGTTATCAGGTGCTGTGAATTTCATAGACTAGATGGAAAATAATTTGTAGTATGTACATTAATTCTAAATAATTCACTTTTATGCATTCACGTACTTGTAGGACGAATCAAGTTGTTAATAGTAGCTTGGTAGGGAAATAGATTCTTTCAGTCATAAATTTAAAATCAGCCGCTCTCCACGTAACAGCTTATAAGCAGGCACACGTCATACGATCCACTCATTCATTGACTGACCTCCAAGGTGGACAGATGTGTTTTTGGGGAGCTCCTGGAGTGATTTATAGTGTGTATGTTTAAAATTCAAAATGCGAGTTTCGAAATCTTTATTTATCCTTGTTAACTGGAAGTGCTAAATCATTCTATGTTCATTTTGATAATTAAATTGCACGCAGTGCTTGGTAGGGATACATTTTTCTCTAGATATAATTCAGGATGTGTATGACTAGTGTGTAAATCAAATTCACATCTATTTCCGAATAGCTATAACCTTAGTCGCTTGCCAGCCTCCGAACGTGCTCCACATACATATAGTCAGGCTCTTGACGTAAGATCGCTTCGTTCCTTCAGCAGCCTCCGAGTCGGACAGATATGTTTTGCGAGAGCTGCCATTTCATTACACGTGTTAAAAAGTGTTCCTCACAAGTCTCACAGGTAGGCGGGCATGTAAGGTATGTGTGATAGGCATCAAGTTGTGTTACATATATCTTGTTATTGTGTTTGTTTAATTTAAAGGGACTTTTTTTTGCTTCGTTAATTAATTCCATACTGCATACTCTCACATTGGTTTTCATTCATTATACTTCACTCATGTAAATTATATTCCTAGCATACAGGTCGGGGTAGACTAATTCATCTCTTTACGTTTAAGACACCTGGAGTGTCACGTAATTGCACTTATTATTATTTATGTAGTTGTGATCATTTAAAATTTGCGATTCATTGTGTGTAATTTATTAATATGTAGAATTCGTTTAAACATTCTGAAATTCTCTTGTGAAATGCTGTTATTCATTTGGAATAATACTATCTTTCAAAGTCGTCTATCTACAAACACCATCTGCAAGTAATATCACTACCAACCCAAAAAAAATGTACACTTAGGCAACTCTTGCACAAAATGCTACACATATATACCCGTTCCCAACACGTCACACCTCATCCGAGTACCAGAGCTCACAGGGTGAGGATGTATGAGAGCTCCCCATAAAAAGAAAGATGGAAGACCCTTAGTACACCCTTGCACCAAACACATAAAACCAAAAACAAATTAACTCTTTCAATACATTTAACCATATCAATAAATATAACCCTTTCTTTAAATTTAACCCTTTCCGTTTTTCGAGTAACCAATTTTTGTTTAACCCTTTCAATAAATTTAATGAACCTTTTGTTATCAATTTGATATCAAATTAAATAGGTCACCAAAAAAGGCGGCATCCCTTTGGGGTTAGAACCAGCTCGCCCCTACTACTCTTATATTAAATATATAAAAGCAACTTATATAAAATAAAATTAACCTTAATAGTGAAGTTACACGATTAACAGATACCTGGATATACAAAACCATATACACACCTGACATATATCCATATAAATAAAATTGTACTATTTATAAAATTAAACTTCAAGATAACACTGACTAGCAAAAGTTCTAAAACCGAAATTTATTTTAAGGATTGCTGAAGGACAGAAAATCACAGCATATAACTATTTAAACACGGGAAAAAGACACAAAAATAATTAATGTAAGACATTAAAAATTACAATATAAAAAGTCTTAAATTATCAGCTACCTAAAAATATACATAAAATAAGATATTACAACGTCCACTCGCACATACTCATTCACACAGCTACATACATTAACAATACATTTAACTAATTAAACAGTAACATAGGCATCAGAAACATTCATAAAGTCGCATGAAGCAGAACAGCTGAGGTAGGGCTGCGGGACGCAGCCCTCCTAATAAAATCTCAGAACGCATACCTCCACTCATCTGCTACTCAATAAATAATACTGCGTACGAATACGGAGGTTATTTCGCAGCCATTGTTTTTGAGATGGACGAGACTCTTGTTATGAGAGAAATGTTTTCGGAAATGTCGAGTGGTGGGGCGGCACATTCTTCGCCCCGAAGTGGGTAGAGCTAGTACAGAGATATGTTTGTAACATAGGACTAGGGGTGCTACGGGAGGGAGGAAAGACTTCAGGGGCTCGGCCCTTTTCAACCAATCGCGTGCTGTAAATCGGAGAGTGCAGGGCGCGCCCCTGCTCAAACAAAAAAAATTGGTTTCCTGGAACTTGACAAAGCTACCAAAACTACATGTTTTGGAAGCACACTTTCGCGCTCCACTCTTTTGCAGTTGTTAAACACATTTTTTAACAATACTTGTATTTATTTAGAAAAATTTTTATTTTGTTGATATAGTTCAAATTCGCGTGAAATTCAAATATAGCGTGTAATAATCTGAATAAGTTTGTTGTTAATTAATGATGAGCTATGAGCATCGATCAGAAGAAGGGTTGAATTGTTGCTAATGTCGTGTTGTGTAAACTTGTAAATAATTGTTAATTCAGCGAGTAACATTTTAATTTTAAACCTTATTACGGCAAAGATGTTCAATTACGAGAATAAACTAGAGCTACAGAATCTGGGACCAGCAAGGCCACAGTTAAATATAATTCAACAACAAAGCCAAGGTAGTAAATGGTTCGTATAAGAGAAAATTTGACCCAAGTACATACAATTCCGCGGACTGGCTATGCGGGTGTGAAGTTGGAAATGTGTTGTTTTGTTTAATTCGTTTTGCTAATGAAACCTAATGATCTTGCGTAGACTGTCAATGGGGTAAAAGATTTAAAACATTTGGGAGACAAAGTTAAAATATATAAATCATGTTCACGGCATATAAAAAATGCCATAAAATTTTCATTGCTTGGTAAGGTGAATATACATTGCCAGTTAGATAGCGCGTGCAGGTTGACGAATGGATTTTTTTTTACAAATATATTGATTAAAATATGTCACTTTTATCCTCTAACTTAAATTTGACATGTATTTTGTTTGTACCATGGGCTATGTAAATTAGTATTTGGTTTTAAAAATTTTTGTTTTAGTATATTAAATTTATGATCATCATTGGTATGGTAGAATTGGTATTATTATGTTATATCTCGTCGTCTCGTGTAATGTACCACACAAAGCAGGTACTTGTTGGAAGGTATATAACCTAAACAAACTTGAAACAAATATATACCTGAGGTTGTAATTAGATCTGAGCCAGCGGCCATAGTATGTTGATCATTACAATTCGGGAAATGATAAATTTTTATCAAACAACCACACTTATATTTTGTATTTAACTACATAAGCTACATTTACTTAAGCCTGTCGTACGCAATATATTTATCACTGTGCCTATTTAGAAAATGACATTTGTAATGATATGAGTTACGATCGCTACAGCCCTCCCAGTTTCAAAAGTCACCAGCCGCCACTGAAGAACAAAGCAAATAAGTTACAGATATTATAAAAGAGGAAATTTTTAATTCAAGAAATAAATCCCCAGGTTTTGCGCAGTATGCACTAGGAGAGCTGCAGACAATTCAAACTGTAATATAATTATGCACATAAACTGCCCCGCCCCCGCTTTGTTTACCTTGTAGATCAACTCTGTATAAGTCATAACCCGGCAAGTCAACAAGCGAAGATGGGAGACTCTCCTTAAGCCTATTACTCGTACCAGCAGCGCCACGCGATTCTCCACTGACCCAGTACTCTCCACTGCTCCACTATTGCTCACAAACTGATGTGATCAAATAGATTGTCTTCTCTTGCAATTCGACAACTTTGAACGAAAGGAACCAGAACACACACTAGAAACTTAGTCAATTTGATTACTATAATAGTCGTCGCAAACATACCGAACATCCACTAAACACATCCGCCAAACGATCGTACTGACCTTTTCAGCCATCTAGCGGCCATCTACCAGCCGTCTGAAAATCATATACCGTCCGTCTGCATGTATTTCGAAATAGTTAAGTTTCGGTTTGTTCAAATAAGTTTTAATAAACTGAATTATTTTTAATATCCATATCACACACAATTTTATCTAGAATGTTAGCTAATCTTTTATTACTAGAGTTGTTTTTTCTTCCTCACTATTGGCCATCTTATATTTTATCTGTTAATGATCAGACAACTTTTGAGTTTGATTAGAAAGAATATGAAATAATTTCTAATTTTAATTTTGAACAGGGAAATTGTGACTCGTTTTATGTTTTCCTAAAGGACAATTCTAAAATTTGATTTATAAGCAAATTCTCTAGTTGTTTTTGAGTTTGTAGTGTTATTTCATGATTTAAAAAAAAATCTTTATCATTTTCATTTCACGCCTTGGCATTTTATCTTGTTCCCATTATAGCAAGTTGATGTATGTGACGTCGTCCGTGTAGTTTGCAGCGAGCACCAACCTTCATAAAGCCAGCGGGAGGGGGGGGGGGTTTCTTCTGGAATGGCGCTCGCTAGGCTGGGCGGTAACTACGTTACACCAATGCTGCTGTTTCGTCATGTCAGTCCCATTACGACGTCTAATTGCTCATTGTGCCTCTCCACGTCTCGCTAGCTTGGTGCGGAGACGGCTACCCCTCCCCTGCGACGGCCCCCCGCCATTAGCAACCCTTTCCCCCGAGTGGACATTCCCGCCTCGAGGAGCCGTAGCAACCCCTCCCCCCCCCCCCCATCACATCAAGGGTGACACGTCGCACGAGCCTGGCATCACGCCGCTGAGCTGTCGTAATGAACCTGGCATCACGCCGTTCTCTTGATGAAGAGTTCTGAGCGAGTGAAGAGAATTGGGCGGCTCTTGACATAGAGAGGTTTTGAGAGCCGATGAGGGTTATGGAGGTGAGCATAAAGCAGTGATCGAATGAAAAGGGTGGGGCAAACGGGACATCCCCGAGAAAACTCGCCGACCAGCGACACCGTCCGGCACGATCCCCGGGTGCAAAATTCCTGGAGTGTCCCTGCCATGGATTGAACCCGGTTCGCCTTGGTGGGAGGCGAGCAAGCTAACGCTGTTCACAAGAAAGTGAGAACTTTTGAAATCAACCTTAGAAAAATGTCATTGCTAATAACTGCATATGTGTGTGTGTATATATATATATATATATATATATATATATATATATATATATATATATATATATATATATATAAGTGCGCATTGAGTGTAATGCGCTCAGAAAAGTTGGTATCGATTGAGGGAAAGTAAAAGTAGTGTCATTTCTTAACGTGAAATTAAAAGTAACCACATGTGATGACTGAAATCATTTCTTTTCTGTTTATATTAATTCACTGAAGTGTAAAAATGAGCAGATTTATAAAATATTTACTTTCTTTACAATTTCACAGTTTTACTTACACGACGCATGAATAAAGTAACGAGGCCCATGACAATGTTAATTATACATAAGGTGGAAGAATACACACCTTGCATACAAGTAGATCGTATGCAGGGCTTTCAAAACTGCTCAGTTTACCGTGAACAGCCTTTATGTGAAGGAATTAGTAGTTGATACTCTTAGACATTTTTTTTTTATTTCGAGTGTTGTCCAGCAAAACTAAAGAAAACTGTGCAATTCTTTAAAGACGAACACACATAAATCAGGAAGTTAGTGTTGTTTGGTATCACAAATCTTCAGTGATTAACTATAAAACATTCTAAATATGTACAACCTACAGCTAGATATGAAGAAGTTTCTGCCACAGCCGATAAGTTCGTAGACTGACTGGAGCTTCCCCCCCCCCCCCCCTAGTGTAGGAAGTCACGCACCATGGCGTGAGCGAGCTTAATGACTTTCCTAATAAGTAAAATGTCCGCAATTTAAATAAAAATGGATGCAAGTAAAAATAATTGATGTCTCTATCTCTCTCTGTATATATTCATATATATTATATATATAAGGTGGCAAATATATCGTGCATTTTGTACCTAAATTATATATTAAGGGCGAAATAAGTCCCCCGAAAATGGGAGATTTTGAAATGCATTTTTTTCGAAATATGGGAAACCAGGTGAGATGAAAGTACAATTCACGGAAAATTATTTTATGTTATCGGGATCTTCAACCTAAGAGTAAATTCACAATAATAATACTCCCCTGTACGAAAATAACATGGGTGGATACCCTCTTATTGCCAGCAACTTCGTTACCGTCAGGAATTATGAACGTTTGGTGCTGGTTTATTAAGCATTATGACCTACAAAACAAAAATGGTCCCCTTGTTGCAACTCCTTAGGACCCACCGTTTTCGTTTAAAATGCACACAAATATTCCGCTAGGTTCCTCTGCGACGAGACAATGCCTCGTACGTAGGCAATACGCAAGACACGTGTGTAGGGTAGGCTGCTGTTCCCACTGTACAAACAATGGTGGACGACATTTATTACTTACTGTAAACAACCATTACCGTGCATTAAGAAGCCTACAATACGGCATCCGATAATGTATTCCAGGTAACAGTCGGTGTGATAATCCCTACATGAAGTATTGTCTTTGTCTACGTACCAGGAACCGTATTACTGTCACTACTGTGTGGTGTAAAGACTGTTGTTTATGCGCCTGGACATGAATCGCTGCAGCCAAATCCTTATGTATGTGGATTTTGTACGAAAGCGGTGGTCTTAGAGAGTTGCGACTAAAGGCCCTGTGTGTTACCCAGGTCATGGTGTCAAATAAACAAGCATCAGATGTGAATGAGTCTTGACTTTACGTATAAACATCTCCCGTAATTAATAAATTAGGGACCGAGCGAAGTGGGGCCACAGAAACATGTTGGACTCGCATTCGGGAGGACGAGTATTCAAATCCTGGTCAGGCCATCCAGAATTCTGTTTACCATGGTTTCTCGAAGTCACTCCAGGCAAACGCTAGGATGGTTCCTTAATAAAGGCCAAAGCCGAATTCTTCCTCAAGTGCCTAGTTGTGTGTTCCTCTTTCTAATGACCTCGCTTGCGACGTGACATTAGATGCACAAACTAAACACGAACAGGTAGCCATTGCGAATTATTAGGGTGTAAATAAGTGTTACATTTGACAAAAAACATGTCGACAGTTGAAAGTAACGTTCTCATAATGCAACAATGTCAGGTCATTCGTTTGTGAGCAAACATCTAACTAGGTATCAGATACATCATGTAGTATAAAACACGTGTATACAGGCTGTGCGAGCGGTCAAGATGTATGACACAAATACCATACTAGGCAGCTCTGTGTGGTTTGAAGTGTTCAATTCCACGCCTAGCACGACTGTTATCGCGGCACCAGGGAATGCGGCCCATTATACTTCGAGACGAATTGTATAAAATATCTGAGCACTCCATGGCGTATCATTTACATTCCTGGTAGTCAAGTTGCATGCTGTGTCTACAACATGGAACGCTTCACCTGGCTGAAAATGGCAGATATGCTACTCATCTATGGCGCGGCAGAGGGGAATGGATGAAAAGCGCAAAGAATGTATAGGGGTCGATTTCCGCACAGACAGCAGCCACACCACACGAGATTTGCCTTTGTGGAGCGACGTTTGAGAGAAAGCGGAAGTTTGGAGGTGACACGACCGAATGCAGGGCGCAGACGGACAGCGAGAACAGCCGGGTTTGAAGCGGAAGTGTTGAGGCATGTTGTGAATAACCCACGTGTGAGTACGCGTAATATTGCAAGAGTACTCAACAGAAGCCACCCCATCATTGGTCGAGTGCTTTATGAGCAATTACTGCATCCGTTCCATGTACAATGCGTGCATGCAGTGGGTCCTGCAGATTATCCACGACACGTGGAGTTTGCAGTATGGTTTCTGGAGAAACGCAGAACACACCCTGACTTTGACCGATACATTCTCTTCACTGACGAGGCTTCCTTTCAACGTGATGGCATACAGAATTGTCGAAATATCTACGCGTGGGCGGATATCAATCCTCACATTCCATTCGTCCACGGGGATCAACAGCGATTCAGTGCCAACGTCTGGGCGAGCTTAATACGTAACATGTTGGTTGGCCCCTACCTGTTAAAACAGCATCTCACCGGCAGTGTGTACGCTGCATTTCTGCGGGAAACACTGCCAACATTACTCGAAGAGGTCTCGTTACAAACATGAGCGGCCATGTGGTTCCAGCACGACGGCGTCCCAGCCCACAGTTCACGATGTGCTCGCGATCACCTGAATCTCGTATTCTCTGGACGATGGCTAGGCCGTGGGGTTCTGTTCCCTGGCCTACACGATCCCCAGATATGAATCCACTGAACTATTTATTCTCGGGTTCCATGTGCGGCTTGATGTATGAAACCACGGTGGAATCCGAAGAGGACCTCGTCGCCCACATCGTTGCAGCTGCAGGATTTATTCGGGACAATGAAGAATTTTTCAAACGTGTCCGACACTCGTTCGTGCGGCGATGTGAACTGTGCGTCGAACATGGAGGCCATACCATCGAGCCTTTCCTATAAAAGTGTTCGTGATACATGTTTATACAATTAAACCTATGGAATGCCCCCAGCTTTTGTTGTCAATTGTAATGTGTTACCTGGTACTGCTTAAATTTGGTACGTTTTAATGGCATTGCTTTACACTGCTGCACCAAATATTGCAATGTTCAAAAGCCCGTACAGTACACAGCAGAAGCGATACAATTCCAGGTGCAAAAGCAATACCAATATCTCTACGTCCTGCGAGGAATCGCACACAGACTGTCGCCACAAACGAACAGTTGTGTATGCTTATTAATGTATGATACACATTGTTTACAATAGGTGTTAACTTTGTCCGCCACCACCGGCTGTGCTGTGATAATACACGCATGTAGGCGTATTGCATACATACGAGGCACTGTATCACTGCAGCGGAATCTTTGTGTGCGTTTTAAACGAAAACGGTCGGTCCTAGGCAGTTGAAACAAAGGGAACCATTTTTGTTTTGTAGCTCATATTGCTCAATAAACCAGCATCAAACGTTCATAATTCCCGATGGTAACGAAGTTGCTGGCAATAAGAGGTTGGACACCCCTGTTATTTCCGTAACGGGGCGTATTATTATGATGAATTTGCTCTTAGGTTGAAGATCCCGATAACATAAAATAATTTTCCGCAAATTGTACTTTCATCTCACCTGATTTCCGATATTTCAAAAAAATTAATTCCCAAATCTCCATTTTCAGAGACTTACTTCGCCTTTAATATTTATTTTAGGTACAAAGTATCCTATATATTTGCCACTTGATTTTGCATAAGGAATCACCTCAAGAAATTTATCGGTCGAATTCAGCCCCACCCGTATATATACATTTATATACACGATATAGGATGGTCGGCCTAACATGGGCATCCCCAACATTTCTGGAACGGTTGCAGATCACGAAATGCGATTTTCGCTGAATTAAATTACTTACGGCGGCAGGTAATTTGCTTCAAAGTGACTATTCGCAACATGAGCATGGACAGAAATAATTAAACCACATATGCTTCTCCCCCTGGAAACATGCATATATTTCAAAGGCATCTTAAAGTACACGCAAAGAGGAATACAGCGATATAGCATATGTAATGTAAAGTAACACAGAAACGTCGAGAAATAATGTGCAAATATGATTAAGTTATGTGGGCCGGTAGCACGGGACTTGTACTGAACAGCTGTAAACAAGCCACACACACCGTGACTCATCCTGGCGGGACCACTTCCTAATAGCAGTGCAGCGCCAGTCCCCGTAATAGGTTGTGGTAAGTGGTATTGCAGTGTGTGTGGATGTAAGTACGCAATGAAGTTCACGAATTAAGAAAAACTGGACTCTCTACTTGTGTACGGTGAGTGTGGCAGAAATGCTGAGCAAGCTGTCCAAATGAATGGTGAAAGGTTTCCTAATCGGACGCCCATCTGAGGTAAACGATACGAAGGATTTACACACGTCTCTTCTCACGAGGTGATTTGCAATCCCACAACTCGAGTGCGACGAAAGACTGCTACGGGAGAGACGCATCAACACGATGTGTTGGCACGTGTCGTTGCAAACCCCCGCATGGGTCCATCCATATCACGTGGCTCTTCATCAGGCATTACATGAAGGTGATTTCCTACAGCATATTCAGTTTCGTAGGTTTGTTCTGATGTCTGTAAGTGATGGCAGCACTTTTCTGAAGAACATATTATTTACCAATGAAGCGACCTTCACAAACCATGGGCGCGTAAATTTACGAAATATGCACTACTGGGCGACGGAGAAAATCTGCGTTGGGTCCGGTACGTGGAGCACCAGCGACTGTGGGAAGTGAACGTGTGGTGTGGAATCGTTGGAAACTACATCATAGGGCCATAATTCCTTCAATGGACAATGACCGGCTGTACGTATGCCCATTTCCTCAGAGAGATATTACCGGCACTTCTGGAAGACATACCGTTCGACATACATCGTAACATGTGGTTTCAGCATGATGGTTCTCCTGCGCATTTAGCTTTGGTGGAGAATGTGTTAAATGAAACGTTTCCAAACCGGTGGTTGGGGCGTGGTGGTGTTGTAAGATATCTTAGCCGTTCCCCCGACCTCAAACCTCTCGATTTTTTCCTGTAGGGAACACTTAAAGGTAGGGTGTGCAACACGGTTTCTACTACACCGGAAGACATGCAGGAACGCATTGTGGCAGCTTGTAGAGGCATTACGCCAGAAACACTTCAGGCCGCTCGTCGCTCGCTACATGTTTAGATATGTGTATTGCTGTCGATGGTAAATGCACTGAGCACGTTCTGTAAAAAGACCTAAAGGGAAGCGTCTCAACCATAACTGTGCTCTTTTGTACTATGCGTGCGGATGCGATTGCATTTCTCCTTAGGTTGGTTTGTTCTATTTTTGTTGTGCATCTTTACGCTAATGACTAGGAAACAATTCCCATGAGTTGGTATCTGAATCAAATGGAATGTATTGATATGAGACATGCACTCACGTTGCCCGTCTTCCCTGCGCTGCGGTGCTCTCCCATGTCAAATATCGTATTCCGTGCTTCTCGCCCATATAAGTTAGGGCTATGCTGCTATAAGGAAGAGGTCCTGCCAGGATGAGTAGCGGCACGTGTTACTTACGTACAACTGTGAGTACAGGTCCCCTGCCCCATGCTACCGGCTCACCTAACGTAATCGTATTTGCACATTATTCTTGGGCGTTTCTGTGTTACTTCCCATTGCATATTGTTATGTGCAGCAACACGAGCTTGCTAGCCAGATTGCGAGCATAAACATATCCCGAGGAATGGGGACGAAGCCTTGAGCGAAATACCACACTCCCCTCCAACGAGTCGAAGGCAGGGTGGATTGTTATTCAACACGAGCGAATATTACGGCTGGAAACACGGCGAACGAGGTCTTTTGTCATCGAGACACTGCACCAGGAAGCCGTCCAGAGATGTGGGCGTGCCGTCCGCCGAGATATGACTAGTCATCAGGCTTCGGCATCATGTTTAAGGTGACGACGTTCCTTATGGACTATTTAGTATGGCGTGGCTTTGATTAAAATATAAACTAAATAATTTATGATGATAATAATAATAATTAACACAATGTAACCAACCAATATATTTACAGCTCCTCCGATTTAAAGAGTAACTAAAAGAATGTAAGCGAGCTGTAATAGATATTAATTTAATATAGAGACAATCAAATATTTAAATTGTAATCCTCCTATGAGCTATGCCTAACCCAATTTGCACGTTAAAATCGAGCGTGTCACATATAAAGTAGAACGGATAAACTTACAAAATGAAACTATAAGCTATATCAATGAATTCCTCTTTGCACGTACTTTCAGATGCTATTGAAATCAGTGTATCTTTTCGGGAGAAATAAGATGTGCGCTTTTATTTTTTCTGTCCATAGGCGTGTTACGAATAGTCACTTTGCGCTGGCCTTGACCTGGATGGTTCGCCGCACCCGAGTATAGCTGAGAGACACGAGGTTCAGTAATCCAGAACATTCTTCAGCTGTCTCAGAGACACTCGATAGATCGCGAGCAGCACGCGCCCTGCCCAGGCGTAACAGGCACGCTTTGTAAACATTCCTTTGACTTGCCGCCACCGCGTTTCCGGTCGCAACTGATGTGCGCGTCCATACATAATCTAACTACACTGTCCTTCACTTCAACTTGCTCGCGTGGGACAAAGCAGCGAGAGTGTAACAATACTTTATATGTATCCAATGTATTTATTTAGTAAGTGCCTGGAAACATTATAAACGGGACATCATTGGAATTATTATAGGGATTTTTTTCTACATGGTAGGAGGATGCATGGGAGTAATTATTTGAATTTACGTGAAATTGGTATGGTCACTCGACATCTGCTGTGATGTCGTGTTCTAGTGGTGACTATACAAATATATGTTCTTGTATTGCGTTATTTATTTAGCCAGTAACTAATTACGCTTAAAGGAAATATATCCGAGATAATGACTGATTCTGCCTCCCAGTATTAGTCGTTCACTGCATGTTATACCAATGCTTACAAGTACTCGGTACTACAATAAATTTAGGACACGTACTTATACGAAACATTATTGTTGTGCGATGCGCAAGATTTAAACATAAGTGAGTAATATTTTGCTATGTCTATAATATTAAATGTTGTAAATTACCTATATAAAATGCATTCGAAAATAGAGTTCGGCGCCCCCCCCCCCCCCTTCCGCAATCATCTGTTCGAATTAATATACTGAGAATTTATTAAATGTATGACTTTATTTTAAAAGTTAATTTTTCTATATATAGATGCGTATGATTGTGTTATTCATACATAGCGGTGTGCATGATAAAGTTAAGTATCCACGAATTTGACATGTTCATATACCGAATATTTTAATTTATAGCGTAGTATTCAATTTAAAATTCACATCAATCAAAAAGTGTATTTGGAATGAGTGTTGTGTGCAACAACAACATTTTTTAAATCGCCGTCAGTAGGTTATCATTAGTTTCGAACTACCTACACAATACGTCTTTGCAGTAGGCTGTCGCTTCCCGTATTCCGACATGTCGGTGGAGCAATATTACCAAAAAAAGACGAACTCAGCCGTTTATAAGTAAACTTTATGAGCATGTTATATACTGCGAGAAATTCAAATTCTGTTCGAATAAGTTGTGAAATTCACAATATATTATATATTACTTTAAAATATTCACGAAGTTTGCCATTTTATTAAATCTATAGTTATAGCAAATCCCTTAAATACTGGCTATTCTTTCGTAACACTACTGGTAGACACTGAAAAATTTGGTGACTATCGGTTAAAAATTCTTGATTTAAAAAAAAAATGAATTTTTTTTGTAGTGCTATGAAAGAATTCTGACGGAAGATACTATTATTGTGTGAAGTTAATGCTCTCGTTAGGTATTGCTGACATAACAAATCTGGTTCAAATCAGTCATCCAACTACAGAAATTTGCTGTATCGCTCTAAGAATTTAAAAATAATTAAATGACATGGCTGGAAGGTTTTAGATTGCACCGAATTTGTTGAAATACAATTCAAGAGTTCAGAAGATATTTGTGACATAAGCCGAAGCAGGTTTGTGATAACATTAATTAATATTTCCAAAGGGAAAATGAAGCCTGAAGAAAAGTATCTATTATCACCTACTTTGCAGACCAGATATTCAAACATTTATATTTTTCTTATATTGAATTACGAAAAGTCACGCACATTTTTGCATGTCTGCAGTATTTATATCTCCACATAGCCAACAAGTTAACGAATTATTGGCAATGATAACGGAATTGTGACGAGACTGTTTCATTGTTGGAGACACAAGCTCTTAATATTGCGACCGGAAAGTTTAAATACAAGCGCGGGACGACGTTTATTAAACCAACACGCTGCGGACAATAACTGCGCGATTTTCGCCTCTGCAACATCCACACAATAACCGCGCAGTTGTGGCACGCCGGGCATAGTTGACGTCACCGTAAATGATATCTGGAATGTACCAATTGAAACGCAATTCTGGGTAATCTAGACCGTGATAACCTACCGATTATGGCAAAATTAAACCACCATTCTCTGAACAACGATTAACAAAAATAACCAAAATGTATCTAATTATGCCAGATATAAATACGGTTGTTAAACGTTTCATGTTAACTAACACATTACATTTAAGCCCGTAGTCTGGCAAGAAAGGAAAATATTTCCCACGCTGAGAAAAACCTGGAATAGGTGCAAGGATCTCGTTCAGTGTAATACCTGCCTGTAAAGGAAGCATTTCGCGAAAACCCTATCACTGACTTTGGCATGGTTAAAGATGTTTACACTTATGTCAAGGCCAAATGAAAACCATCAATTTTGGCGGGAAATGTCACAGTAAGTTGCTTGAAAAAATAACCTGTTGAAAATGGATGTTTTAGGAGAAGCGAAACTAGCGAGACAAAATTAACGAATTTTAAATGTACATGATTTCAAATGGTAGGAAGTGGGTGATAATCAATATGCTCAGATTTGCAAGGTTTTTGAATAGACCTAACTATTGTTAAGCAAGTCACGCAATAATTACATGTTTGGTAGTTCGTCTAACGAATTTGTGATCTAACCAGTAGAAGACATTTTTGATATTTGGTGCTCTGTGACATTCAATTCCTTTGTTTAGCCGCTGTGACCTTTAAGATAGATACCAGAGTTTAATTGAAACAAAATTTGGCCTTCGACAGACAGACAGCTTCTTGGTGGTGAATGCTCGAGATTACGGGAAACCTACGTTAACTGTTCCACCTTTTACTTGGAAATATATTTTTATTTAGAGCGATTGTCCTTCACATTGAGTACATACAATCAGCAGTAAGATTACTTTCATAATTTGTGAAATTAGTGATCTGTGTTATAAACACTGACTATAAGCGATTTGTAATCGTGTGTATCAATAAGACAATTCAAGTATAGAAACTAGTGACTTCTAGAAACCACTTGCAGGGCATCAGGCGCAAAGTAAATAAAATAGCATCGACATGTAATACCAGCCTGAGTGAAATAATTTCCGTAAGTGTGCTAGCTGCCCTACATAAAAAATGTAATTTGAGATACAGAGGTGTCATAACTTTGTAGTATTTTCCAATAACAAACAGGTGCCTTTCATAAGAAACAATTTTTATGTCAATGTGAATGTTAGTAGGGTATGAAGGTACTAGTATTTACTTTTTGTTATAACTCCACTTGAAAAAAAAAAAAGCAATACCTTGAGCTTGACATGCCTGCATGGAAGAGAAAAAGAATCCTTTTTTTTTCCGTGGGTAAATAGAAACATCGACAAAACCGAGTTTTTTTTTTCATCGCAGTCTTTTGTCTCCTGGCCTCTCCCATCGGGATACATTTCCTCATTTAACTGCCGGTTGCAGTTGGCAAACAAAGGCCTCTTGTTCACGACGTGCGGCCACAATGTCTGAGGACAGTGAGGAGACGGAGAATGGGGCAGACGAATGGCATTGTGCTACGTCTCCTTTTGCCCCGGCTCAGACAGGCCGGCAGGAGATAATAGACTTCATCCGCAGCAACGACGCCGTTATGACCAGTTTTGCCCTGCGCAAACCACGACATTCCATTAACACGTAGCCGCCACTCTGGCGATTTTCATTAACTACCTCACTCCCCCCCCCCCACTCTTCCCCCCTCTCCACCCAAATAATTAAATAATTTAAACTGCCTTCAGTTCCACGCTTGCGCTGCGCGATAAAAAAAAAAAAAGAGAGAAATTCTACGAGATGAAAATTACTTCAATCCGGGGAAAATCTTCACCCTCAGAACACATGATGGAATATTTGGGTTTCAAGCCATTTAAACCATCTTTTGTAAACTAATTGAGTAATACTGATGTGGCGAGACGACGTGAAGATTGCGAACGATTTCCTGATGTCTGTCAAACGATTCCTACACAAGGTAAAGTAGTTTCCTCGGGCGATTGTGCAATTACCTTAATGAGGCCTGCCAAACGTTACGCGAATGTTAACGAAATTGGTCGCCGCTCGGAAAGCGTTTTCTTCGATCGCTCCAGCAATGTCGAGGAGAATTTCACTTCACAATTGGATGCTGATAGTTCTCTGCTATGAAAAGGACGTCATTCACACAGATACACAAGAATAAGGTTGTTGTCAAGCCGCATTTTATCAAGTGTAGTATGTTGTCATACGATAATTATGGATTAATATTTCACATGGGTGTGAGGAAATCTATGACTTGTAGATAACAGCTGATTCTTGGGTTTTGCTCAACTGGACGTATGACGCGCAGCTCTTTTCACTGCTACAAATCAATGCAGTTGTTCAGCCGGACCTATAAATCTAATTCACGCAGGAAAAATACGTGTACTAAATTTGTTGATATTTTCCGGGATTTAGTGCTGCTAAAAAACGCCGGAGTACACTGTCTGTGCTGTGACACTAAGCTGTACTACTTCGTTGGTTTAGAGCAGAGCGGTGGAACAATATACCACGGTATGTAGTCTGTGGCTAGTCCAGGTCAGTGCTGTGACTAGCTGTTGTGCATTTAGAGCAGAGTCATCCAACAGTATATATGGGCTGAATTAGCAGATATGCACTTGTTTGATGGCACATGCAATGGTAATTCACGAGCTGCTAACACGTTTTCATACGGAGCCATATCCTGGAGGGCGTGTACCAAACCATTGAACGTTTGTTGCTTGTGCGAAACCGGTTCAGTGCAGGTAATGTTAGTATTTAGGTCCACAGATCCGACCCCGACCGTCAGAGCACAATGCGCACACCTGAGTTTGATGGGGAGGTTTCAGAACAGGTCGGGAACTATGCAGTGACAAGCTCATGATGTGTTGCACAACAATTGCACGCTGATCATATGGCTGCTTAGCGGATGTGACATGGACAACTGCATCCATTTCATCCACAAGGGGTGCAAGCACTCCAATTAGAACGACTCTCTCGTCGGGTTGAGTTTTTCGTCTATGATACCTGTAGAAATGAGTTATGGATCCTCGTTTTGGACAGTTTGTGCGGTTCGCCGACCTGTCAACATGTGCGCAGGTATTGTTGGGAATAATTTAACTGTGCCGCACATGTCGCCATTACGTCTCAATGGTAACGTGTACCTGCTGTTCCTGAAGAACACATTGCCTGAGCTCCACGAAGACGTTACTGTTGATATTCGACGTCGGTTGTGGTTTCAATATAATGGAGCGCAACTACACATTTCTTTCGTAACGTCCGAGACTATTTGAATAGCGCAGATTTGGTGAGCAATGAGTTGGCAGAGGTGGACACGTTGCATGGCCTGCTCGTTCTCACGATATCACTCTACTTGACTATTTTGGTAGGGGCACTTGAGGTCCCTGGTGTATGATACTTTAATTGAATCGGAGGAAGAGCTTATCACTTGGTGTTCTTGTAGCTGCTTACTCTTTACAGCAGACGCCCGCGGTCTTTAAACATACAGTACACGACCGGCAATGGCACATCGTTGCAGAACTTGTATTAGAGCATTAGGATGCACTTTTTAACAGTTTTTCTTAAGAATTACAATTAAATTGAAACGTATTGGTTTCATTTCCATTTTCAATCACGTCGAAATGTACTTAATCTATCAACTCCCGACGTATAGTTATTTAATAAAACTTATCTATTAAGTTTTTTCCTAACATCCCTTGAAATTTGAGTATTGGATTTTGTTACATCCGGCATACAAACTTCAGCATAAGTAGTACTTCGATTGATTTATTTACCACCATCGCCCATGGCATAATAAGGATTCCATACTGTTTTTAAATATATTCCTTCAAACATATTATATTATATGAAATGAAAGGTTTCTTTTAGCAAAACCGAATTAAAACACTATTATGGTAAAATTGCAAACGCAACACACATAAATTTTTAGTTTCAAAATAAGATTCCCAGCCATTTACAAAAAAAAACCCAAGAATAAACGTCCACCATGGTGATAAATAAAAATATTTCGTAATTAACTCACAGCTGGTTGTTCAGAAGGATTTACAAACCTTAAATAATTTAATAATCGAGCATCTTAGGGTGTGATGATGTGTCAATACAAGAAGTTCTGAAAGAATTCGCTGTTTACTTCTCCCCATTACATGCAAAGATACATCACCTACATTCTCTACTCTAAGCAAAATGTGCTAACTCCGTATTTGCATAACTATAAATACATGAAGATTTTCCTGGCCAGTAACTTAGACTTCAGTTACTTTTAATTCGTATGACAGTGAGACAGGAGGTCTCATTTTCACGTATTTTCTGCAACAGTCAGCGCTGCTAACCCGAACTGTTACATTAAATATGGCCCAACCTTTGACAAGTCAAATATACAAAACACGAAGCTATCAAGCGTAACATGTGTGTTACTACTAGTTTTCATATAAAGAAGTATGATGGTATTCGCAACTTTATATATATATATATATATATATATATATATATATATATATATATATATATATATATATATATATATAATTAATTACTGATTACTGCTCATTATTCACTTGCCTCGGCTATGAGACTCTTCAAAATAAAGTGCAAGGGTCAATACATCATCAAGTTACGAAGAAAAAAAACAATTAAAATATACATATTTATCAACGATAGAAAACGAATTCTAAAAGAAATACAAAAAACTCAAAACACCCCTTGATATTATGAACATTAAAAAAAAATTGCAATTGGAATGAATAACAGAATGGATACTCCTTGGCCCCTTAAGTTTTCCATAAATGATGAAAGATTAAATGTACGTATATCTATTCCGCAAAAAAAAAAAAATTAAAAGATTGCATTTTAAAAAAATATCGGTTTACTGTACTAAATTTGACAACCACGTGAACATTAGTAGGTAAGGAAAAACTTCAATTAAAAGTCAGGACCACCCTTCGTAAACGCACTAATAATTAGCCTTTGCAAAAGGTTCATGCATAATATGGAGGGCGCTGGACTTAGATTTTGACGAGAAATCATGTATTTCACAGCTGGATCTGAAGTTCTCCTCCAGGTTTCACATTTGGTACATCACAACTCCATGTCGACCGGGATTCTACAATGGCATGGGCCTTCCATCAGTCCAAATCCTGGAGTCGACTTCCGATCCAACCACTGAAGCATTGCACCACTGCCCTGACCATATCCCCGACGATGGAACTACTCCTCGTGACTTTCCTCCTTCAGAAATGGATGATCTTGGCTGACTAGGAAACTGACTGACTTGACTGACTCGGAGACCCAATGACGAAGCTCTCGATCCCTTTGAAGGTCGTCGTCGGCATCTCGGTTACTGGCGACTCAATATGACACATCCACTTCTTTCCTTTTCCATATTTCTGCTGCTTAAACTTGATTACATCCATTCATAATAAAAAACCTTATTGAGAATGATTAACAACGTTGAACTAACTTCATTACAAAGCACATTAAATAGGAGCCTCATACTTCTTTCAGTTATCCATATACTAATCATTTTTCGAACATCATTAAATCGTTCTTAACATTAAAAAAAAGTTTTCCTTACCAACCAGTACTATTTATATAATTTTTTTTTTAAAAGGCAAAGCAGCTATCATTAATTAAAAATTCTATTCTGCACCACTAATAAATTTAACAAATATTTTTTATTTAGTTTCCACAAACTTTACCACTAAGATCATATACAGTAGAGAAATGCTCATTAATATATTTTCCATGCTAAGATGCAATTATTAGCTAGCTAGTGTGACGAATTTATCGTCACTGTAGTCAGTTGGTCGCTTTATGCGAAGGTTGGCACACCTTCTGGTGTGAATTATTAGTTTGGATATTCTTTGTAGCTTATGTCGATTATTTTATATAAACTGCCCCTGTCAACCTCGCCGCGAAAACGGAAGTGCACGTTGGCGCCACAGGCGCAAAGGTGACGGGGAAGAACAACAGGACGATTCGGCACATGTGCTCAAAACAAAGCAGTTCGGACAAAAACGGGACAAATTCACAGCCGCTGGATACGGTAATAATCGCGCACGTTAAAGCGTCAACACCTCGAGTGCAAGTGCAAACAGAGGTGGAACGAGGTTAATTAAGTGGGATAGGTCACAACCATCTAAAATACCATGTCGCTACTGTGAGGTCCAAACCTATCACTGGCATAGCCAATGCCCAAATAACCCCCCAACCTTAGCAGACGACAAGACACCACTGATAACCAGCAGGGAAACGGGAAGTAGGGGTGAAGGACCCTGGTCGACACAGCGGCTTCGCACAATTTTTGTCAGCCAGGTTTGTAATCAAAAGTGATATCACACCTACTAATCACGCAGTTAGGCTCCCTATAGGTCAGCGTTGCAATAAATTATGTAAATAACCAAAGATGACATATTAGGAGTGACATGGCTCACTGAGCAAAATACCACTGTAACCAGCAGAAAGACGAATAGATGTCGGTGCTACGGAGTGGAGGACAGTCTATAGCATAGACAGTAAAATCAGCCGAGAAAGCGCCTAGAATATTGTTGATAGAATTCCAGCACCGTATACTGGTAGAGCATCAAGCCGCATTCCAACGCATGCTAGATGAATGTAGGACAGTCTTTGTGAAACATGATGCCCTGTGCAGGACTACAGTTGCTGAACACAAAATCTCGCGCACACAGGAAGGGCCTATCTATTCAAGTCCATGTAGCTACCTCCCACAAAAAGTTAGAATAATTCGAGAGCAACTTGCCGGAATGCTAGCAGTTGGTTTAATAGAGCCAAATAGAAGCAAGTTTAATTCTGCTATTACGCTCGCACCGAAAAAGGATGGGACATGGCGGTTCTGCGTCGATTTCCGCCCCGTCAATCAAGTGATGTGTAGCGTGCTCCCGCTCTACATCAGAGTAAAAGATGCACATAGTTCGTTGGGAAAAGCCAAAGTAATGTCATTTCTAGATTTGCGCAGTGGCTACAGGCAAATTCAGGTATGCCAGGAAGACAGGGAGAAAACTCCTTTTATGGCTCCGGATGGTAGAAGGTTTCAGTTTTGTGCAATACCTTTCGGATTAAAGTGCTCACCAATGACGTTCCAATCGATGATGATTAGAGTACTGGACAGACTCGTGGGAAAATTCACACTAGCATATCTCGACGACGTTGTCATATGGTCGGAGTCTTGGGAAGAGCACTTACACCACCTGTCAATAGTATTAGAGTACTTAGCAATCAACGATTTGGAATTTCTGGCACATGTAGTGAGCGAATCAGGATACCGGCCAAACCCAGAACAACTAGGGATAATTGACAGTTATCAGGCACCCCACACGCATATACAGTTGTGCAAATTCTTTGGCCTTATTAACTGGTTGTGCGGACTTTGTGACACCTCACCCAAAAATTGACGTCTTTTTGAGCACGGAGTTCGCTTGAAAAATTGTTTTATCACGGAAAAATTGCAAATTTTTCTACCTGTGAAGAAGATGTGGTTTTTACCACATTCCAACTGTTTGTACCTTGTTACGATGCAGCCTGGGGTGGACTGCTCCATTCGACGGCGTCACTACCAGCGTTGTTTCCAGCAACAGTTTAGGGTATCAACTTTCCACCAGCTCCTTCTCAGCATGTATGGCGGGCACCCGGCAACTTGGATGTTGGTGCGTGCATACTAATGGCGCTCTGATGAACTACTGCTGCTGTCGTCACATTTAGCTGGCCAATCTGCTGTGTGCATGAGCTTGTGCGCACTTGTGACATCACTTCCTACAGCCTGCTTGAACGCCGGGAGTTTTGTGACGTGTGAGCACATGTGCGACCCATATTTGGACATGTTGTTGTCCGACGAGACTGGATTGGACAGAAACAAATCAACCCTATAAGGAGTAATACTTACTTTCAAAGAAATTTTCCTTAAATGGACACATGAAATTCTGTTGGTTGTGGTATCTGCACCCCCTCCCTTATCGGGGATATTGCTTTGTGATTTGTATAAATGGTGGGTGCACCTCTGGCTTGGGGTCAGAATTTGCCACTGCTCCAGAAGGAGTCTCCTTGCCACCATTTAAGTAATGATCAGTAAATAATTTATCAGCATAGCTCTTATGGCTCATGAAACAGGCACACTTGGTGTCCTAAGTAGGAGACAGGCGCCATGTTGGCTAGAAAACTTTAAAACTTGCTCAAGTCGAGAATGTTAACACCGTACAGTATTTTATTTGGCAGTAATTTTTAAAATCAATCATTTAACTGTTTGATAGTCATGTGCCAAGATTTCCCCTGTTTTATGATGGGAATTTTTGTGACGTTTTTCCATAAGTTTTACATGGCAGGTTACATTTTAAAATTTTAATCCAGCTAAAATTTTAAACAGAACTGATGTATTTTGCTGGATTTGACAAGGATAAATTAAGAGGCATTGTTTTTGTCGGCCGCATAAAGAGCATATAAAGCCATAATTAACTAGGTACTTGAAAGATTTTGGAAAGATAATTAAAAACAGTAACTTTTCACTTTAATGTTAGCCAAAAGAAAATATGGAAATTAAAGAAAATCTTGCTATCAGTGAAGAATAAAAAATAATAACTTTTGAAACTTTTGGGCTATTGGTTACTTTGGCGGCCTATAAGATTAAAAATATATAATTTTGGTGTGTATTATCTGATCATTGTGGATAGAGAAAATTATCTATCTTATATATTTGCATTAATGGATAGTAAAGAGTTAGCTTTCTGTTTGTTCTTATGTCTGGAGGAACTTTATGCTAGGACAGCAGTATAAACCAAACTTTCTCATAAAATATAAAATTTTGCAAACATAGTTTCTTATATGTTTACTTGAAATATTTTCCTCCAATTATTTAGCATGGACACTTATAGACTAATATTATATATAGTGCTTTTTTTTTAGAAATAATAAAATCTAGAATACACTATAGAATTCTCTACACTATTGATGCCCTTTCGCTAAACATTTCATTATTTCAATATATTGTCTTACATCAGCACTTTGGTGTTTATGAATAATTGTATTTTCCAATAAAATATTGCAAGATGCGTAAATTGCAGAATTTATGAAAAAACAAAAGAGTGACAGAAATGAAACAAAAATTAATACTCTTGGAACCACTCATGAATTTTACTGGTTATAATATTTCACCAAATTTTAAACATCATGTTTATTTAAGATTTTCAAATTTTGCCAATATAATTTCGATTTTCCGGTATATTTAAAAAGTATGGAAAATATCCTTTTTAAAGTTCTTTTAATCCAAATGTTTTGGGAAAGTTGCCAGATTTCCTTGAATAAAGTTTATACCATCTATTATTTTGATATTTAGACTCGATATTGTAAGTTGCATAATTTTTTAACCTTGATATATTGCATGAGGTTTTATATCATTTCTAACACAATATTGTAAAATAAAATATGAATCGCAGCCTCTTGAATTATGTGTAATAAATGTATATCCTCTATTTTCTTTAGATATTGCTCATTCGCAAAATTCATCATTTGTTTTAAAATGTATTTTGTTACCATTACAACCAGGTACAGATATAAAGTTTGGTGTATGAAAACCAGTATCTTGTGTGGCTTCATAGCACAAAAAGTAGCATTTTTCTGTGTAAGAAAAATCCGTATCTTTTTTGTTGCTTTTGTCTATTACAAGTACACGCTGTTGTACAAAAACCACCTTTTTTGCTGTCTCTTTTGCATATAACATTCATGTTCATCAGTTTTCACAAATTCCTTACAATTTCGACATTTAGCATAACCATATTCGTGTTTTTTCTTCCTCAAGCATATTTTGTTACAAGTTTTACACTTATAAACTATCTTACACATATAATTGTGATTAGTAAAACATTCCTGTCCAAAACAATATCTATTACATTTCTGACAATATATTATAATACACTCTTCACCTTCCAAAATTTTTTCGTATTGTGGTTTTTTACACAAATTACATGTATTTTTATTATTTTTCTCGCACTAATGTAGATCTTTATTATTGTACAGTTTGTCACGTTTTTTACAATAATAAACACTACCTAAAAATGCTTTCATACTATTAATTACATCGTTATGTTCACAATGTAAATACAAATAAATAGTTTTTGATTTTTTAGTTTTAGAATGTATAATTGAATTGAAATGTGCAGAGGGAACAACTTTAATTTGAATATTCAGAACATTTTCTGCATCCATAATATCTTGCTAACTAAAACCAATTACACAACTTTTTCTTATTTGTACACAAAGTTCACGAGCCAATTCTCCTTGTAATTTTCTTCCTTTTCTAATATAAATAAGCTCATTATTCGTTAATTCTCTAAATGACATTATTTTCGTATGTTAAAGCTGTAATTATTGCTCTGGGTCCACATAAATTATAATCATTGTTAATTTTATTAATAAATTGTTTTGCCTTTATATTTTTAGTTAAATTGGCTTTATTTTTTACCTCTTGCACCATTACCACTGAGTACTTTGTAGACATCAATATCGAAAGTAGTTTCATTTATGTCTAAATTTTCATTCGATTTAATTATTCTTTCAATTTAATTAATTAAATTTTCGGCATTTAAATTATTTCTTCTTGCAGCCGAAATTGTATGGTGAAAATTCTTATTATTTGCACATATTCTCATTTGATCACCTTGTTTTTATTCAGTTAATTTTCTTATTGCTTTCATTGTTTCGTGAACAGCATTTCGAACATCATTCATTTGTTTCTATTATATTGCCTTCCAAATTATTTATTCGAATACCGTATTTTGTTTGCCAGATGTTGGAATTATCAATACAATTATGACTGACCTAACGAATTTCAAACGGTTGTCTTCTTTCCACACGTTCATTGAAAATTTTCCGTTTAAAAGGAAATGTTTGATCTAAATTTTTATTTTATTTTTTAATTTCGGCTTTTGAAAAGGTTAAATTCCGGTTATTTTTATATATATTTTTTGGGTTTCAAATATCTGATTAGAGAATGAAAATATTTCTTTTAATTCAGTTCTATCTTTTGAAAATAGTTCTCTAACATTGAAATCTGAAAATGGTAAATTTGAAAAGTTTCTTTTTCTTTCTTCATTTCTAATAAATGTTATAACAGCTGTAAATAAATCAGCTTTCCTTAAATTGTACCAACATCTAATTTTGAATTTTTTAGCTAAGATTTTTGCTCTGGCACTCTCCTTTCGCTCAACTCAACTGTTAGATTGTTCGTTGCCATTATTATTGGTTTATTTATATAGAAAAAAATTATAAAGGTATCAAATTATATCAATATGATGTAGAAATATAAAAATAATATAAATAACGGAGTGAAATTGTAAAAGTGATAAAATTATTGATAGTAATTTTTTAATATTTAACTTCTTCTATGATAATATTTCTCATTCAAACATTTTTTGCATAATGTTATATGTTTGTCCTTACGAGATTTATGAAAATAATTTCATAGGTTTATTCTTATTACATACTGTACATGTCTTGGTTGGATAATTATCATGTTGAATTTCATTGAGAATATCTACTAATGCATTGTGCGATGTAATATTTTTATGCTATTTGAGATATGCACTACAAACATATGTTCCACATTCGTACAATATTTTCTAATTTAAAATTTTTTTACATTTTGATGTGTATTTGTCTATAGTCGCTTTATGAGGATAAAATGAATCGATAGTTTTATTCGCTTTACATAATATACACGTCTTAGTTGAATAATCACTATGTCGGTTTTCATTTACAATGTGTAATTTAGTATTTTTATGCTTTTTGAGATAAAGTTTACATACATATTTTCCACATTCGCATAATACTTCCTCTTTATTTAATTCATTTTGATTTTTAGCATATTCTCTATAATATTTTTTAATGTGTTAATATGCTTATCTTTTGTGTGATTATGTGATGGAAAACATTCAATATTTAATACTTCACCACATTGCTTACATATGGTATTATTTTCCATTTTGAGCATTCACTCCATTTTATTTGTAAGGAACGAAATTTATTAAGATAAAAAATAATACATAATTTTTTTTTAGAAATAATATTAAAAAAATTATTTCTATTATTATTTTTATCTTAATAATTTTTTTATAAATAAAACAGAACGGAACCATTTATTAAGAAGTTTAACAATTCATATGAATTGACTAAACTACAAGATCTCGAATTTAATAAAGGGTATGCTGCTACAGAATTTAAAATTTGTGAATCTAAACTCGGTAAAAAAATTAATTGTATTCTAGATGGTAAGCATAAAATTACATTACCAGATCACTATGTAAATATGTTTGAAAAAATGCTTTGAAATTAATAAATGAGAAACAAGTTTTTATAATGTATAAAGGTTTAAAAGAACTGAAAAACGGAACATCTACACATGATATAAAATTCTCTTAAAATGCATAAATTATATTCGTTTAAATCTATCGTTTGCTGCATAAGCGACTGATTTTGCTTCATTTTCGCGCGAAATATAATGTTCAGTATTCGTTCAAGATTTTTGTGTAATTTTTATTTTGGAGGTAAAAAGTGGAAATTCGATTAAAAATCGATGATTTTAGGGCAAAAAAAAATGGATTGTCCTGGTCCTACCCTATACTATTTTATATATGTAGATAAATTTAGTGGCGCAGTCTGTAATACATGGGCTTCTAATTATTATTTTCATCATTTGACGATCTAGATCGGAGATACCAGTGGTATGTAGTTTGAGATTGCAAATTTGTTTACCTAACATTAAAACCAATAGGTGAATGCCGTACGAATGATTTATTTTGACAATGTTTTCATGTATGTTAGAATTTTATCAGCCAGCAGAAATGTCATTTTCATTTGTTTACACGTAATAGAAAGATGCATTAAAAATAATAATAAGAAGAAGAACTGGGAAAGAAATTAATTTTGCCTTCAGAGAGAAAGTTGTCAACATTTTGCTATGTGCAAAGATTTTATTTTTTAACTATGTGAGGCGATACTAGTTAGGCTATGCAAGAAACTGTCTTTTTACTTTAAGATAATATTGTTGAAAATTTTTACATTCTGGGTGGACGTTTTAAACCGTAGAAAGAATTTCAAACCTTACTGGACTTTTCGCTAGGGCTGCGTTTATCTGAGGTAATCACCTAGCGAAGAATTTGCGGTACTTTATTGCTACAAGCGTGCGAATTCCGTAAAAACTACGAAGACGCGATCATGTTTTCAATTACAGAAGAGGCCTGTGTTCGGACGAGAGCCATGTTTAAATTGTTAGTTAGGTTTAGCCTTCCGCGTCCTTGTAAAGTGAGTGTGCTAAGACTGTATTGTACACATATAACCCCATGAGCTTACTATCTGGGGAAGATCTTTGACGTAGAAGAGGACCAGCTACAGCGGCGGAGACGTCTACAATTTTGATTTTACATGTACTGGTTCGACTAGCTGCTGTCTACTACGATCAGCATTTTCATTCACAAATAAGTCTGAACAAGCTCAACAGCGTGCAGCTATCCTTAATCAAACATTCTATTCTGCACCACTAATAAATTTAACAAATATTTTTTATTTAGTTTCCACAAACTTTACCACTAAGATCATATACAGTAGAGAAATGCTCATTAATATATTTTCCATGCTCAGCTGTAATTATTAGCTAGCTAGTGTGACGACTTTATCGTCACTGTAGTCAGTTGGTCGCTTTATGCGAAGGTTGGCACACCTTCTGGTGTGAATTATTAGTTTGGATATTCTTTGTAGCTTATGTCGATTATTTTATATAAATTTGTTATTATCATTGGTTACAATATCTATTTTACGTACGGTACATTTTTAGAAATATGTAATAATTCGCGCTTATTTGCATATGGCTGTTACTGTGATAGTCGATACACATTGCAACTTTTGAACATTGTTCGAGTAGCCGTCGTTTGGAGCGCTGCTGTTCCTTGTTAACTTTTGCGGTAGGTCGTCGCCGAAGCAAACATGGTGGAAGGAAAGGTCGTCGCCAGGCTGTGGCGTGAGTCGTGTGTTTGCGAGTCAGCTGTTAGCCCGGTGTGCAGCGGAGAGTCGGCTAAATGCGCTTGCCAGTTCGTGTTTGTCGTTGACCGGGCGCTTACGAGCGGTGTTAGCGAGACTTGTGTTAACATGGTTGTGTGTGAGTTACGCGTTCCTGCTCCGCGTATAGAAGTTAATGCCCCGGAAATATGCATTGCTTTTGCATTTACGTGCATGGCACGCGTTTCGGTTACAAGCTGGATTGTCCCGTGACTTGTTGAAACCACTGCGTGTAAAACTGCGACTGCCCTTATGGACGGATTTCGCAGGGGTGAAGCGCGTACCCAATGCCTGCTAGAATAGGCGGGGACGTGTTAATAATTCAGAAGTTTTTTCTACTTGCGCCGAGAGGCGTGTTTCCATCGCTGTGAGGTGTGAAGTTGCGAGTGGCCCATTCTCCTTGGTTGACGCTTGGTCTCTCGCATGCTCGTCTCCTTCATGCAGCAACATCAAGGTGTGTCTAACAGTTATAAGCCCGAATAGACCCCGGGCGCTCACGCCTTAGAGCTGTTCCCGAATTTGATGGTGTCAGTCCACTCGTGCCGCAAACCAAACGACGACGACTTTTAATGTGCTTGGACATTGTGCACTTGAATTGGATTTTACCAAGGGCCTACGGCGCTTTGGCACACGTGTGTAACTCGTCCAGATTTTGTTGTGCTGTTATTTAACGTTTCCAGAATTAAGGCTCATGCCTATATTTTATATCAGTGGCAATCAATACGTGTACAAGTGTGAGTTTGTGTGATATGTAATAAAAGAACGGTAAACAAATATAGTGGAGTGTCCGTTGGTAGTGTTGGATTGCCTTTTCAAATTATCTTTCATTATTGCATTCTTTCATTTAATGCGCAGTTCAATTTGAATAGGTATTTAATCTGCTCGCTCATCATAATGTGCTTAAACCTTACTTCATACATCTTATTAATTTTTTTTAAGAAGCAGAGCTGACACTGTTTCATTTACAGTAGTTATTAAGTAATTAGTTATTGTATCTTTTATTGTGTAGCTTGTTATCTTGCAGATGGTTGCACGTTTTCATAAGTATCTACCTGATTGCATAGAAGAATTTGAGGTTGGTCGCATATCTGCCATGCCCTATTTCTACTCATATGTCTGCAGTGTTAGTCGGGCAAGGAACTATCACGTACACTATCTATTAACAAATGTATGATACATTACACCTACTTCCACAGCACTGCGCTTGTCTTTCAGTACAATTGTGTGACAAAAATAAGGTATTACAATAACAAACAATAAAAATTCCTTTTCAGTAATATTTTATTACAAAACTGCCCATTGAAACATAAGAACGTGACAAAAATATAGCTTATACACACTGATTATAAATTATGTGCCAGTTGACTAGCAATAAATAGTGATACTTCTCAAAATTACTAGAATGTATTATAGCACCTACAAAAGTACATTTAGGATCCGTAAAATGCAACAGGATAAAAATACCAGCAATATTAATTTTCCAAATCAAAACTATCACAACTCGACAGTAGATTAAAAGAATTCCACGTAATAACAATAATTTACAAACGCCTAAGACGTGGAGAATACCTTAGGCTTGATACATGCTGAGAAGTGTTTAATTGGCAACACGTTATTTTCATTGAACACACGGCCACTGCCGTTAGCTAATCTCATATCCTGTTGTGTACGACCAAGCTGCAAATAATTCCAATCCTAAAATTTAAATGTTAATACCCGTTTTAACGAGCCAAGAGATAACGTCACCTTGGGCAGATGCGGGGGTGGATCTAGAATTTGGTTTTTTTTTGGAGGGGGGGGGGTGGTCACAATATAATTGTGTTGGTGCAGGGGCCATAACTTAAAGTGGGTGGTCATAACATTGAATATACAGCTGTCAAAAATTGTAATAGTATTTTTAAAGATATAATTTGTTTCAGTGAACAATTTTACATAGGTACCTACATCAAACCCGGAGCCTTTTACCCTTCCCCGTTTGGAGGCCCCTTATGATCGGTGGCCCCAATGTGTTCTGCGAAGTCATTTATTCTAACTAATTATGCCAAAAAACTCTTATACAACTAAATTTGGATATAAAATACATATACAGGACAAATTCAAGTTGCCTCATACTATTCTTTGCAAATTTTCACCATCTTAGGCTTTGAACTTCCAATATATATATATATATATATATATATATATATATATATATATATATATATATATATATATATATATATATATATATATATATATATATGTGTGTGTGTGTGTGTGTGTGTGTGTGTGTGTGTTTACTATGTCCAGTGTATAAACTTTGTATACTGTAATTTGACTTGTCCAATATCTTTGTACAGTTATGTATCGAAAAAAGATCTTACGGACGCAATAAAACAAAACAAAAATCCTAAAATTAGTCACGTAGGCGACCTTTTAAAGCTAAGAGTATGAAGTATGTGAACGGGTTAATGAACTATTTAAGAGTTAACTAAATTAAAAGTTATGTGTCGTTTCTAGATGTATCAAAAACACAAACTGTAAACATTGTTGTAATTTTAGTGCGATGCTTCGTTTTAATATAGTTATTAGGTAAACTTTATTAGCAATTCTCTTGTATCAGTAAAACACATTACACCAAGAACCTAGAGATAGTCGTTGCAAACCACATTGCTTGGTTTGCAAACGAAACAACCTGAAACATTAAAGTTTTATCTTGGGAAAATATATTTTCAAATTTAAAAGCTAATAATTATTTTATTTGTAATTGATAAACCACTCTTTAATGTGAACGTACCACATTAAAGAGTTAAAAAGTACTATCTGTTTAAGAAACTAGTTAATTTTTTGTAACTGCTGTGGTTATAACTGTTAACGACAAGTAACTGCGCTTAACTCATCCCTAGTTGCGACTTACTCGGATGCGCCGCGCAAATGTGAGAGTTAGTTGCAAGTTTGAGTTGCGGCATTCATCACGCCTGCGCGGGAACGGACAAAGGGTATTCTGTAAATATTATCGCGTAGTGTAGTAGTTCATTCTCCTGCAATGTGCGGGTGGCATTCACTCATGTCATGTCAATAAACAAAAGTGATAAAATATTAAGAGAGTGCTCTCAAATAAATATTGTTTATGCTGCTGCATTACCAATAACTGTTCAATAAATCTAAAATGCGATCCGCTTTATGGAAGGAAAATACACAAAAGCTTTTTCGTGGCAAAAAAAAATCGTCTAAGCTAAGGCTTTTTTCGGGGGGGGGGGGGGGGCACGACCCCCCCCCCCTCCCCTGTATCCGCGACTGTTTCAAATACATTAATTCCTTTTACAGGACGCACACCCGTGACATAGGTGTGGAAGTTTCAACTACAAGGACTCTCAAATCAATAATTACGTCTATTGGGTGTTGACGCATTAAGTTCCAGCTCCGGGATTAAAAATACTTGGCACCTCAAATAAATACTTTATAAACCCTATATGAATGCGCCTTACGAATAATGAAGTTAAAATACACCATGAGCACACTGCGACAAGTTTGACCCGTTACAGGGCGATGCTCTAAAAACACTCAATAAAAAACTGAGTCAAAAATTATTATTAAAAATCAGTATCAACCAGATGGCACCCGAAATATTACGTGGGCCTAGTACAGCACCTGATTGTAAAATTCTGAAGAACACAATTTAAAAACAATATCTACCACGCGCAAGCAAAACGAGCTGTGGACAAGCAGGGAACAAACACCTCGGCCGGGCAACGATCGGTCAAGGTAGACTACGAATTTGCAAAGCACCAAACGCGTAAGGCAGAATATAAAACTATGATTTAAAATATACGTGAGCACATTTACGTACCAATACGCAAAAGGGGTTCTCAACAAGATCGTGCACCCAACTACCATCACATGAAACGTACTGGAAAACTAACAAAACTAGTCCAAAATTAACGTGCAGTCCACAACTCACCGCTTCTCTTCCCATCTTAGCCAAAACGTGCAAATTAACTATTGCAATTAAATGGAAGCTCGCAAAAGGATTTAAACTGAAGTCGTGCACTGTGCCGATATTGCATTAAAAAAAAAAACCAAGTCACACTCCATGCTGTTGGTTGGATGTCTCAAGGTGCAGCGGTCAGTCGCGGTGGTAGAAGAAGTCCCGGAGGGGTCATAGCTCACACACCTATCTATCTAATCTAAAGCGTGCAAAAGCACGTGGCCTTGGTAGAATTAACCGTACAGCCATACAACCATTTAATTCCGAATACAAGAAATGTCGAAACAACAAAAACGTGAGAATTCACGGCAGAAAATCATCAAAAACTCGTAAAATCCACGATTCGAAGGTCCATTAAACTCACGGAAAATTCAAACGGCACGAACACACAGTGACGTCGAGATCCCGACGCCGAAGTTCAAGAACACGAACCGTACACGACGACCGATACTGCACTACTAGCTCGCACACCAGCTGACTTACAGACCCCCTCCAACGATTACAATGTGACGCATCGGGTAGGGGAAGTGGAGAGGGGAAATGCAAGGAGTCGGGAATTGGAGACTGAGCGGCGAGAAGCGAAAACTTTCGGGCGCTGCGAGTGGCGATTCGATACACTAATCGCGACGGCGCAGCAGCACTACCGCAAGTTTCTCCAGTTACATGGCCGAGGACCACATGAATAAATAACATTCAGAGGTAAAGTTTTCTTAATTTTCTTCACTACTCAATAAAGGCCGCTTACATGTAAACGAAAACAATGAATTATGCTTCCCGAAAAGACATAACATTGGATAAATATTTTTATTAATGGTTTTTGAAATTGAAGTTGAAGAATCGTGTGAAAATTCAATGCCAATAAAAATACTAAAAGTTTAGCTAAAGGAAAGCAGTTAAATGATAGAAATGACAACGTGAAATACGTGCAACTTCTGAAAAGCGCAAAGCCAACCGTGTGACCTCCTTTCAACTCTGTAGGATTCTCTTCAGCTTACAAGTTTAATTCCATGTAAACGTAACTTCCATTAAATTAGTTGGATTTACGTTTCTGCTATGCTTGTATTTTATGGAATTTCCGCGTCTCCTCTGCTATTGCCGCACCACATTATCCCCAGCCAACTTCCAAGGGTAGCTCACGATGCAGATTTTCCTCGTTTCTGTTTAACTTCTGCAATTTTTTCTTCGTATGAACTCGCTTGAGGCTGCTGTGGTGTCTTATGTAAGATTAACATTGCCATGGGGCTCATCACTTTATTCATGCGTCGGACAAAAGAAAATGTGAAATTATCTTATTAGAAAAGTAAATCTGCTCATTTCTACACTTCGACGTAAAAAAAAAACAGAGCGAAAGAAATAATTTAAATTATCAGAAATAGTTTCCTAACACTTTCTATTCGACGTTAAGATACGGAACTACTTCCCATCCATTGTTACCAACTTTACTGGGAGCATGTCACTCAGGGCGCCCGTTATAATATATGCAGGTAGGAGCAGTGACATTTTTCTAAGGTTGATTTCGAAAGTGCTCACTTTATCGTGAACAGCCTTTAATTGAGTGCGTCACAGCAGGCCTAGCTTAGCTGCCATGCTATAACCATTGAGTAAAGATATACCTAGAGTGGACTTCCCCAGGTTAAATTTTCTGACCACTCCAGCTGTAGTTCGAGGGATGAACACCGCGTCGCGCTAGTCCATTTTCGTGGCGTGTGCGTGGAGAATGTCGGCGACGTTGCCACATTGTCATCTACCCTCTCTCTCACCCATACTCTATCTCTGTCACCCCCAGTCCCAACTCTGCAACAGTAGAACGTGTTCTGAATGTCTGCTGTACCCACAAGCTGGGACAGACAAGATGGCGGACACCAGAGTTCCTATCTCAATTCATATATATCGGTTTACGAAAGTAATAAGTTCTGTAAAACATATGTATGAACAAAAAGAAACTTAATGTACGCATAAGTTACGGGAAACGTTGCACATTACTCACACGGTCATAATAGAAGAATAAACACCACTTTATAAAATTCGCGATAACTGTGGATTTATGTTGTATATATACCTTATCACACGTGTGCACTGCAAATAGATTGTGTAGTTCAGTGAGTTAGTGCGCAGGTCTGCGCCACATAACTGTAGCATGCAGAATTCATATCTCCTACGAGTAACGAATTTCTTAGGTGACACATTATGGCTGTTTATAACTTATTTCATTGTTAGAAAAGTTTATTTCCAGAACATCTTAGTCTACAAGTAATAATACGCAAGTACCAGCACAGTACAATCGACTAGCAGTGGTTGTTAGCTAATCACATCGATTGGTTTCTAGAGTAGAGAATTTGAGCTGTATAGCGTGAGTAACAGGCACACATGAAAGCCTTAAGTTTATTATTGCAAGAGTTCTGCCTTCTTTTGGCAGTATAACCGTAAAAGCGTGTTTAATTACGAAGAGCACAAGATTGACTATTATGCTCATTAAAGATACACATTTAAAAACAGGGCGTAGCCGGGATGGGAAGTGATGCATATGGACATATCCCTCCACCGAACTGAAAATAAACGTTGAAAACAAAATTACGAGTTTTATTTTATTTTAATTCAAGGATTATGTGATCTTCCTTGAACATGAGGAATGTTTATAGCATTTTGTGGTTCCATATAAATATGTGCATGAACCCATTGATTATAAATAATTATCTAACTATACATTTGTAATAATACAGGATTTGTATTTTGCTCAAAAATAGAAATATGAAATCTCCCCCTCCACACCACCACCCCCTCCACACCACCAAAGGAGTACATTCTTAGCTACACCCTTGTTTAAATAAACGAATCGAATCTACACGTGCTGTATGAATTAACACCCCTTGTTATGAAGATGATCGTACATGTTATCAAATATATTTCGTTAGTATAGTATAATCGTGGCAACAAAATGAGTGGTAGTTAACGATAAAAGTATTTATTCATTTAACAAAACATGGGGCACACAGAACATACCTAATTTTAGGGAAAGTAAATTATAATTATGTAAATACGCCACAAAGTTAACACACAAGAATGCCCTACTTTCACAAATCGTTCCAATTTTTACATAGTGTTCGTAAATTGCTGTCATCGTCCATTTGTAGGCTAAGAGACGATAAATATTCCAGAATACACGAAAAACTTATGACACAGTCAAGATATTCAATAATATTTCTGTTATTCTTAGAAAACAACTATACACTATGAACAGAGAAATGTACTGATTCGACTGCTTTTAAACACACCTGCATACCATAATGCAGCGTAAGTTGCGATGTTTGAAGTAAAGCTGGGTTTACAATAGAAATATTTAAGCAATATATTATGCGTTAAGATGTGTGCAGAAGAAACGAATGTGTGTTCTCTTATGTTTTGGTTCCCAGTGGAACCTTATCAGGTCGTGTGCGTGGGTGGGATTTCCTTAAGCATTGAAACAGTTGTATTTTATATCTTTAGAAATAATTTCTAAGCTAGGACCAAGCAGTCGGTGTTGTTGGCGGGAAACTGTTATTTAGAGTAATGTAAGTATAAAACAATATGACAAAGGCGTGTGTGTGCACATGTTGACGATTATATTTGTTCACAAATAATAAGCTTCTCTGATAGCAAATGTCGGTTTTGAAGTATGATCTTCAATATGGTTGTTTTTTACGAGGTTATGTTAGGAATAGAAGTAAACATGACAGGCTTGCTGCTTGTCTCCATTCTTTGGAATAAATATTAATACTAATTAATCAAGAACGGACTTTTTGCACACAAAAAAAACCGCGGTTTTTTGAGGGCCGCTGTGGGCAAACGGAAAAGAGGGGGAGGGGGGAGCTGACTCCCCACTGATACCCCATCCTTCGTCTTTAAACATCCCCCCCCCCCCCATGTGACCTCATCCCACCAGGGAAGAGTTAGTAGAAGAAGGGGGGGGGGTGTATGTTTTACAGTTTTCGGGACTGTGGTGCATCCCATATTTCACCTTTTTGAGCCTCTTTATGGTGAAGCCAGTATGGGCGGGTAAGCCCTCCTGGGGGGGGGGACAATTGCCCATTCCTCTTTTCTTTGGCTGTATTCGGCCTGGAAGACGCATTTTTCGACCGATTTTCTTCACATTTGGGGGGAGGGCTGCTTTTCCGTTCCCTGCCCTCTCCCCATGGACAGTGAGGCCCTTCGTAGGCCTTACGCCTTAGATCTTAAGTCTTTAATCTTAAGTCTTATGTTTTAAGTCTTAAGTTTTAATCATTAAGTCGTACTTTCAGCATAATTGCTACTGCATATCGGGATGTGCGCGCGAGCGCCGACAAGCGCGAACGAGCACGTGCCGAAGTTTCGAGACGGCATTGGACCATAAATACTATGTTCATACGGTCACCTGCTTCATCTATGGTGGCTCATCCCGCGGTTTCTGCGAGCCTGGCCCCCAGTTAAAACGTTAATGGGAAACTGTAAATACAGAAGATGTGTTTCCGTATGGCAGATAAGCGGCTACTTCATAATTCTAAATGCCTTAGTTTTGTACTTTAAACGTAGGCCGAGTCCGAAATGGCAAATTGTGTTGACAAAATGATCACGAGACCCGATTTTGTATACAAACATTCTGACGTATTTGCTAAATTTATATTTCGTATCTTGTATATAACGGATGTTAGTAAAAATACAAAATGACAAAATCAGCTCCATGTTGGTTTTGACATTCAAAACACATGCGCGAATGCGTACGTAAATCGTCTTTTAAAACAAATAACTATTCATAAAATATATTAGACATATTTTAAAAAGCAAGTAAGTGTTGTGCTTTGTATATATATTTCGCAAAACATGTTTTATTTTACGTAATTATTGGATATTATATTATTTTCTTGTTTATTAACATATTTGCAGCGTTCCAGTGATGACTAGAAATATTACGTCCATTTAAGCATTTAATTTATATAAAAAGAATTTTCACTGTTATTGTAAGGATGTGTCGCCGCGAGTGCTATACAATTAACTGTCGACAATGTCCGCATTGAAACCCACGAGATGACACATTAAAGAATAACCTATTTATTCTTTCGGACACGGCCTTGCCTTGTCGACTATTAGTTATTGGCACCGAGTCATTGCATTCAACCGATGTTTAGTGTAGAAATAGTTATATTTTGTCATGTACGTAGTCTGAAGTATAATACTGCGACTCTCTTTGTTATGTGTAGTTTTCATGCGTTTGTTAGTGTTAACACTACTGATAAAAACTTCAGTGTCAACGTTTTTCGCACTGTTAAGAGTCCGAGGTTGCAGTGTAGAATATACATTGGTGTACTGCTTTGCACTCGTGTAAATGCAAATACACACAGCTGCCAACTTTTCAGACAATATCCACTAATGCACATCATATTGTAGACTTGGATCGTACAGAGATGACAGTTGTATTGTCACTTTAAAACAAACATCTGTTAGAGTTGAGCCGTATACGTGATCATTAGCGCCCTTTTCCCGCATTGTGCATAATGTTTTCTGCTTAATGAAATGCACACTCATACAGCGTTCGCATTCGTCTACGTACGTAAATGTTTTGCATGTCTCGGGAAATGACCTGCGCACATAAACGGGAAACAAATGTGTGTACGTCTCGCGCCCTAACAGCCCATTAGCTACTAATTTGAAAATCGATCTAGATGTAGTTAATGATTGTTATTCCTAATATTTCTTTTTATAAAGAGTGGAATGGAGGCATTAACTTTCTAGAAACGCCACTGAACAAAGTTCTTAACAATGTATACTCTTAAACTATTACTGATCTTGAAGAGCCGGCATAAACATAACCAGTTTTCTTCGTGATTGATGTAAACCGGGCGTGGTAATGAATTTATAGTTAATATGCAGAGCAGTGAAAACACTTCCAATGTTTTTACAAGGCATGGCTGAGTGAAAACGTTATATCAAAATGCGACATTAAATTTGTATTCATGCCAATATTAGTGTTAAAAGGAAATGAACCTCTAGCTGTTACCAGCTTTAATGATACATTATCCATAACTGCATTTACTGACTCAAATATATATTCATTCCTTTCTTGTAAAAATGACTATGATTGGTTAATATGAACACTTTAATTGTCATACGCTTTCCAGCTACAACTCCTAATGGGTTGATAATTCTAAATATATGCGCCTACGTTCCAGCGCATATTCAGTATGTGTAGTCCGTCAAAATGCTTGTTCAGAATCTTATCAGCTAACTAATTGCTGTAAGGGATGCAAATAAGTGTACCTGTCGGGATGTATCACGTATCGAGCCGAGCGGAGTATGCTTATATTTATAAGTGTATTCCTAAGTTTTGACACATCCTTGATGACACTTGAATCGACACATTGAACGTACTGATTATTTGTACGGAGTCACATTTGTAGTAGATCACAGCCCCAAACTGTAAAAAATTGCGTTCAATTGTAGACCGTCGTGCGTCTAACATATATTTCTCCACTGTTGGACAATTATTTTCTGTCCATTTCATTTCACATAAGAACGAAATGAAAAGTTTGCTATGATGTATGACATTCATGATTAATATGAAGGTTGTAATTGTAAGTGCTAACAGTAAGTCTATTCGTATTTTATCATGAACACCTAAGCTATAGTAAAATAATAGATTATAATTAAAAGCAATGACCGTTATATACATTTATAATAATTCATTTTCGCAGAGGTAAATAAAACCAAATAGTAGTTGATATCGCTGTAAATTTCCGCAAACACATCATTCTACGACATAAACGAAACACATACCATGGTCGCCACAAGTAAATCATGAGTTGGGGATTCACAGCTACAAGGAATGCTGGTAACTCGCGTGTGACAGGCTCGCCTCTGGCAGAACTTGAACGAACACGTGGGTGAGCCGAGACCAGGGCGCGGTTCGCGGCTGCCGAATTGGCAACACCGCACGGATGACGTCGTCGAGAACACTAGCGCTCCTCTGGATCATTAGCGGAACTAACGCATAAAACTGGTCAGACTTTTTCCTATCCCATCCCCACTCTAGGGTATATCTTTACTCAATGGTATAACATCTGCGTTTGTGTGCGCGCACGCTCACTCCATGAATGGCAGTAAAAGGGGGGAAATAATATCAGTTAAGCACTCCAGTTCACAATACTAGGCGGTAAGTCGCTTCGAGTCATCAGCTGACATCATTTCTCCGCACGATGCAGCACAAAGCGACAAAGTTTCTTGTTGATAACGGAAGGTTGGACCTATTAAGACGGAATGGAGATTTGTGCATAATGGTTGGTAAACAGCATTTTAATGCAGTTTTTTTTATAGAATTATCAATTAATATTTCCAACAACGTAGAACACTGGGACCCTCATAAACACTTTGTCCTCTTTACTGTTCGACCGGAAATGATCCACATGCAATAATGCATACATAATCCTACGAGGTACTGGTAGACTGCATCAGTGGTTTGACTGGCATGCGATGCTCACTCTTAAATACTGGATGCAAGTTAAACATTTTGCTAAGGAGGGGAAACTTTTTTAGTTAAATTGAGACATTCCGATATTTGGTATGAACACTATGGTATGGCATGCAATTGGAAGCGTAAGGGACATGCACATCACTCGTAAATATTTAACTTTATGATAAGTAATATATGATACCGGAAGTAATAATAAGCGGAGATATATCATGTTAAAATATTAGTAGCAAATACAATTCCAACAAGCATAGTTTATTTTCAACGATACATATTTGGAAGTACTTATTATGGTAGGCAATGTAAAGAAATCCAATAATATAAATAGTAGAAGCATAAACAGGATAAATAAAAATTTAAAGAAAACTTGTTATTTAATTGCATCATAGTGAATTAGTACACTTCAGGGAAGGAAATTACTCTCCTGGCAGTGAAATATTTGTTCCTACATGTACCAGGGAAAAATTTTTATGAGAGGAGGATTTCTCTTGCATCCCCTCTCCCAAAAAAAATTGTTCACGCACTGAATATATGATATTGTTTTCTTTAGTTTTTTTCCTTAACCGTGAATATATATATAATTTAATTTAAAAATTACAGCCCTTTAACTGCATAGATGCTACCATACATATTGGTAAGCAGGTTTACTGTTACGTTGGCAATGAGTACGAAAAATACTTCCAATCTCATGACATTGTTTAGTCGGTGTAATTTTTAAATTCATTGCAAATCAATCAAGAGTTTTTTCTGATTTATACATATTAGGGTACGAAGTGGCACATTAGTAACTAATGTGGTACGAAGTGGCACATTAGTAACTAATGTAGTACGAAGTGGCACATTAGTTACTAATGTAGTTTCCTAAACATTTCACTTTTTCATTTCACTGACGCATAATTAAAGAGATCAGGTCCGTGGCAATGTAAATTGTACAGTACATATTCCGGAAGAATAGAAAATTATGAGAATGTAGATCTTGAGCAGGGTTTCTAAAAACGCCCAATTAAAAGTGAACAGGCTATCGCGTTATATCTTTTGAAACTTGAAGTGTCAAATATTATAAATCAGTACCATCCCCCTGTCTTTCATCTCGGCCCTTGCATTCCGTTGCTGCTCTGTCTTATAGAGACGGGAACCTACAGATACCGTCTCCAAACCCCTTCAGTCGGTGGTTGGCACCACTGTTCTGCAGTTCTTATTCAACGTGAATTAATTTGTCAGATAGTTATTTCAGTATTTCCGCCTATTAGTCGGAAGGAAATATATGTTGCCTTCAAGGATTAAAAAAATATATGTATATTTTTTTATGCCATCGAAGGGGACCCCTAAATTCTTTGACATCACCTACTGTTTCCTAGTAACTTGTACACCAACAAATAATACACTTAAAAGGTAAACAATAGTGAGTAGTATAACATCAGTATTTCAATCTTTAAAACTAAACATTTGAGGTCTAGAAAGATGTGTCCCAAAAGTTCTTGCTGTTAAGACCTTGTTAGCCTACCAACAATTGAACAAATAAGTGCTTGTTTCTTAATGGACGACAAGCATTTTTATTACGTAACAACGTGACAAAATCAAAGAGTTAGATTTCTCTCACATTTGCCCATCGCCTACCACCACGTTTCCTTTTATGTTTTTTATTTATACGTGATGCGCCTTGCTGCTAACACAAGTGCGAATAGGCGTGCAAGATGTATAAAATCGAAAACTTTTGGAATTGTGTACTAAACATTTTTGAAAAAGATCTTCGAAGTATGACGCGAGGATCCGTGACGATGTTTTTCTCTCCCCCAGGAAAACAAACCAATGGTTAATAACGTGCTCACTTTGTAAATGCACATTCATATGCGCGTACGTACATACCTACGCTCCAAGACTCCGTCCATCTCTTCTTGCACAAACCTCGAACTCCATATGCATGAGGTACAGAGTTCCGTCCGGTTTGGCCACTCTTCCATTCGCACTTCATGTGGATGAGTTGTATCCACATGCGCGATACCATTAAATTATTTCCGGTACTGGCTCACCAGTTCGTTTACCATAAGAACAGTAGTTCCGTTGTTGATTGCAGCAAGCTGTCACCTCACTTTTTAATCGTTACCACTCCATTGTTATTCAAGTAACCTTCTAACACCTTAGAATTTCCTTTGAAACATTATTCTTTCTAACAACAATTTTTCTCGATAAAAAGTTTTCTGTTGCAGTCACTACAATTCCTATCGTAACGTGTTATTTTTTTAGTTGTTAAGCGAAAAACCGTTATTTTTATTCAAATTTAAGACAAAATTCTGATATTAGCGATATAAAAACGACTAAAAATACAATGATATCAGACTATAATATTATCTACTAAAAATTAAATGTATGAAAAAAAAAAAACAATTTACTTTTTGTTTAAATAATATATTAGAAATTTTAATACACAAAAAATTTACAAAATTTACTGTAGAATATGATGTAAAACCTATATCTGGAAACCCTTTTGATGTTATGTATAGTTTTAAAATATAATAAGAAACAATTTAAAAATGAAATATAATACGTGATTTAATTATTTGACCCGTTTCATAATCTTGCACTTAAAAATACTGTTTATTGTATACGGTATGATGACTTTTCACTTCAAAGGAAGAAGACATGATTATTCAGTATACGATGCAGTCCGTACGTGGAATCGTAATACAAGAGAGCACATCGAAGAAGAATTCGTAAAATAATATATAAATTAAAGTTGCACATTTAATCTTTAAGAAACTCAGAAATTTTTTAAAAATCTGAATGAAAATTAAAGTTAGCTGACGAAATTTTACATCAAGGTAAATTTAAAATGATCTATTTCAGTATAATTTTAAAGCAATTAACGTAACATATAATTATATGTTATATAGTAAACTGCTGGAAAAAAGTTTTAAATCATACGAAAAGTCACGAATGTGTAACATTGCCGATTTCGGGGCATATTTATACGTAGTTACAGACATCATTATTATATAAATCATTAGAGAGTACTTACTGATGTCATTTATTTTGATTTTTTTCCAAATTACGTTTTAACATATGAGTTCACAGTATCATTTTTGTTTTATTTTAACTGTTATTTGCATAGAGATTCATTTTTATACCCAGTATTAAATATTAATGTTTGTTATTTTTCACTTCTTGCTAGACTGTACAAAGCTATTAAATGTGTATTAATCATAAGACTATCCTGGCTGTCTCTCGTCTCGCCATTGCTTATTGGCTGAGAAATGTGTCATGGTCAAACGACAGCCAATCAGAGGACATGAGACAACATAAGTAAGGCTGAGAAAATTTTCTTTTAAAGTAATTTTCACCACAGCCAAAGATGCGTGTTTGTATTTTAACAAAATAAAATGCGAGGAATATGTATTAATATTAAAGAAATAATTGCTGCAATGCGTTTGCAAAATGATCGCATAAAGGAGAAATGTTATGCTATGGTATTTTCGGTACAACACATCTCTGATTCAAAACTTCGTTTTAAGCAGTTTGTCCTCACGTATCCATAACTGTAGAAGAAGTACGAAATATGCAGCAAAAAAAATTTGTAAGATATCGTGAAACGGAGCATCGCTGCGATTGAGAGTATGTTTGTAATTGCCATAAAACAATAGTTATAGTTGATTCACGATATCTTCGGCCTTTTATGAAGCCCTGCTAAAGTTCTACTTCCAGGATATTCCTCCACCTCGGGCAAACGAAGCTTAACTAAGTCTGGAAGACTGCACCAGAGGAACAACGCACCGGATTCGTGCGCACTCTGTTGTAACAGTATTTTGTATAAGAACTATTTCTTACTAGGCGCTACCAACACACATATTTTCTCACTGTTTTTATTCAAATTATTTATAAATGAAGCATTTTACTTTATAGATAAAATATGAACAACATTTCAATTTTACAGAAGAAATAGTAACGCTAATGAAGACAAGTATAAAACTCTTGTGATATAGGGCGTATTTAGGGAACAACCAAGCACATCACACATGGGGAGATTTTTCAAAAGTTTGATTCAAAAAGGCCGAAGAAACCGTGAATGGACTATACCAGACGAAAACGAAGAATGCCTGTGCGAGAGACGAGACGTAGCACGGCTTGTGTGTGTGTGTTTACAACGCGGTCGTTAACGAGCGCGCCCTGCTGACGGCGATACGGCGACTGCTATGACCTCGCTTGCAAATCTGATTACCGCTGCCTTGATCCCGCCCCGCCATTTTGCAAGCGGCGGGTCACCTTGTTGCGGTTTTAATTACGTGCTACCCCTCTCCGCCGTGCGGCAACTATGTATGCGAGCAACCTGCATTCTCGCCATATATCTTTCCTCCAGCTGAAGTGCCCAGTTTACTGTGAACAGCACATATAAGCGGCAAGGAACTTGAATAATACTTTAGTGATTTCCCTCGAGTGGGTTCGTATTTTTTAGGGGTACCACATTGCAGTGGAATTTTACTATATGATTAGTTTTTTTTTTTTTTAACTTTCAAATATGTAGTAAGCGAAATAAATACATGCCTCTGGTTTGCTATTAATATACCAATTTTGTAGTAAAGTATTCCACATAGATCAATGTATTTCAACGTCGATGTTAGAGTAATCACGACCGTGAATGAAATCGGGTCTGTTCATTTTATACAGGTAGCAATAAAAACTTGTAATTTCAAAGCTACACAGTATCACCTTGATCAACGAGCAAGCACTGTTTCTAAGTCAGTGAAGACGTTATTTTTTACGCCCTTGCAGGAAAAATAAGCTGAAGGAAGAAACTCACTAAGACTTAAAGTGTTCGCGTATCTGAACCATTTATATATCTCTCACACGCCTTATATATGTGCATATATGCATATATAAAAACAAAAGTATTTATATACATAAAATTAAAAAAAAGAATCATATTATTTAATTTTCATGCAAATGTGTGTATACCATTACTGAATCGCTAAGAGGCATTGATATGAGAAATCTCGGATTAATATTTTATACTACAACCTGCAAATACAAAGTTTTGTATTTAATGAATGGGAAGTTCGTAGGGAATTTTCAGGGACGTTTTCTGAAGTTGGTACTGCGTGCTGCTTCTCCTCGCTGTATTCTCTGTAATCCGTCGTATGCCTTCCCCGCAGTCTCCAGTCAAATAAATAACAAGACAATAAATACCTATGTAAGTATTCGAGTAATTTCTGGAGTCCGTTTTTTTTTACGATAAGTCCAGCAGAAAAATTCGATGTGGTTCAAAAAGAGGACCTGTGCAAAATACTGACAAACGTAATAAGTTAGTAATATTCTCTTTTAACTGTTGCCAGCTCCGACTACGTACCCAAGGCAACCCAAGCTAGAAACTATCGAATTTAAAAAACGTTTCTTATCAATTTTGAATTTGTTCTCAAGTCGATTTGTGATTTTTTTAATTTTTTAATTTTTAATTTTTAATTTTAATTTTATTTTTTTCCCAGTGAAACGCCTCTCCATATTTCCGTTGTGCGTTTTCATATCAATTTGTAGTACAAGAACACCCCCATTTTCCCCTTCGGAACTTAGAAATTTCTCGAAATTATACACTGTTCCTAAATAAAATGTCGTGGCATAAATTTGGTACAACGAACTAAATAATTGTAGAAGTTCACTTGATTTATTTTCCATTGAAATCAAACTCAAGTTAACTTATTTTCATTAGTATTTTCTTTTTTAACTGGACACAAACTTTTAAGGTAGAATGTTTAAAAATTGTGATATATTTGCAATATGTGAACTCCACCGATGACCATGAAACCAATAAATATTTGCTACCTGATGACAGCAAAAGAAAATATTTAATATGTAAACAAAATACTCCAAATCGATAAAAACATCCTACGTTATTAAGTATCGAACAATATCCAAGGATGTAATAACTTAAAAACAAAAGACTAAATATTTAAAATTAATAATCGATTAATAGCTGTTTCTTCAGAAATGTTCATTAGATTCACACATCTCAAAACAAAAAAAAAAAATAGTGAGTTTCGTTTTATATATCTTTATATATATAATTCTTCTGTGCGTGTGTATGTCACTGAACTCCTCCTAAACGGCTGGGCCGATTTTGATGAAATTTTTTTGTGTGTGTTCAAGGGGATTCGAGAATGGTTTTGATTCACAATTCGGTCCACTACGAAATGTTTTTTTAATAAATTTAAGACATATGTACAGGACAACGTCTCTCGGGTCCCCTATGTATATATATATGTTTATATACACCTATATATATATAATCTATAGGTACAAAAGAAACAATTTTATAATATTAAAATCATTAATGAATTACACATTTTTAAAGATTAGTTAACTGCTGTGGATTTAGAACTTCCGTAAATCCTGGAACACATTGGGTTTGTTATTATAAAAATAATGACATAAATTTATTAAAAAAATATATTCCTGGAAAAAATAACACTGACAAACTTTAATAGTCTATTCGCGGTTTCTTCACACTTTTAATCAAACCTTTGAAAAATTACCCCAAAATGACGTGCTTGGTTGTTAGGTAAATTTGGCATGTATCTAAGTGTTTTTTAAAACCCTTTGATGAGTACGCACGTATATATTCGGAGCTACGTTTATATGGAAACCTCTTAACTATTGAAAAAAAAATCTCATACTTTTATAGTTTTATTGTTTCACTGCACTTTATCGGAATCTAAATAAAAAGTTACTAGTGAACATTCCAATTTGTAAGAAGAAAATTTTTATTTTTAATAAATTATCAACTGGGCACGATGGATTGTAACATTTGTTACCTCTGTAGCGACACATTAATTGGTGCACATTCTAAGCGCGACTCCATTGGCCGACGGTTAGCCAATAATTAAAGATCCAGAGTACAGTAGGCGTGTCCGGTGTGGCCAGGACCAATAGGACGATGATAAGTGGATATACAGAGACCGACACAACTAATACTGCAGTATTGAAAAATATAGGCAGCTTCTCCTCTGTACCAGTAAATCTGTGACATCCTCAAAGGGTTAATATAAAAATTTCATATTTTTGATTAAATTTATCTTTTATTTATATTTTATTTATATATTAAGGCAATTTAAATTTATAGTTATTATAAATATAACAGGAAGGAAATAGGTGTGTTGATAGTACCTAGTAAGAAATAGTTCTTATGCATAATATTATTACACTGAGTGCGCGCGAATGTGGCGCGCTGTCCCTTTGCTGTAATTTTGTAGAGTTTAAGGTTTTTTCGCGTGAGGCGTAGGAATACACTGAAAGTAGAACTCCAGCAGGGCTTCAGAAAAGTTGGAAGTAATCGTGAATGGGCTATGTCTTCAATGTTTTCGCTCCGTACTGCACTGTGTCACGATGAAGCAACTCTAAATTTTCGCGTACCCGAGTTCTCCTTTCGAGAAAGACTAGGGGACGGGCCCACGGAATCTGCGGGCTAAGACACCGTCGATGAAGCAGGTAATTGTACGAAATAGTAGTTATCGTACAGTGTTGCTTGGGAACTCCTGCATGTGCTCGCTCGCACATCTCGACCTGCAGTTGCCATGGGAACATTGTATCTACAGTGATGTGTGGGAACGCCGGCACATTATTGCTCGCACCTAACGGCGTTCGCTTGCACCTTCCGAGTCTGCTTATGACTTAAGAATTAAGACCTTGACACTTAAGACTTGAGGGTTCACGATAAATGGCTATATGAACTTTCGTGCGATAATTATGGTACATCCGTACCCGAGTCTATGTTATACACTAACCTTAAGCCTGGGGCACAAAACCCATTTCCCTAGAAGTGAGGGGAGGGACGGCAACCATAACTCGCCCCACTCCTACCCATGGGGCACTATCGATCCGCCCTAGGCCCGTTACCCCATCCCCCTTTTGGGCGTAAAGTCTTAGACGCGGCAAACTTTCGATTTTGATTAATAGTATAAAGGAGCATGTCCCATCAATGCCAATGCACCAATGCTGAAGAACTGGCGAGCACTGAAGTGGCTGCAGTGGGAACGCCAATCAACTTGAGACGACCTTCGCAGAAAGCCAGCGACAGCGGCGGGGCCGCGGTTGCGTGGCGGATAGCGCGCTCGCCTCCCACCAAAGTGAGTGGGGTTTGACTCCCGGCGAGGTCGATCCCGGATTTTCGCGAGTGGGAATCGTGCTGGACGATGCCGCTGGTCGGCGGGTTTTCTCGGGGGTATCCCGTCTGTCCCCGCCCTTGCATTCCGGCGCTGCTCCATTCTCACCTCACACTGGCTAATACCTCTATGTTAAGTGCCATGGAAACATCCCCCCCCCCCACAGGACCCAACCTCGTATAAATATAACGTATCACCGAAAAACAAACTGAAGATCTTACATTTTAAAAATAAATACTGTAATCACTTTTATCCTTACCATGTAAACTGTCACTACTTCGATGACAGCGTTCTGCCGCTATTTCACGAACTAAGCCAGTCAATAACAAGGACAGATATATACACACCAGTGTCAAGACAGGGGCTTTATAAGATCGTGGTTTCCACATGTCGTAGAGTACTGCAACATATCCTGTGATACCTGCAGCTACAATGGAAATTGATCGAAGGCCTCCTGTTATTGCGACTTTTTAACGATTATTACTCGTAGTTCTATCGATCCCGTGCAAAAGAAGGCAGAGAGAATTCATCGCGAACCGTGACAACACGGTCATTTATTTCTGAACAACCTTATATAAAAGTTCGGCAGTTATGTAGTATGTGTGTGTATATATATATATATATATATATATATATATATATATATATATATATATATATATATATATGAAGTCAACAGCTAGAAGATGCTACATTGTGTTAAATGTTATTTGCTTTATTGTCAGAAAGATGAGTAAGCGAATTTTAGTCATACTATTAAAAGCATTGCAATGATTTGAACCGATTCAGTATTAATTGAGCTGATATTGTATACGTGTATCGAATACTAAATGTATGCGAAGGTTTTATCATCTGCCTTGACATTTTTTTTCCTTGGTTATACTATAGGCTGAAATTTGAAAATTTAGGGGCTGAATGCTGACATGCCCCGATGTATTTCTCTTAGTTAAACAGGAGAAAATTATACTCTTCCATGCTCTGTGGATGTTGTGAACATTATACGAGGGCGGCAAAATAAATTTAGCAGTCCTGCAACATGTACCACGGGTCGTCATGGGTATGTCTTCCTTTCTGCTGCGTTTCCAATTCGTTTTTATTACTACGTGTCGCCATTCCGCAGATATATGATGGCGCGTTTCTTTTTTAAGAACATTTTTCTCTGCCGTTGGAATTCACACAATGTAGAAATCCAGTCTATTTGTCTGCATTATATTCACTTCATGCAAACATGATGCATTATTAAACTACGCTCAATATTTTTTCCATATCGGCACGGTCCTTGTTGTTTGAAACAAATGGAAGCCAAATACATTATGATTTTCAGTCGCTGCAATGAATGACTAACAAAAACATGTAACATGCTCGTAAAATAGTTTTGTACAATATGTTTCCTAAACAATATGATAATCGCAAATCATGCATTTATTGTGAAGGAGGAAACATTGGACGTCTGTATTTTAGTAATATTGTTTCCTTGCGCGTTTAATTCTCATGCTTTAATGCACAACATTTAAAACTTTGATATAATGCTCACTGCGAATCACCACTTTCTACATCTAAGTAAAAAGGTTATGTCAATTGATAATTAATTCGCTTCCTATTGGACCTGTGAAAATGATGTTCTTTGAGTTGCTTTTATGCCAGTTAGTTTTACAGTGGTTGGTTTGACCGAATGTTTCTTCACATCTTGGGTTGGGTTTTCATTGCAAATACACTGCGCTATGTCCCTTACTGTTATTTGACAGGCAATTTTATAACGAAAGAAAAATATTATGTCTTACACAGATCACTTTCCATGTTAAAATGCTACATAAACCGTTTATGCATACAAGGTTTAAATATAAATAAATTTTACTTAGTATATCGTCCATATATATTTATTGTGCAATGTTAAAATGACACGTTAAAAATTTCAGTTTATCCGAATATTTTAAGACCACTATTGTTAGCATAATTTACACACATATTTTTGATGTCCTCGAATATCCTAAACACGTACATACAGTAAAGCGAGTATGCGTATATCCACACGCAAAGCATTAATAAACAGAAATGGACTAGAGCAATTAAAAATAATAGTTAAAGTAGACAATCCCATAGAGTACGGATCCCTGCCAGTGGCAAATATTTGATAACCTTTAAGGTCATTTACTGTTCCCTTGAAGAAAATTACGCTGGGACATAACCAAAATAGCACAAAACGCTCTGTGCAAGCAAATGAAACTTCTCCTTCCCTGTTATTGCGCGAAGGAAACTATTTGACTAGAGAGAGTGCAATGAGGATAACAATCTGCATTACCGAAATTACAACTTAGGAGTCAATCAAAAGAGAGTTCTTAAAGTGGTAATTTAACACCAGTAACCAAAACAAGTTTCAGAGAGAGAGAGTAACCTCCTCAAATATACCGACTCTGACAAAAAATCAAGATTATTTCAAATGATAAACGTTGTTAAAATATTATAAAATATTTGTGGATGCTGGAGAACACAAACCTCATGTATTCCTGCTCGTAATCATACTCAGTCCTTACTTCTAACCCCCCCCCCCCCCCAAAAAAAAATCCTAAAAAAATCCCAGTGGCATATAGGTCCGGTCTCTACCGGACTTGAAAACCTTAAGAGGGAAAATAGTTACGGTGGAAATACGTTTTTGAATGTTTCAAATTTTCTGCTGGCAGTTTCCAAACCGCTTGACATAAAACTTAAAAAATTTCTATAGTCTACTAGCGGTTTCTTCGCACTTTTTTAATGAAACCTTTGAAAAATCTCAAGTATGACGTGTTTAGTTGTTTTCTAAATATACAATTTATCACAAACGTTTTATCATATATGTTCCTCAAATTTGATTAAATTGGGGATTATTTATGTTTCATATATAAATTATAGTGTTTCATTTACAATTAATATAATAAAAATAAGTAGAAGATAGGTGTGTTTATAATACATAGTAAGAAATAGTTATTATGCAGAATATTATTAAACATAGTGCACACGAATGCGATGCGCTGTCCCTTTGGTGCTATTTCCTAAACTCCGTTATGCTTTGTTAGCATGAGGCAAAGGAATGTCCTATAAGTAGAACTTTAGCAAGGCTTCAGAAAGTTTAAAGTAACCGTGAATGGACTGTAACTAAAGTTGTCTTTCCATAACCTTATTTTTATTTTTATTTCTAATGGTTTTTACGTGGTAGTTCATCTTAATGATATCACAAAAGTTAATTTTTTCATAATTTACCTTCCACTTGTGATCGTAATTCGAATGATTTTGTCTCCCGTTTCACAGCCATTTGCTTTCTTGATATTGGTACAACCTGTCTGCTAGCCCTCAATTGTTACGGCTTCATACATTATTTCACCTTCTACGTACCGCAGTTAATTTTCCTTTTTAAATTGCGTGTTTCGTTCCCACATATTACACCCCAACATCGCACCTTTTTAACGAAGCCTTTGTCATGCCAAAATCGTTTCTGCAACAGCCTTAGTATTTCGCGTGTACCCTACAATCTTTGCTCACTTAAAATTCCATGCCGGATATGTCCACTATTTCGTTCTCACATCTTCTATTTTAGATCAGACTCAATTTTACATGACCGTTTGCCATTTTCCAACGTTATGAACTGCGGGTTTAATAGTTGAAATAAACTCTACACTATTTGACCCAGACAGCAGGCCCTGGCGTATATACCACGCGTTTCTAAAACACGGGGACAACGGCAGGCAATTCCTCACGAAAATGTAAAACGAAAATGTATTTACAACTTATTTCCTAAAGTGATTTTAAGGGAGATATGTGCTCCCGAAATTTGAGTTTTAAAATGTGTTAATTTGAAAATATCAGAAACCAATTGTGGTTAAGCAATAATCATGTAAATGATGTTTTGTATAAAGGAAATCTTACACTTCTTTAAACGCGGTTTTTAATATCGCCCCCCTGTCCTTTTGGAAATGGCTGTTGGCACTGTATCATATTATAAGTTACTTTTAAAGACAACCTGCAAATCAGCACTTCCAAATTAATAAAATGAGTTTATCTTGTCGAAACACTAGGTAAATCACTTGTGAGTTAATTCATGTTGAACATTCAAAACATTTCGTGTGTCGCATATCAGGCAGGCAAATAATATAAAGTCAGGAGATTTTGATGAGGATTATTCAAGGGCGCACAGCTGCTTTAAAAATCACTTGACAAGAAAAGTGGCACGTGCATTTTAGTCTTATATTTTCGTCATGAATACACAGCCGCAGTTTGTCCCAGAGTTTTAGAAACTCCTTATAAACGTGGTCTTTATTCGACTTGGCCCATTACCCGTTCTCAGGCTCCCTTTACATGCCACTTTGCCTAAAGTTTCGAGGCCTTATACGGAACGGTTCGGAAATTGATGTTCTCATTATCACAAATTTAAGCTGAAAACAATTTTAGAAAAATTTCACGAGAATGCGGACGTCCAAACTTACATGCTTGCAGATAATGAAGTGTTTCTTCATAATAGGCGTACTTTAAAAATGCTCTATTCATAACTGTGTATACGTTACATCTTAACGTGCTAGCTATATCTAGAGCAATGATAACGAATTGCGTAAAATGTATGTATATATATATGCTATTCACTATAAAATGAGCACATCTGGAAGCCCTACTTAATATCTACTTGTATGCACGTTGTGTATTATTCCACCTTACGTAAGATTAACATTGCCATGGGCCTCATTACTTTATTCATGCGTCGGTCAAGTGAAACTGCGAAATTATTTTTAAAGTAAATATCTAACAAATCTGCCCATTTTTACACTCCCATACATTACAAAATAAACGTAAAGAGAAAGAAATAATTTAAGTTTTACAGAAATGGTTACTTAACACTTTTTATTCGACGTTAAGATACAGAAATGCTTCCTATCCATCGTTACCAACTTTACTGGGCGCTTGTCAATCAGCGCGCCCGTTAAAATGTATGCATGTAGGAGCAGTGACTTTTTTCTTAGGTTGATTTCTAAAGTGCTCACTTTATCGCGAAGAGCCTTTATTAAAAGTCTGTTGTTCGAAATTTGCAGCGGTTGAAATAGGTCGAGTTTCTTTTAGAACAGTATTCTTCCTCGAGACTAATTTGAGCCCTTTAATACACATCCCGAGTATATTCGTTCACGTGGGACATGCTGCAGATTAGTTAAAACTAAGGTCGGTGGTTTGCAAGTCTCGGAGCTAGCCCCGGTACGGACGCCGCCTCTCCCTGGGCGCATGGGATTGGTTGCAGCTAACACACCAACTATTTCATAATTTGCTGCTTCTCGCGCAATTGGTGTCTGCTGAAACGCTTCTCCATTGCCAGTTCTTACAAGAAATTCGTGAGCACTTTCCACGCCGTAAATTTGCTCTTTTACGACAACTGAAAATTAAAAATTAATTCTTACGTCAAGGGTTTGATGTAACTGGAAGTTATTCAAAACTTCGGAACGTTTATTGCTTTAATGAACAGTGTTCTAACTTGTATAAGCTGTTCGCGGTAAACTGAGTACTTTTGTAAGCCCTGCTTAAGATATACTTGTATGCACTTTGTTTATTTTTTCGCCTTGTGTAAAAATAACTCTGCAAAGGGCATCGTCACTTTATTCACGTGTCGCTTAAGTGAAACTGTGAAATTATTAGGCAAGTAATGACTTTTTAAATCTGCTAATTTTTACGCTTAGATGCACTAAAAAATCAGAAAGCGAAATAAATAATATAAGTTACCACAAATGGTTACCTAACACTTTTAATTCGACATTAAAACACGGAACTACCTCACCATAATCGTTACCAACTTTACTGGGCGCGTGTCATTCAGTCTGTCCGTTCAAATAAATGCGGGTGGGAGCAGTGACTTTTCTTTTCAAAGGTTGATTTGAAAAGTGCTAACTTTATCGTGAGCAGCCTTTAACACTACCCACGTTCTTTTCGATAGTGCAATGTTGAAACACGGATTGCCTTTACGATGTGTCCATAGGACATGCCAGTGGAAGGGTGGGGGGCGTGATTGACTGCCAGAAAGCGGAGAGAGTAAATATAATTTGGGCGGACCTTAACACCGACGGCTCGAGGGCCGATGTGGGTGAAGAGAGTTGAGCACGGAGCAGCACCGGAATGCCACGGGGGGGGGGGGGGGAGGGGTTGAAGCGAGATCCCCGAGAAAACCCGCCGACCAGCGGCATCGTCCGGTCATGATTCCCACGTGCGAAAATCTCGAACCCTGTTCGCCTAGGCGCGAGGCGTGTAGACTGATCACCTCTCAGGAAGTAAACAACGATGATCAGCATATATTGAGGCCCCGACACAGTTGCTATAAGCAAATAACTTTCACTCCACTGCACAATATTATACACAAGAATTAGATTACATGTATATGCTATTAACGGTAAAGTGAGCAATTTTGATAGCTCTCTCATCTGCAATAACAGTGAATAAGTATATTTTATTCTAGCCTTTGACATTAACTTCCGAGTGCGGTGGAAGATACACAATGTGTTTGTTACTTATATTACAATATTTATTTACAATGCTGGTTAAATGGTAAAAAAAAAATGCCTAAAAGGAAAAAGTATCTAGGGATTCAAAAGTGCTCACTTTACCGTGAACAGCCTATATCCAATATGACAAGGCACAATCACTCGCAGCGATGCGTACACTCTTAAGTACGGTATCAGTAATCTGGAGAGTTACACTCGGCTTAAATTTCTTTAATACTGTTGCTGTGGGTCGTTGTTCAACTACTCAGAAGCCCCAAATGCTATATTACGTCAAGTGAAAAACTGGTTTGAAAAACAAGAAAGTGCGTGTCCTGACTTAAGACATCAGGGAGTGACAGTCTTCTGTTCAGTTTGAAGTGTTTTGGTATAGTATGAATTCGTGGAGAGAAACTGATGAGATCGATAGTTTTAATTGAGCTAACAGTGACTGCGGTGGATTATTTGCCGTTTTGATTAAATTATGCTACCAAATAAAAGCAACGAATATTTCTGAAATATCAAAGCCGGGAAAAACAAGCAAACAATTCTTGCAAGTGCTGTGTCAATTGTAACCAGGTCGCTTCTTTTGTGTTACGATGCGTGTATTCTTGTCATTATACCTGTACTTGGGGAATGCTTGTGTCGGGGTCTTGCCCTTGTTCAACGCACGAAGATGTCGCGAGTATACAAAAGCGATCGCAGAGCTCCCTGGTATCAAATCAGGAATGTAGCTAGCTAGAAGGGTGTTTATGAATTAAATTTTAGCATTTGGAAATGTTGCTGTCCGTAACTGTACACAATTTTAACGTACGCACTGGAAGCGTTAAAATTAGTGGGCACTTAATTTATTTAATTTACTTAGTTTCTGTTTGTTTCATGTACGTCAGAGTAATGACTGGAATATTAAAAACACACTTATTATGCTGACAGTTTCTTAGTTTCACTCGATCAACGTATGAGATGTGACAGAGTTCGTGTAAACCGTACAGTGAATAAGAGGTAGAGTGATCTTGCTAGCTGCGCAGAACGGTTCTCCGTGTCCCAACAGTGAACTACACGACTATCATAAATGACGTTGATGTTGTTAGAGGTTAGAAAACCGCTTACGTAAATAAGTGCGTTTCTCTAACCAATTTGTAATGCAGTTTAATTAAATTCAAATTGGTACAAGAATTTCATTATGTAATATAAAAGTGCTCGTTCTTTCTTATTATTAAAGATATAAACAAACACATCCATCAGTGTTAATCATGTGACTTTGACAGTTGTGTTGATTTGGGGTATGTCAATGTTGGGTACACGCGCTAAAGACGAACAATCGGTCTACCCCATCTTTAGTCTTATGGGTCATTGCGCATGCGTTTGTGTGCGGCCATCATTACTCTGCCTGTATGTCATTGCCAACCATAAATTTTTCTACACAAAAATGTAACAGGACCTCCTAAATTAACCCATGAGAGTAGGTGAATATGTCTTTAATGTATACATGGTTCACGGTTAAGTGAGCACCTTTGAAATCAATCTATGAAATAATATTTGTATCCTTGACAGCATGTATTTTAACGGACACGCTGACTGGTGTGCCCCCACTTAAGTTGGCAATGGAAACCGAAAAAATAACCCCATTATCTCAACGTCACATTCAAGGTGCAAGTTTTACATTTATCGCCACTGAATTCATTAAAGATATTTTCTGCCTGTTTAACGCAGGTTAAAGTAAAAATTGGCAAAATTGTTTACATACTTACACTCGTTTGACAATTTCACGTATTTAACTTGTCTGACGCATGAACAAAGAGGGATGGCCAATGGTAATTTTTACATATGATGGAAGGGTACAAAAATGCAGAAAAGTATATCTTAAGTAGGCTTTTAAAAGTACTCAGTTTACCGCGAAGAGCGTATAGTATAAAACCACTTATAATACTAGTTAAATGACAATTTTTCACTTTACAAACTGAGCTGAATAGCTTTAAAGAGCCTTGAAACCCTGTTAAGCAACTTATGCACTGTTATTCTACCTGTAAATAACGTTACAATGGTCCTGATAATTTATTTGTGCGTCCGTCAAGTACAATTATTTTTTAGAAGAGCAAATATTTTACAAATGTTTTTATTCTTACACTTATAAGCATTAAAAAACAAAAACAAAAATTAAATAGTTAGCATTTACAAATGTGAACTTAACGGTTGTAATTTAACGTTATAATATGGAACTACTTTATTTCCCGTCGTTGCGAACTTTACTGGGCGCTTGACAGTCAATGTGCCCGTTAAAATATGCCCAGGTAGAAGCAGTGACTTTTTTCAAAGGTTGATTTCTAAAGTGCTCACTTTACCGTGAACAGCCTTTAATAACTGGGTAATTTCCATACTCGAATGCGCAGTGTCCTTGGACATGACTGCCCATAGACGCTTATCATTGAAAATGATAATTTTACTTTTTGCGGAAGGATACAGACATGAAAGTATATCGTAAGCCAAAACAAACCAGTGCACCTTGAACAGTCCCGAAATGGCTTGTTCAAATCTATATTATTTATGGTATTCGATATTTGGTCTGTATATTACATTTGTGACTTCTTCCAATTATTCTGAAGCCCTGCTAAAGTTATTTTTTGAGCCTATACCTCCCAAGCAAATATTAAGTGCAGGAAATAACTTCAAAGGGACAGACAACGAACCATATTCGTGCGCACTCACTTAAATATTATTTTGCACGAGAACTATTTCTTACTAAGTATTACCAACGCACATATTTTCTCTGTACTTATTCATATTAATTACAATGAAATGTTATGATTTTTACATTAAATATAAGTGAAATTTGAATTAACTCAGAAATGATATACCTTTATGTCAACAGTAGGTATGTCACTTGTGGCACATGACACATATTTAGGAAACAAACAAACCTGTCATGCATGGGGATCTTTTCCAAATGTTTGATTCAAATATTGTGTAGAAACCGTAAACATACTATACAATGTATGTCGGAGACACAGGCGCCAATTACGTGGGTTGTATAATGGAAGGGGGGAGGGGTGGGGGTATCAATACCACAATTTTCGGTCAGCAGAGGTTGATAAATAGTCGTTAGCGACTACTTCAGTGTGTAATAATATTTCAGTACAAATTATTTTATTTCAATTTTTAAAATTTTGGCTTGCATGATATAATTGTGACGTACGTGCGTAACACTATGAACAAACATATAAATCACAATATAACAAAGAAGGGGTAAGGGGAAGCGATAAAATTTAAAGCGAACATGGTTTCTGTCATAGACAATTTGGGACATGCTCCCCTCCTGGTAACAAAGTCGGCAATTACGGTTTGAAATACATACAAAGATAGTTCGGTATTTCCGAAGTATTCAATAAACGGCTCGAAAATATGTGAGAGGTGAATTTTTTTAAATCCCACTGAACTTTACATTTAAAGGAACAGCAAAACTCTGACCACGAATAATTACTTCACGCTACATAACATAGCGGCTAGTACGATTCGGTGGCGCCAAAAAAATTCTTCTTTTCTCGCCGAATGCTAACATGCTTTAGCCTATCCCACGACCGTGGGTGATTTGTATTCGTGGCCCGTGCTGGCTTCGGTAATTGGATTCTTCCCCCTCCTGCCGTAACTATCCGGAAACCAGATGGAGACGTAATCTGAGTGCATATGTTCTGAATACAGATATACCCATTGAGTATGCATTTGTATTCGTATCCACGTACTAATATACTGGGTGAAACTTATCCTTAAATTCACACAGAAACCAATTTTCTGTGAAAACTTCGATGTAATGATAGGTACGATCGCGTTAGCACCCAACACGCTGACCTACTATGAGGATAACATTTTTATACCTGATGTTATTACTCCTCACGTTTTATACTCGCTTTTTTAAAACTAATTTATAATTACTGTCTGAATAGAAATATTTCAGTCTTCTGCATTAACTGTTGATGTTTGTGGATACTACAAATTAATTTTCGGTCGTTACTAAACATGTAACATATAGGCCTAATGCTTATAGTCTCAGTTCTGTATAGTTGTAAATATTAAATAAAAATCATTATATTATCATCCATAAATTATGATATATTACTTCCAGTCCTTCTGTTCTTATAATAAGTAATATAGCAATGGCGAATTTGATTTCCCACAAATAAAAAACTTATCGTCAGTATATCCCGAGGATACTAACAGGGATTTTAGGAAATTTATAGCATACCACTATATATCCCGATAATGTTATTGAATAAGTATTCAAAGCTCTTCTGTATCCCCATAATCCAAATCTTAAGCTAACCCTGGAATATACATCAAGGCAATATTTGAATATCATTCAGATATAACACAGTTCCTGCGGGACATGAAATGGATATTATATGGTTGCCTTTGTTCCATCACTGTAATATCCGGAGGATACAATTAGAGGGGTAGTGTAATATTATCACTATATAACTAGAAATACTGATCACATCAGTGAGATATTTCAGTGATCTTTTATGTCAGCTCATACACCATTCCTAGGATACCCCTGGAATATTTCTGTATAGTTTGCCCGCTTAGTACAAAGATATCCCAAAGATATACTTGGTTTCTCTAGAAATCCTGAGCAAATCGCTTGGACACCCCTAGAACACCTCTTTGTAGTTCCCTCAGATGTAAATAAATCAAAACACAAAATGATAAAATACCATAGTCCTTCCTTTCGTATCTGAAGAGGAGACAAACCTCAGTTCTTATAGAACCCAGGAATCATAAAACATCTATAGGATCCAGGGAATAGCCTTTACTAAAAAAAATACCTGCCAGGTGTAACTGCAGAAAAATGAGAACATTCCTTGATTTATCTATATAACCTAGGAACACATAAGTGGAAGGTTGGGAATATCCAACATTTAGTATAATCATTTACTAGGGATATCCACGGGATATGAAACAGCATATTCTGACGAAATTCTGTGCTGTGTTGGGTAATGTGCTTATTTTATACAAATTAAATTTACAATGAATTACATGGTTTTGCTGGTCTATTTTTTTTTTGTCAAGGCTCGTTGCCATCTACTTCTGTAAATAAAGGGCTTGTTCCCGTATACAGACAGTAGAGTCAGATAGAGATGCTGACTTAGTAAAATGCTGTTTCGTTAAAGTTGGAATGTGGTAATTTTTGAATTTATTTTTATGTTGCTAGACACCATTTTCACTTCGCATGTATCATTATAGCGTGTCTGATAAAATTTAAATTACTTAAAAATAAAAATGTTCGAAACTATTCCAAAAATTCATAAATTAGTCAACACCTTTTCATAATTAAGAGGTGCTCAAAAATTATCATTATTAATACAAATGGCCAACTGTGTTTGAAAATGTTTTTTTTTCTCGCAATTAACAAAACAGCAAGAAATATAATCTTAAAGTTTGTTTAACCTTTTTCTTGTAATATGTCGTTCCTTATTACTCGTTGCCAAGGAGTTCGGGTCAAAATTAACCGACATACATGAGCAAATTACGAAGTATAAAATCATGGGGGTTCAGTAGCGTAACCAGGTAGTGGCTTCGGGGGGTGAACGGCTACCGGAATGTGAGTGGGTGTGGAATACCTCCCATTAGGGAGAAGGAGCGGGAGTCTTCCCCCGGGAAAAATTTTAAAAATTTAACCCTTAAATAATGCGCTTTAAGATATTTTATAATGGAATAAGTATTGCCCGTTGAGGGAAATGTAATTTTTTCTTTTTTAATTTTCTCACTGACTATGGCTTCTGGGGGGTGATCCATCTCCCTGATCATTTTCTGTAATTACGACACAGTACATGTTAACGCTACCTGCGAAAATATGGGTTGGTACACAACTTTACATTGTAATGAATCCATTTTTACAATATTTTAGGAAAATATTTAACAATTTTGCAATGGCGTTGCCCAAATCTTCGATTTCAGTTAAGTATAAATTCTGGCGTCGTCGCAAATAAGTTAAAAATAATATTTTTAACTTTATAATATTGTAACATGTAACTTTTATAGATCATTAATAATTTTGTCTCTAATGTATATATTTTTATACATTTTCTTGAATACTGTTGCAATTAACTATTGAGACAAACTATGCCATTTTATTATACCAAGTATTATTGGATAAAATTAGAAATAAACGTTTCGGCTTGTACATTTTTTAAATAATTGCTAGAAATAATTTTAATAAGATCTCATTACTGTCGCCCTACATAAATGGCATACATTTATTTCCTTTTATCATACCGTATTGTACAAAATTTATAAAAAATAATCTTTTTTTTTAAATAATAGAACAATTCTTAAGCCATCATATAAGTTGCCCATTGCAACATACGACACCTCGATTAAAAAATATTAATTATTTGCACGTGTCTTCCTTTCAGTATCTCCAACATTATGCCGTGTATTTCGACCGCATATAAAGTGTTGGAACTATTTTGTCATAGATGAGTATAAATTGCTGCTATCATTTATCTAATTTTTACTATTGCGGATATCTGTGCAAATGTCGTCAAAATAATGCGTTTTTAGTGCAACAGCGAAAAATTCGTGGTACCAAGCCATCTAATCGGATCTCGATATAACTTTTACCAAGCAGTTATGTTTATATCTCTATTAACCACTAAGTAATGCGACTATTCTTACGTCGTTAACAGTATTGTAGCTTCTTTGAGCTATCTTATATTAATTTATACTTTTTTGTGTTTGTTTTGAAAGACCCCCCCAAAAAATGCGAAAATACTTTTTACCTTTAGATTTTCAAGTGATATTTTAATAAATAATAATTCTGTGTGTTAAAAAAAAATTTAATTTTTTTATTTTACAGTAGTTTACTGGTTAAATATGAAGACTTATTTTTTATAAATTCCAAAAGCAGGAGAAAAAATTCATTGTTAATAATTGAATACGTAAATAATTGATAAAATAAGATATCTAGCGATCTTCTCAAATATTTTAAAACTCTTCGGTGGAAAATAAATGTGCTAAAAAGGCAATAATAATTCTTATTTTTTAAATCGGGTTTAAGCTAGGAAATGGTGAAAAATCAATTAGAGTTTGACTTAGAAAAGTTTATAACGTATTCAAAGTTCAGCTGCAAATTTCAAAATTATTTATGCATTCAATGTTTTGGTAGCAAAACCATTAATCGCATGTTTGTAACAAAGCGCTAACTTCCAGTAGCGCTGCTTTAACTCTTGCGAAACTTCGGGGATTACACAGATATGTTTACAGAAAGTACGACCAGCAAATCCTCAGAGCTGAAGTACAAGCTACTGTATGAGAAAACAAATTAAATCTGTTGTTGCTTAGTTTGACGAAACCTTGTAAGCCGTCGTAAATTCCTCTAGTTTGCAGTTGAACCGATTCCCCTCATTTCCTAACTAACTCTGAATAAAGGTTGTAAGATGGTTCCCATAAACACTTGTTTTTTTTTTTTTTTTAAGCAAGAGCAATTATTTCTCACGTCTTGTTAAACCACGAATCACGATTCTCCACATTTCGGCAGAAAGTAAGTACTGTATAAATATAAAATGCAAAACAAGAGAATAAAAAAATAGAATCTCATATAAACTACACAGTGTGTATTGAAGTAAAAATAGCACATGAATATAAAAACACTCGTGAACAATAAATCCTAGTAATAATTATCGAACAAGAGTTCACAATATAAAAATGATTAATTATAAACACGATTTTCTAGGTAAGAAACCCATTTGCGCAGATCTTCGTTAGCCTTGAGCAGGTGTCCCTTCGTAATAGTTAGGTCTTTTTGCGCCGATACAGATTCCTTTAGGTTTTTCTGAAGATCTTCGCGTGCCTGCAAATTATTAAAAGTGAATGTTTGTTTCAAACGTACACTTGCATCGAAGAGAATTAAGCACAGCGGGTTTTTTTTTATTTTATAAAATAACATCGATTGAAACCATCTGGAACCATGAAACAAGACAGTTATTTTCCTCCTGGAAGCATGAAAGTTCGTGCCTAAAGAAAAATGTTCTATGGACATGGTGTTAGTAAAAACGAATTAGCATCTACTGCATGGAGTAGATTACACAGTAAGACAGATTAATTTGTAATTTTGAATGAAATTAGGCGTCAATTAAAAAACAATTCAAATTTTGAGCCTAAATGGAGTTCTTTCGCCACTGCGAAACAAAACATATGAAAATAAATATACAGAACTACTTCAAAACACACACACACACACGCATATATATATATAATATATATATATATATATATATATATATATATATATATATATATATATATATATATATATATATGTCTTGCCAAGAACCAAAAATACAACTGAATATGAAAGAAAATTAATAACCAAAAACTTATATTGAGATATTAAAGTAATACCGAAGAAAACGTGCACAAAAGTACACAACACTAACAAAAATACTTTTATCACATTCTACTTGCTAACATTTATAGTGTGAAGCATGCTAAACACGCCTCTCTTAAAGAGCACATTATAAGTACACATAAGTAAATTAAAGGTAACTTACGTACCTTTCGCTCTCTGACTCGATATTCACATGAGTCAAAGATTAAACATTGCATGTATAAATCCTTCTGAATTTATAAACTGCTAGTGTAACGAAAATTAATACCTAAATTGGTCTACTATTAGAACATTGGTACACAGAAGTAAAGCACTGCCATTTTTTAAGTTTTAGTAAAACGTATCTGAAACGTATTGCGACCAAAATGTTACTGGACACTCATTTCTGCTAGTTCATATAGCGCCAACCACATAGCTAGTAGGAAGTCGGACGTCCTTTTGCCGAAAGTACAGTGTTGACCATTTGAGGTTCGTCCTCCAATAAGTTTTGGCAATCAGATGGGGAAACTGCATGTAGCTTGATGAATAGATGACTATTCGATGTTGGTCATTTTGGTTCCGATGCTCTGTTGTATACAAATCAGCTTCACAGCACAGCGCCTAATTATTCCACGCAATAACTGGCAGCGTTGTAAACGATATTACAGTTAGTAACATGCTGCTTTATTCTGGTTGAATAATAACCAAATGATTAACGCTGCATGGCCATAAACTGCAGCCAGTTTACTGTAGTTGCGTTTATTTAATGAAGTCGCCCGTGAAAACAGTGCATTCGTAGCCAAAGTGCCATTTAGAACAGTCGTTGTAGTCCAGGGGTTTTGTTTTCAGAAGTTAGCGTGTTTTAATACGCTTTACGAAAGCCCCACATGTGAGGAGAGATCACTGTAATTTTCAGGAAACACTTTTCTGTTTTTTGATTTGAATTGTTGCACAAAAATGCATTCATTGAACATTTTAGGATTTATCTTATTTACACGTCGAACAACATCATAATAAATCCTTTAACAAAGCTGCTTTCGTGAGAATATTATGATGAATTCTGTAGCCATTAAACATAGGTTAACTTCCAATAAACAAATAGACGACTAGAAAAATAGGATGGTTAAGTGAACTACTGGCTGGTAGGGTAAATGTGTGGAAGATCCAACAGTCTATGTTGCAAAGTGTGGGTGGTTAAATAAAGTAAAAATAAATATGAATAGATTGATGGAAGATAAAACAATGCATCGGCAGCAGTAGAATAGAAGGATGAACTGGAGGATGGTCGAGTAGAATAGAACTTGATTCTCTTCACTAGCGCGCTACAGATAATATAACAAGAAATAATTATAGTGCTACCTTGTATAGGGGAAGTAAACTAACTACAAAATCGAAGGGGAAATATATAATATCTTCTTTCCTTGTAAACAATTACTTAAACTCATGAGCAGTTGAATTAGACACCTCTGCTATGTTGACGAGTCGGTGCTGTTGTTGCTCTGTCGAAAGGAAAAAGTGTGCAGTCGCACATGATTGGGATGTTGTTTGGCCTTACACTGACCGCCTGAGTAACAGTCGAGAACAGAATGAGGAATAAATAAGATCTCGGCTCATTTCATTGCGACCAGAAAGTTGGTGCCGGACCTAAGGGACACGCCATCGCTGACATTTTGCAGACACAGGGATTTCCACGGAAAGTACTATGAGTTCATGGATTCGGGTAAGACCACCGCCGTGTCGCTGAGGACAACTGTCATGGCTTGCAACGTATCGATGACAAGGGTCGCCGTCAGATAGTTCAGTTTGTTCCAGCAAGGACAGGCCACAGTGCAGTAGATCACTCGCCAATTCTATGCTAGGCCACGACGACCTGCGGGCAGTCTTGCCATCCAGAACCAACTCTTCGCTATGGAGATAGAAGCCGCGGCCCGAGAAGTGTACCTCTGCTCACCGCAGATCAACAAGGCGTCGACATGGGCATGGGAACACCGCCCTCAACGCATGGAAAAATTGTCGCCTGGGCGGATGAGTCGAGGTACACGTTGGTACACGCCGACGGCAGGGTGCGAGTGCATCGCCAAGCACATCAAGCGATGGGTCCCTCGTCTCGGCGCAATACAATTCATAACTGTAGTAGTGGTATCCTCCTATGGGGACTGGTGTACATGGGATGATATGGGTACCATTGTCCCTCGCTGGCGAACGATACAGGGACATGATGGCAGATCACATGAATAGTATAATTTGGAGAAGTCGGGCAAAAGGGGCTGGTGGTTCGGAGCCGAAGCCAACATCATGCTCTGTCATTCTGGTCGGTAGCCATATTTGATCCGGATGACCTTGACCGTTGACCTTGATATCATGCCCTAGACCTTTAATGACCTCGAAAACTCACAAATAAAAATATTTGGGGATAGAGGGGACTCGGGAAAAGAGCCAGGTGCTGTTCATGCTATGTCATTCAGGTCACCAATGTGCTATACAGTATTGAATCTGGATGACTTCGACCTTGACATTCGAGTTTGACCCTGACCCCGTACCCATGACCTTGAATGGCCTTAAATCCCCAAATAATTGCAGAAACATTATAAAGTCCCCCAAAAATTGATAAAGAATAGAAAAATTGAATTAAAAATAATTTTTTAAAAATATTTAAATATATACACATAGGAGGTCCGGGTTCGATGACAGGTGTATCGAATAAGCTTCCGGCACTACGACCCTCGCCAGACGAAGCAAGTCACTGACGAATCGTCTACATGCATACCTTCAATGACTGCTCCAAAATTACATGGAAGATACTGATGTTACTGTGCCAAGTCCTTCAGTAAAAATTGCAATGTGCGGTGACATGAGAAGAGTGACTGTTTGAAGAATCCATCTAGTGTAATTTTTAGCTACCAAAACTGTTCTAGCCAGTTCACTCGACTTGGTAGCTTAAATAAACACATCAGGGCTGATAGATGTGATGTTTTTTCGCCAACTGAGAAGCAGCATGTGATAACTTCGTTACCTCCTGTTAATATACTACATAAAATGTTTGCAGACGACGAGGGAACTCGTATGGTGAAGCATTACGTCAATAACCACAAGCAGTTTATGCAAGGTGATCATATGAAGGAACACATCAAGATATGCAAGGGTTCGTCTACTGAGCACGTACATCTCCAACAGATTCGTCAGAGTCTTTGCCTGGACCACTACGTCGTTACCAGTGTCACTTTTATCATAAGACATTTGCTTTCGGCTATGGTGTACGGCGCCATGAAAGTTTACATTGTGCCAAGAATCCCTGTCACTTGTCATATTTGTGTGGCAGGTACGTTAAGCAGTTCAGCCGTATCGACAATTTACTTAGACATGCAAAAACTAGTAAAGGTGAATTGCATTTCTCATCAGTACCTCTCTCCAGGTTTCCTGCAAGCACATCTCTTGTGATTCGGTACATGTCCTCAAAAGTGTAGTTGCCTACATAGCCTGCCCTTTACACCGTGCCGGTTTAATAAATGCCACATTTTCACACAAATACAACACAAGGGCGAATAGCGAGACACATAAAAGACTGTAACCTTCAACAAAGTTGCATATATTGAGCTTCATATATATCTAAGAATATTTTAATATATTTTTCGAGGACATGAACGACTGTATTTAATTAAGTGAATAAAAATGCCGTTGAATAAAATTGTGTTTTATTTTGTGTTTACCTAATTTGCCAGAGTAACATTAAAATAGAATAGGCACAGAAATAAAGCGAATTTCATAAAAAAAAGTATGGTGTATAATACCACTGTACTATGTGTACGATTAAACAATTAATTAAAAATACTTTTTTTCTAATTGAAGAACTTAAAAATCTTTAATAAAAATATATATTTAATAAAATTATGCAGGTAGTTAGTCCCGCATATGCATGTAGTGATGCATAATGCCAATTGAAAAAAAAAATAATTTTTTATATACAATGAAAATTACAGATTTTCCTATGCCCATAAAAAAATATGACTGTCGACAGATCGCCAGGTGGCTGAATCGGCGATTCGCCTGGTGTTCAAATCGAGAAATTAATTCCCCCTACATGTTGAAAATAGAATCCAATATGGTGGGTACTGACAGCGCCACCTCTACTTTAAAAACATAAACAAATTTTGGCTACCACCTGGCGGCTAAATCACCAACTTGTCTGGCAGGTAAATCGTAAAAATAGTGCTACCTAGATGTTGAAAATGAAAAAAAAAAATGACAAACGACAAAGCCAAGATGCTTGAATGCGAAGGCAAGTAATTGATCGATTAAATAACCAATAAAAAAAATTGGGAATCGTGGCGATGGAGTGACCTCTGGAAATGTAAGTTATTTTAAATTATAATTTAAAAAAAAAGGTTTAACATTTTTTTCGATTTTTAAGATTATTTTCAGATTTGTAGAATTTTTAGGAATTGTTTAGAATTTTTAGGATTTTGTTTTGGGTTTAAGGGTAATGGTAAAGGATCTTAAGTCAACTATCTTGAGTCAAGGGTCATGAGTCTTGACTCTTGAGTCAAGGGTCTTGAGTCTTGAGTCAAGGGCTTGAGACTTGAGTTAAGGGTAAAGAGTCAAGAATCTTAGGTATTGGATTTTGGGTCAAGGGACTGAGTTTTTCATCTTGAGTCAAGGGTATTGTGTCAACGGTTTTGAGCCTTGGTTCTTGAGTCTTGGGTTTTGGGTCTTGAGTATTAAGTATTGAGTCTTAGGTTTTGATTCTTGGGTCTTGGGTATTGGTTCTTGGGTCAAGGGTCTTGAGTCTTGGTCTTGATTATTAAGTCTTGGGTATTGGGTATTGGGTCAAGGGTCTTGAGCCTTGCATCTTGAGTCAAGGGTAATGTGTCAATGGTCTCGAGCATTGGTTCTTGAGTCTTGGGTCTTTGAGTATTAAGTATTGAGTCTTGGGTTTTCAGTCTTGGAACTTAGGTATTGGGATTTTGAGTCTTGAATGTTGAGTCTTGGGTCAAGGGTCTTGAGTCTTGAATCTTGAGTCTGGAATCTTGATTCTTGATTCTTTAGGTTTTGGGTCAAGGGTCTTGGGTCAAGGGTTTTGGGTCAAGGGTCTTGGGTCAAGGGTCTTGAGTCAAGTGTCAAGGGGTTTCTTGGGAATTTGTTGGAATATTAAAATTTTTTTATTTATATATCGAACCATAGAATTCCTAAGTGAACATAATTAAATAATATTTTTAATATTTTTTTAAAATTTTGTTCAAATTTTTTATTTAAAACATTTTTTTTTACTTTTCTGCATTGTTTTAGATTTTTTGGGTTGCAGTGTTATCGAAGGTTATGGGCATGGGGTCAGGGTCAAATGTCAAGTTCGAGGTCATCCAGATTCAATATGGTGGATGGGTGACCAGTATGACAGAGCGTGAATGGCTTCTGGCTCCTTTCTTGAGTCCCCTCTATGCCCAGCATTCAAAATTTTCAGTGTTTAATAATTTTCTTACAATTGTTAAAATAATTTTGTAATTTTTTTGTAATTTTTTGGATTGTTTGGGATTTTTCGGGTTTTCAAAGTTCTGAGCATGGGGCCAAGGTTAAAGGTCAAGGTAAAGGTCGCCTGGATCCAATATGGCCACTTCAAGACTGGAATGACAGAGCATGATGTCGGCACCGACTACGGACCCCCAGCCACTTAAGCCCGATTTCTCCAAATTATACTACTCACATGCATCATGTATGTGCCTACAGCACCCTGCATAAAACCTGTACCCACAGCAAGAGAATGCACCGGTCAACCGCACACAAACTCTGACTGAGAGGTTAGATGCAGACTCCAGAGACTTGTTGTTGCTTGCCTAGTGCCTGAGGACACCCGACCTCAATCCTATCCAACATGTCTGGGATACTGTCAGGTGTGCATGCCTTGGATCCTTCTCCAATCGATCTCCATGCAATGTGGGAGGTTGTGCAGTTGTCGTGAATCAGCATAGCTCCCGACCGATTACAGTCCCTCATGGAGTTCATGCAACGCCGCAACACCCCCGTCATCAGGGCGAAAGTGGTTGCTACACATTACCAAGCAGGTCCCTCTGATTCAACTGGTCATGAGTGACTACGTATTCAAGGGTTTAGATGTGTGGAAGAATGAGGGATGATGGAGCAGCACCTTGAGGCAGTCTTTGATGTTTGCCTGCAGCCGCCGCTGGTCCTTCAGTGAGTGCCTGAGCTCCTCCTGTAGTGCCTGGTTGGCAAGCTTGCACGTGGTCGCCTCCTCCTTCTTGGCCGCCACCTCCTTCTGGGCTTGTTCCAGACGGCGGCGAGTGTCCTCCAGGTCGCGATCCAGCCGCGACATATCCTTGTCGTAGTCGGCACGCACTGTGAGCACGGCGCGGTCCACCGCCTGCATGGCCTCCTCGAGCCTCAGGTTCCTCTCGTGCAGGCGCACGGCATGCAACATGGCCTCGTGCTGAGCCACCATCGCGGCTCCCAGCTGCTTCTTCAGCACCTCCGTCATCTTCTGCCGAGCAGACACCACCATCTACTTTGGCACTCGACAGCTAGGTTGCCATACAAGCCATTCTTACTAAATGGTGTTCACGCTAAACTGGGCAATTTTGAAACCAACCTTTCAAAAGTATCACTGCCCCTACCTGCATATATATTTTAATTTGTCTACTGACTGGCATGCGCCCACAGTTGATTTGATAACGAAGGAAGTAAAGTACTTATATTTCTTATCGTTAAATTAAAAGTGTTTGATAAACCTTTGGCCATACTGAAATTATTTATTTTACACTTTGTTTTGTTTTAAGTGAACATAATTGCCCAGATTACCAAATTGGTAAATAATTATTTTTCTAATAATTTCATTGTTGTACTTGACCGATGCTTGAATAAAACGACCAGGTCCATGGCAATGTCAAATGTACATGTATGGTGATGGAATGATAAAACATGTGCCTACAAATATGTCTTATGCAGAGCTTTCAAAAGTGCTCAATTTACCGTGAGCAGCCTAAAATTAGTCGCATGGATAATGTTGCCTACACAAATATCATTGGCTGTGTGGAGCATTAGCTAATGCTTCCCACCTTATTTCAGAGTTACTTAATTTTCTCGGGGTTTAAAAGTCAATGGTCATGTTCTCAAGAAATAGCAGCTGTGGGGACGACCCAATGTTGGAAAGATTTCTTCGTTCATTCTTATATTGTATGATAGCATATCCTGGTTTCAGTACATTTTTTTCCCCCCCAAGATTTGCATGAGAGAAATAATGATTAAACTGTTTTAAAAGATTACGATCATGAATTCCATTGTTATTCATTCATTAAGAAATTAAACTATGTGAAGGTATTTCAGTCCGTCTACCTGTAAAATGTCAACTGTTGACAGTATTCACTTGAAAATAAAATACTTTGGTTCACATCCAACAATCCCTTGATCGTGATTGGTTTTTAAATAGAGTTGAAGCGGTACATTATGACAAGCCCTTTTGGGATTTCTGCAGACTAGATTTCAGTTGTATACTACTTGCATAATTACAAATTATCTTTTGTTATTGACCATGTGCCTTAGTCAGAAGACAGTGCGGTATTTGACTTGGCCAATCAGAATAAGGTCCCTCCGGTACTGAACATTTGTGATTCACAGGCAGGCACATAAAAAGTGAAGCTGTCAAAACCATAGAATCGCGAATGCGTATGTTTGTTGTTACTATTTTGAAATACATCCTCACAAACTCTTTTTGCGAAAATCGGGTGTCCCCATATATACAACGTCCATTTTTATCACGAATTACATAATTTGTGATCACAGAGGTGAGCTGAAAATGTAACACTAAGAAAAGGGATGATTGTAGATTATTTTTTTTACTGTGTGAATTACTACCCATGACACGATAGTTTGCATTATTGGCAATATGCGTAATGTATACCATGCCAAACTTCGCTTACCTCTGCGTCTTGCTAATTGTGTGCTATTTTCCACGTCAACCAAGGCAGAACATGCCAAGGAAGGATCGCCTTACATGTGCGCCAGTCATTATACAACTCATTGGCGCCTGCCAATCGTGCACACTTGCTGAGTACTCTACAACATCCCATGTTTTCCCGCACCATGTCCGGGTGCCTAGCACGAACCCGACAATAGTTACACCATCCCATATGTCGACTGCATGTAACACCAAAGCAGAGACCGTGGTGGCTATTGGGCTCGTACCGTAATGGGTGTCATCGCAACATGTTCGGTAATGGAGCTCGGTTCTTAATTACCACGGATGGTCATCGTGTGCGATTGCGGCAATGCCAAAAGGAAGACGACCCATCTGTTAATGTTCTGGAGACACACACAGGCATCACTCCTTCCTAGAATCATTGCGTGGGGAGAAAAAGGGCATGACTCTAACGGCGCAGTGGTACGTCAGTGACTTCCTCATCTCTCATGAGTTAGCAATTCGGTACGGTCTCTAAATAAGACAAAGCTCGTCCACACACAGCACATGTGTTTATGGAGTGTCTGCATCGTGCTGAGCTACTCTCGTGACCATCAAATATGACCGATATCTCCCCGATAAAAGTATGGAATCAACTCGGGCGTCAACTCCGATCCGATGTGATCTGCAGGATATCCAGGACAAGTTACAGCAGCTGTGGACCGAACTGCCTCAGGAGAGCACACTAACAAATTATTTCTAAATTTATCATATCAGCGTATACGTACCTAGTGATAAAGCGCGAATGGTAAATATTTTCCCATGCATCCATGGATGCTCAGGAAAGAGACAAATGGGTAGGAAAGTTCCCAACTTTGTATAGTAGCGATACTAAAAATTCCCATATTTTCAGCCGGACACTTAGTATTATTTTCATACACTGTATAGGTTAAAAACTCCCCTTTCAGTTTAGGAAGTTTCACATAGATATATTTGTAAGGTGAGGGCACATGTCTGTAAAACTTCCTTAAGAGCCGAATCTTTGCCGGTTTTCAGGCGAGAGGTAGTGGTACGCCTTACTGACATGGGATCAGCAGTATATCCGTACGACCAATTTCGTCATCTATGTGAATGACATTGTAAACTTTACAATAAAGTCACAAGAACACACGCGAGTGATGACTCCATCTAGGTGCTCGATTTTTCGATCGTGAAAGCATTTCTAACCAAGAAAACAGCACTCTTAAAATGAATATAATGTTTAAATGTTTAAAATGAAATATATACTCCACTAGAACCGTGACATTCGCAGAACCTGCAAGCAGGTTCTACCTACAAAGCACTCTTTGGTGTAATTTTAATATCTGTATCAAGATTCTTGAATGTTAACCTCAACCTGTTTTTTTGTGAAAACAGAGTATTACCATGTGCTACAGCAGACCCTCGCCATTGGCGACGACAGCATTAAACATATTTAAGATATTTATGTACCTAATATATAAGCTCCACATTTATATACTTATACTGTCTTCATACTGAAACGATGACCAAAACGTCGAATCTTAAATTTAAACATAGTCCACCGACTTACATTTTAAGACATAAAAACATATCTGTTTACTGAAAGCACCATTGTTATTTGTTATTCCATAGATGTTGTAGAACGTGCCGACTATCGATTGACAGTAACAATATAAAACTCTCTAACGGCGTGACATTAAAATGTTAATAGAACGTAAATAAAAAGAAACGATGTGATTTATTCGGAAAAATCACAGCGACTTGTGCATGACCGATAAAGATTTCAATATACGCTGGGGACAGTGCAGTGTTACAATTGGGGGGGGGGGGGGGGCAATATAACAAATTAAAAGTTCGTAAATGCATGAAATCATTAGGGCAACTACGCCCTCAAAAACACCGACGAAAATGGCTAAATATTCTGTACAAAATTAAACATCTTAAGCAGCATATTTATTTTGGAAAAATTACAGACTTCCAAACCAGATGCAACCTGAAAAATGCTACAGCTCCTACAGTATACCAAGAAAGAGAAAAGTCATGAACAGCTGCAGGTGGTAAATGTAATTAAAACCGCTGTGGCAATAATAAGCTGCATAGAGATCAGTGATACGAAGTCCAGTGGCAAAGTCACGGGTAACCCTTAAGTGTTGTGTGGTTTCATGTATATTAAAATGATAGCAGGGCAAGATTAGTGAATTAATATGCATTTTTGTGATTAAAAAAAGAGCCTTTTAGTTGCCTATAAGCGAACAAAATATTTCCTCACTTCAGAGAAGTCAGTTTTAATGACTGAATGTTTGGTACGCACGAGGTCAGAGGGCACAATGACATGCTATGCTGTGTAAAAAAAAATGAGTTTACTGAATTCAGATGTGAAAAAAAATATGTTTCCGAATCCGGGAAAATGCATTTGAATAACGTTATTTAGTATCTGTGGTATTTCAAAGTTCCTGTAAATTTCAATATCAGTTCTACTCATGAAAGTCTATCCTATTTAATTGTTTAAAATTCACGACTGTTTATCATTCCCAAGCCCCGTCTGTAAAACCTTTTCAACCATCATAGATTCTCGGTAGTTGCCCTCATCTAGGCATCCACAGAAACTATTTTTATTTAGTTTTTAGCCAACTTTCCGAAGATAAGAAAGGCTTATGATATCTCTTTCCTGTCTGTGCGACTGCATGTGTATGTAAAGGCTGTTCACGATAAAGAGAGTACTATTGAACTCAACCTTAGAAAAACTCAACCTCATGTGCCTGCACATAATTTAACGGGCCCATTGACGGACATGTGCCGAGTAAAGTTGGTAACACGGGATGGAAAGTAGTTTCATATCCTACCGTCGAATAAAAAGCGTTAGGTTACCATTTGTAATAACTTAGAATATTTCCTTCACTTTGTAGTTTTTTTTAAATGTATCGAAGTGTAAAAAGAACATATTTGTGAAATATTTACTTTTCTATTAATTTGAAAGTTTCACTTGACCGACCTATGAATAAAGTGATGAGGCCCATGACAGTGTTAATTATACATAAGGCGGGATAATAAACAATGTGCATACAAGTAGATCTGAAGCAGGGCTTTCAAAAGTGCTCACTTTACCGTGAATAGCCTATAGGCGTGTGTATGTTTGTATAGGTGTGTGTGTGTGCGGGTGTGTTTGTGTGCGTGCGTCTATGCATGTGTGTATCCCCAATTTCAATTTTTGAAAGTGTGGAGCGAATTTCAACAAACTCTTATACATGCAGTACTTGTAAGTACACATTACTTTTATAGTTTTCGACCACGTAGGGCACTTACTTTCAAAATGGCGGTCTGTGTGGCTACAGAGCATAGAGATTCAGGATAAGGTTTATTCTACTCAGGTTGGGAAGTTCAATAATTTTAGTTTGGCACCTAAAATTTTCGATTCCAAATTGCACTGGTGCCGCATGCGTACTAGATTTTTGCCATTTTGTATGTAAGTAAGAGAGATGACTGCAACAGTTATTAAATAAATTAAATTGTGTAAAATTTCTTATTTGTAGTGTGTTAGAATTTATGTCAAAAATTAATTAACTTCTTTCTTCTTACTGGAGTGGAAACGTAACGAAATAATTATGTTCACATGCTGTTTAGTATTCTGTTATTTAACTTAACAAAACGTTGTCTTACACAATTAAGGCAGACTCAGAACCATCTATCGCATCCGTCAGTCACCCGTCTGTCAGGCGGTCACGTGATCTTCAACCAATCGCAAGGCAATTTTTTTTTTCTATCCGTCAATCCGTCAAATATATCTGAAACTTTAACTTTGGACGGGCGGACGGATGGACCACCGCCTTCTGACAACATTCCATAGACGCGAATACGTACTTTGAAATAAAATGCAAGGCAGTGGATATGCGTTCATCTATCTTGGTGTTAAATTTAAGAATTTAAAACGTAAACAACAATTCAGTACAAATTTTTATCACGTAAAAAAAAAATTCCCTAAAATATTTCTGTATTGAAAATGTCTTTCCAAACAAAAGATACCTTCTACGAAAGAAAGATCGCGATGTTAAATTGTCACGCTGCAGTTTTGCTGGATCGTTGTGAGTCGCTTTCAACTGACGGACGAAAAAACAGACGGATGACTAACTGACGGACGGGCGACTGACAGGTGCGACAGATTTGTGAGGCGAGCTTAAGTTTGTTTAAATATGACCTTAAGGGAGAGGAGAAAAGTGACTATATCTATTTCGCTCTTAAATTCGTTACGCTTTCCGATTGATTTAAGCTTGCTTATGAACTCCCGATGCCAGTCACAGCTGTATCTTTACTGTTTGCTTTCCTAAGCACCATGGCAGGACGTGAACAATAGTTACGAAATGAAATTAATATAGTATATTCGCGGTTTCTTCGCACTTTTTGAATTAAACCTTTGAAATATCACCCCATATATAATATGTCTAGTCATTTCCTAAATACGCCATGTATCACAAGCGTTCTATACCTCTGTTAACTTAAAAATATTATATTTTTTGTTAATTTGAAGTATTGCCTGTATTTTATTTACGATTTATAATATTTAATGTATAATAAATATTAATAAAAACAGTGCGAAAACACGTGTGTTGGTAGCGCGTAGTAAGAAATAGTTCTCATGTAAGATACTATTACAACTGGGGGCGTATGAATTCTGTGCGTTGTCCTGCGGTGTAATTTTCTAGATTTAGTTAGGCTTAGTTTGCACGAGGCGGAGGAATATCCTGGAAGTAAAACTCTAACATGGCTTCAGAAAAGTGTGAAGTAGCCGTGAATGGATTATACTTAAAATGTTGGCTGGGGTAAGTATATATCACAATTTGAACACACGAAATTGTGCACAAAAAAAAAAAAACAGGATTTCTTCATTTACCCCCAGATTAAAATCGACCTCGCCTCTTTAAGACACCAGCGAAACTTGTGGTGGATATTTTCCCTATGCAAAACTCTCTCGTAAGAAACTTATTTTCGCCCGTAACTTGATTAGAGTGAGTGAAGAAATCTGACAGTCTCTTAACAGCGAGGTCTTGAGGGCCGATGAGGGTGAATGGAATAAATAAACTTTAGTCAGGTGTGAAAGTTCTAACACATGGGTGCATCTATATGAGGTCCACAAGGTGTTCTTATTTAGCATTAAGTATTACATCCGTACAAATAGTTAGTAACATTCAAACTGTCAGGTTACATGAAGTACATTTGTTTCCAGATGAAATTGGCTATTACTACACGCGATTTCAGTCTTACTGTACTTACTTACAGACATGCAATATCAAGAAGTACAGGCTGTTCACAGTAAAGTGTACACTTCTGAGGCCCTACTTACTTTTTCCTTTCGGCCATTCCTTATCCTTTAACCACCTTTTTAAATATATTTATTGACTATTATTCCAAATAAGAGAGCTTTCAAAAGTGTTCACTTTACCGCGAATAGCCTATAATATGGCAAACCTCTTTAAATTTATTAAACATGTTGGCGTGGGTGATTTACTCATGTGAATATCTTACTTTTTGAATCTGTCTACGCATTTGGTGTTTACGGTCACTGTTCCTTAATACTACTCAAAATATTTAATAACATTTGGTTAGATGTTCGTAGTACTTTTACTATGTTGTTTTGGGTCGTATATAACTGTATTTACACGTGTACGTAAACATAACGAAAATACATATGTATAGGTCGTTCACTTTGAAGTGAACACTTTTGAAGCCCTAGTAATTTTTTCTTTCAACCGATTTATACCCTTCCACATCTTGTTAATGTAAACCCTGACATGTGAGTAATAAACACAGTGTATACATTCACCATACCAAAAACCAAAAGTCAGAGGCCACAATGTAATGTATTTATTGGTTATTATGTCTGATGAGACAGCTTCAAAAAGTGCTCACTTTACTGCGAACGGCCTATAGTAAGATTTAGAGTGACTTGTTGCGAAAATTTGTACCTCAGCGTAGGTGTGAATGTCTTTATCTTCCCCTGTAAATTCTACAATCTCGAGGTTACTTTACCATATAATGTCTTCGTTAGTGCCATTATAAAATATTCGCAGGGGCAGTGACGTCCATGCGACAGTTACAATTTTACGACATTTTATATTAATGTGGCAATATTAAAGTCGAACCCTATGTGCATGCATAAATTAACATTACGTTTTAAAAATATGAAAAGTAAATTTCACAAAAAAAAAACGCTTTATTAATGAGAGTTTTTTAAATTTGTGTACAATTTGCATTACTGTATTCCACACAGCATTAATAAAACTTTAATTAATTATTGACAGATATAACCCATACCGTGTGTACGACTGTATGTCTTCATTGGTATAGGCTGTTCACGGCAAGATGAGCGCTTCTGGAATCCCTGCTTAAGATCTATTTGTATGCACGTTGAGTATTCATCGGCCTCATTTAAAATAAACATTTTCATGGGTCTCATCACTTTATTCATGCGTCGATTAGGTGAAACCGTGGAATTATAAAAAAAAAGGAAATAATTTTACAATTCTGGTCATTTTTACACTTCAATGCATTAAAAAAAAAAAAACTGAAAACTGAACGAATAATTAAAGTTATCACAAATGGTTACTTTATCCTTTTTGATCGACGTAGAGATATGGAACTATTTTCTATCTATCGTTACCAACTTCAATGGGCGTATGTCACTCAGTGCGTCCGTTAAAATACATGCAGGCAGGGGCAGTAACATTTTTGTAAGGTTTATTTCAAAAGTGCTCACTTTATAGTGAACAGCATTTATTCAAAATTAAGCGCGAGAAACGTGGACTAGAGACTTAACCTAAATTGTTATCTCCCTCGCTAGCATGCAGCTTCACTCCTGCCGAGCTCGCAGTAGAAAGGAAGTCTCGCGGGGAGGGTTTGTTTAGGCGACTGAATGGCTGAGGTGGGGTTTGCATGTTCAGGACAGAGAAGGGTGAGCAAACACCACTCGTAAACACCGAGCAGTCCCCCCTCCCCCACCCCCCTCGTTAAAAAAAAATTCTGTTAATTCCGTACTCACAAATTAGTGGTCGACGCACAAGAGCGTCAGAGACTCTCATGTGGAGCGTTCTCTCCCTTTCTCTATAGCATGTCCACATTTAGCTTATTCAGAATTTCACGTACTTCCTGAACTCTGGGGGAATTTTATAACAACGAAATTCTGTTCTATAAAATTTCACTTGCCCTTTCTGGAAAAAGAGTATCACGGAGTATACACGATACATTCGCTTCTTGTCAAACTATATCTAACTAACGAAGTACCATAGTTCGTGCGGAAAATGTGGAATAATTATAAAATGAAAATATGTTACAAATATTTTGTCATAAAAGATAAATTGATTAACTTAACGCATAAATACTTGTATATGCATTGTGCATCCTTCCACCATATGTAAAAATAACATTGCCGTGGGCCTAAACACTTTATTCATGCGCCAGTCAAGTGAAAATCTGAAATTGCTAGTAAATTAAATACTCTATTGCTAGTTCCTTCATAGTTTTGCGTATCGCTGGTCTGCGCTGCTGACATTGGCCCAATCGGCATTAGTGAGCGAAGAGGACAGAGTCGTTATGTGATAGCGGCGGCCGCGTATCAGTTACAGAAAGCTAGCCGACACTATAACCTCCTTTTCACGCACGCTGCTTACCCTGGTAGTATTGATTTCTGCGTTTATCTGAAGAATGCTCTGGATTACTGACCTCGTTCTCTCAGCGCGAATCGGGGTTCGTTGAACCTTCCAAATGGTCACGGCCATCGCCATAAATATTGCGACAGGCCTCCGGGCCACGAGTTGAGTTGAGTTGGAGTTGGAGTTGGAGTTGATGAATGAATGAGTGGCTGTGTTCCGAGCGATAGAAGACGAGCAGCGGAAGGGAAGTCTGCGACTGAGGGTAAGGTGTGAAATGTGCGGCTGGCAGGCTGGACTATTGGACTAAATGCGTGATTGAAAGACATTATAAATGAGAGCAACAGATAGACTGAACACTGTTCATAATGAGTATGAGTTAATTGACTGTAACCAACAGAGACAATTAAGAAGGGCGTTAATTAGAGTTGAAATATACATTACTATTGCGCTCACTGTTAAATAAAAATAGTAAAAATGGAGACATAATTTGATGCTGTAAATATAAGTGGAGTGAATAAATTAGAAATGAAATTTAATGTCTTTTATTTTTTTTATTAGGACCTCCATCCCTCATGAACTCAGATACGCCCCTCAGGCGTCCTGCATGCAACAATATATGTACAATATAAAACCCAAAGTAAAGGAAATATTTTCAGTATTCCCACTTGTTTACCTAACAGTTTTAATTCAATGTTAAGACGTGAGACTACATTCCATCCGTCGTTACCAACTTCACTGGACGCGTTTCACTCAGTGCGCCCTTTAACATAAATGCAGGTAGGGGCAGTGACATTTTTCATCAGTTGAATTCAAAAGTGCTCTAATAATCGCGAACTTTATAAACGACAATCAATGCGCTGTAAGAATTATACAGTCTGTTCGCAGTTTCTTCACACTTTTTGAATCAAACCTTAGAAAAATCACCTCTTGCATTATGTGTTTAAGTTATTTCCTAAATATTCCATGGATCATAGGTGTTTTATACCTCTGCCAACACGTATCATATTTTTAGTTAAATTGAAGTTTTGCCTGTACTTTATTTATAAACTATAATTATTTATTTATTATATATACAAAGAAAAACAGTGAGAAAAACATGTGTGTTAGTAGCGCCTAGTAAGAAATAGTTTTCATGCAAAATATTATTACAACTGAGTGCGCGCGAATTCGGTACGTTTTCCTTTGATGTAGTTTTCTAAACTGAAATGAGCTTTGTTTGCACGAGGCGGAGGAATATCGTGAAAGTAGAACTTTTAGCAGAGCTTCATATAAGTGTGAAGTAACCGCGAAATGATTATATTTTATACCAAACAAACGTTCTCTTTCGCTATACAGTATTGCCAGATCGAACAAAGAACACTCCAGAGGACGAAATTTTTTCATCCTATTTTCATGTCGTGTTGGGTGCAGGCACGATTTTGGGACACGATATACAGCAGCTTCATGAACAACTAAGCTTTCTTGAACGTTAAGACATTCCACTAATTTTCAAATTTGCAGCTAACATTATTGCAAACACTCCAATCAGTAATTACGTTAAGATATGTTTCAGAATAATTTGTGTATTATTTTTGATAGGCCGTAAAGATACTCCAAAAAGTCACGAGTATCACAATAAAAATAATAAATAAAATAAATATTGAAAGAACATCGTCATCGTTTAGGTGAGTAGTTTAGTTTAATCCATATTGTCTATATGTTTTACTTTTCAGCAAAAATAAAATTAATTCAAACTACTAACATGGTACGTATGCATATGTATCTAAACTAAATTACAATGACATGGCAATAACAGCAAGAATTTCTCTAGAAAGTGTTATCGCGGAGCGTACAAACCGAGCGAGGTGGTGCAGTGGTAACTCGCTGGACTCGCATGCGGGAGGACCCAGGTTCGATTCCCGGTCCGGCCATCCTGAACTCGGCTTCCCATTGTTTCCCGAAATCACTTCGGGTAACAAAGGCCATGGCCGATTCTACCCTATTCCTTCCCCCAACCCCTCTTCAGTGAGCGGGAGAACACACACCGTGCATAAGTGGATCTTAAGCAGGGCTTTCAAAAGTGCCCTTTTTACAGTGAACAGCGCTATAGGTAGTTGGGTTTGGCGTCTCGTCGACAGCGAGGTCATTAGAGACGGAGCTAGTTGCTCAGGGAAGAGTGAGTGAAGCGATTTGGGCAATTTTGCAAGCCGTGTTTAAGATCTAATTGTATGCACGGTGTATGTTTCTCCCGCATTATGCAAAATTAACATTGCCATGGGCCTCATTATTTCATTCATGCGTCGGCCAAGGGAAATTTTGAAATTGTTAGAAAAATTTATACTTTACAAATCTGCTCTTTTTTTTCGTTTATTGCATCAAAAAATACAGAAAGAGAAATCATTTAAGATATCACAGATGGTTACCTAACACTTTTTATTCGACGTTAGGATATGGAACTACTTTCCATCCATCGTTACCAACTTTACTAGGAGTATGTCACTCAGTGATTCCGTTAAAATATATGCAGGCCGGAACAGTGACATTTTTCTGAGGTTGATTTAAAAAGTGCACACTTTATCCTGAACAGTCTTTACCTACCTACCTTGGAGCATGCCACAGTTTATACTCAGTTTAAAATTTCAATTTTAATTGTTTGGAAGGAATCAGACTTCGCATTTAAAGGCGCCAGATCAATGAATATACAAAATAGAGAAACAAATATGTTTGCGGGCAGAAACCATGCTTCATACGTAACGCGGCGGGATTGCTAATACGGCAAGTCCACTTCAGGGTGCAAAATACGTTTATCACCACAGGTTGTCCATCACCTCAGCGTAGCAATTGACGGGCCTTAAGGGGAGACCGCAGTTCGTGCAATTTCAATTACTGCACAACATTCAGCAGCGCTACAATTGTCCACCAACGTGACGTGGCATTTACTCATGCCTGTTCACGTACGTATGCCGCTAACGTAGCCCTGATTCAGGCGGACAGTGTACATTTCCCACAATTCCACTCGGAAGCTGTTGTAAACCACGAAACAATCGCGGCAACATACTGGCTGTCGTGTCGCGACAGATACGGGTGTTGAACGACGCTACTGTAAACAAGCAGCACAACGAAGACAAACAGTCGGACAGCTAGCACCTTACAAACACACAGGTAGGCACCTATTTTTGAGTCAATTAGTTGTGACGCATGAAATTTATAATGCCTATTTCTGAAGAATTGCTTTTGTGCTAGAAACGTTATTAATTATTTCTGGGAGCCAGAATTGGCATCTAGAGAGCAGGTCTCCTATTATTTGTATTCTCTTCCAAATTCCTAAGTATTTTACCTGATAGTCAACATATAATATCTTTGATTTAATATATTTATTAGCCAGTATTTGTATATTTTAGTGTGGTCGATGGCTTTACTTAATGTTACTTTATGTGGCCACGAAGATTTTTAAGTGTTTGTGATTTCATCCAATAGTTTCTACTTGAGAACATTTATAAACCCATTTTATCTGCTGAGTTTAGCCGGTTCAACACTTTCATCGCCTTAATTAAACACCTTGATACCATGCTAAACACAACAATTTGAGTTTGGGTTTCATTTACAACAAGTGTTACAATTAAAATAGGCTAATTAGTTATATCTGAACTTCTTTATTTCATTGCATACATTTGCGTGGTGGTGATATAATATTCGAAAATCCTATCATCACAATATCTTCGATAACAGTTTAGCTGCTTGATCCTCTATTGATCGAATTATGAAGTTTTTTGACTCTGCTCATTTCTTTGCAGACCAATCACAATCGTCCTACTTTAGGGTATCAGAGTCCTCTTTGGTTTAGTTAAATGGGGAAGTAGCTTAATTCGTTCACGATAACCAATAGCGAAAGAGAACTGTCTGACCTATGTACGGTCCGTTGGAACCTATAATCTACTCGAGGTTTCTTCACACATTTTGAATCAAACCTTTAAAAAAAACACCCATGTATGATGTCACGATGTGTTTAGATGCTTCCTAAATGTGCCGTGTATCACAAGCGTTTTATACTTTTGATATAGTCTATTCACGGTAAAACGAGCAAATTTGAAAGCTCTGCTTGATATCTACTTGCATGCACGTTGTATATTCTTCCGCCTTATGCAAGAATAACATTGTCATGGGCCTCGTTACTTTATTCATGTGTCGGTTAAGTGAAACTGTGAAATAACTGGAAAAATTATTTTTAACAATTCTGCTAATTTTTACACTTAGGTGCGTTAAAAAAACAAAGCGAAATAAATAATCTTAGTTATTAGAAATGGTTACCTAACACTTTTTATTTGACGTTAAGATACGGAACTACTTCCCATCCATCATTACCAACTTGACAGGGCGCAAGTCACTCAGTGCGCTCGTTATAATATATGCCGGTAGGAGCAGTGACTTTTTTGTAAGGTTGATTTCAAAAGTGCTCATATTATCGTGAACAGCCTTTAACATTAAATTACATTATTTTTGCTCAAGTGGAACTTTCACTTATATTTTATCAATAATTTAGAATTTTTCATTTATACCTAATATTAATAAAGACAGAGAGAAAATGTGTGAGCTGGTAATGCATTGTAAAATGTAGTTCTTATACAAAATATTATTACACTGAGAGCGCACGGATGCTGTGTGTTGGCCTTCTGGTGAAATCTTCCAAACTTTGTTAGCATGAGGTAGAGGGATATTCTGAAAGTATAACTTCAGCAAGGCTTCAGAAAAGTTGGAAGTAACCGTGAATGGGCTATAGAATAACATTTTCCGCGATAAACCATCGTATCTACCTACCTGACTAAAGTCGTTCACGGCGCAAAACTGAACCGCAGGCCCGATGAAGCCATGAGAACTGTTTGCAGCCCCACTAAAATCAGTTAGAAAAACGACCAGGGGGAAAAAAAAACGAAATCGAATTTTTTATGGCGGACTGAAACTCATTAAGATCGTATGTAGTTCTTGAATTGCGTTGCAGTGTTTTGAAATACACATTTTTTTTTAAATATATGACAAGAATGTACATATTTCAGACGAGGACCTTAAAGATATCACGTATTATGGTCCGCGGCTTAAATTCCCACAGGCATGAAACGTAGAACGACAAGAACACTGCATGCCAGCTGTAAGTCTGCGGGTAGTTATGATGGAGCACTTGGTCGGCGTGGCATTGTCGCCCTTACTTACTCCCACACTTCTGAGCCATGGACCAATTTCAGGGGTGTTTTTTTTTTTTCAGATGCGTAAAAGAGCTCCAGGTGGACGGGTCCTGAATTTGGGAAACACGACTTGTGCACCGCCATTGGAAAGCTCTGCAGAGAAGAGCCATGTCCCGAGCCCTAAAACACCTTACAACGTAAATTTCCATCTGAAGTTACGATGCTGGTTCCCGGATGATTCCAGAACAAGACATGGCCGTCATACATCTAACATCGACGACGGGCCTGGGGCCACGGTGACTGAGCGGTTAGACTGCCAGCCTCCCACATAGGCGAAACCGGGTTCAATCCCCGGCCCATTCACTCCCGGAATTTTCACATGCGGGAGTCGCGCTGGACGATGCCGCATGTTGACGGGTTTTCTCGGGGATCTCCGGTTTCCCCCGCCCTTGCATTCGAGCGCTGCTACATTCTCAGCTCATTTCGCCATCATCGGCTCTAAAGACCTCGTTGTTAAGAGCCCCTCAAATCTCTCAACCCGATAACGAGACTAGCCAGTTAAGACTGATTCATAATGAAGTTTCACGTTAACACTGTGCGGAAACTCTGTTAATGTTACGATTGAAATCGAGGCTGTGTTCACATGAGGTAATAACGGAATGTTTTCAGTTATTTGTGAAAGCAGTGCTACATAAGATATCGTGCATCGAAAATTCCGCCCCCCCCCCCTCCCTTTGTTTCTACAAACCACTATCGCCTGGGAATGGATTGGTCATCCGCTCCTGCATGCAGACGTTCCTTGTGTAAGGGTACAGGAAACCGAGCGTGAATCGTCCTTACCTGTACAGGTAGCTTTTAAAAGTTTTCAGTTGAAAAGCGAACGTGATATAGAGCTTTGCCTCTTAACTAATGTGTGGAATAGCTATTCCATAGATAAGCTATTTGATAGTAACCTGTATTATGAACATTCCATCAGTTGAGTTATCCTTCAGATAAGTATTCCAAGGCTTTGGTTTGTTACAGTGTATGTTGGCAATAAAAAAATTACTATATTTTTGGTGTTATGGCTTATGTTCAGATGTCAGCAATGAGTGCGAGATGTGTTTTGATTAATGTATAAATGTTAATACTTCTTTAGCAAAAGTGAATTAAATAAAAACTAATAACCAAATTTCCAACTATGAAACACTGGGCTTTATAGGCTTAGGCAAACAACATATTTGTTCAGAATTATTACTGTCACTGGTGATATCAACCCTCGCACAGCTTGCTTAATCTCCATACAATTTATGCAATGCATGAGACTCTGTTTCTTACTATTCAAGATTGAGGTTAGTGCCTGTATTTCTTAATTATATTTTTACATATTTCAAGAATGGAAGGGGAAAATATTTTATTTCACAAATTTCAAGGCATCCGATTCCTCAAAATGACATTGAAAAATGCCATTTCCAAAACTAAAAAAATTACATTTCCAAAACTAATCATCTCCGTAGTTATCAACATGCGCCGGGTTTACTTGCATTTTGCAGAAATATTATACGTAAAGCTCAAAATAGCAGAAAAATTCAATTCATAGTTTTATATAACCTCCAAAACACGCATGCATATAAGCTAAACACCACCACCTGATGTTTGAGACACCATTTTGAAGCTTATCTAAATGTATAAATGCTTGTCTACCACTTGAAGTGACAGATAGTTTAACCCCTTAATAACAGTTCTAGTTAGCAATAACTAGAGGTTGTAATACACTATTTTTCACCAGCTGGTAGTTACCTTCTGACCTGATGTGGAACTAGAGGTCGTAATACAGGCTCTTAAACTTGTAAAACGTATACTATAACCGTGTATAGACTGTTCACGGTAAAATGAGCACTTTTGAAAGACTTACTTAAGATATACTTACATGCACGGTGTATATTCTTCCATTTTATGTAATATTAACACCGTCACTGACCTCATAACTTTATTCATACGTCGGTCAAGTGCAACCGTGAAATAATTAGAAAAGTAAATATCTAACAAATCTGCCAAATTTTACACTTCGATGCTATTAAAAAAAAACAGAAAGCGAAAGAAATAATTTAAGTAATCGGCACTCTTTATTCGACGTTAAGATACGGAACTACTTCCTATCCGTCGTTACCAACTTACTGGACGCATGTCACTCAGGGCGCCCGTTAAAATATATGCAGGTAGGAGCAAGGACTTTTTTCATAGGTTAATTTCAAAAGTACTCACTTTATCGTGAACAGTCTTTAAAACGCAATACTTCTAATTATGTTTAGAAGTTCCGTCGTCGACTAAAGGCCCACGTGAGCACACACACGCGCACACACACACACTCGGAACACTCACGCATAGTCGACAAGAATAGAAACCGAAATCATCTAGCTCTAGGCAGGGAAGTGTTGCCAGATGAAAGGATCTTTCCATTTTGGCGCGGAAATTTGTTTTGTACGACGTTCGCTAAAATACGGAAATTATGATTACGAAGCACGCTCTCGTTGAAATTTTATGACTTAAAAAAGGTACACTCGTTAGTTTATTCATTGCCACTTCCAACAAGAAGAGCGTCTTGCTATGTTTGAAGAAAATTTCTTCGTACTTGCAATTTCCGTTTTTTTTTAGCGAACGTCGTACAAAGCAAATTTCCGTACATCCGGCAATACTTCCATGCCTAGATGAAGAGAGCTGAGCTTCGTGACGTCGCTTTTTATTCTTTTGGACTGTGCGTGTGTGTTTGCGCGCGTGCGTGTGCAGAAGTGGTTTGTTAAACAACTGTTACAATGTACATGTTTTACAGCCAATCATCTTGTATGGAATCTTATTACGAATTACAATCTCGAAACATAACCAAAACCGAAGTGGCATGTGTACAGTATGCACTAGACGTCACTGCAATTGAGTTTCCGTGTTCGTCTGCATACGGGTATCCAAAACCATTAGCCTCCCGTCCTCCTTTCCAAAACCCTTTTTCACATTCCCCCAAAAATAACCAAACAAAAAGGTTAGAAAAAGTTTTTTTTTTATGTAAAGAAAAAATTACACTTTGGAAAAATTACAACACGTAAACGTAGCGTGAAAAAATGAGAGAAATGAGGTAATTCGTTCATTTCAAGCATTGAATGTGGTCGTAGCCACGGAATTTTGGTTGGCAGATTGGTAAAATACCGAACTCTCCAACTTAAAAAGAGAGCAGTTGCATTAATTTCTGCCCTGCAATAGAACAGAGAAAACATATGTGGGAAGTTTTGTAAGAAGGCATTTTATTTCGCGGAAATTAGTTGACGGCACGGTTTTACCGATGGCCACGAGTTAGATTATTGATTTCGACATTGCCGGACAGGAATTTAATCTCTGATAAATGGAAGAGATTATGGGACGTAATGGTTCTGGGTAGAAAAAAATTACGTTTTCATAAATCGCGTGCTGTACAGAAAATTCGATAGCGTGTGGTTTACGAGACTGATCTAAACTGCTGTGTAAGTGAAACACTTTACCCGGATAAATATAAGTTGATAATATACTATGGTAATTGAAGTGCTTAAATCAGGCATATAATTCTATAATCCGTAATTAGGTAATTCAGTCTTTATGTAGTTTTTTTTACTACTTTATTATTTTACCACCATTCTTCGCCTACTTATTCGGGTAATCGAAACACAGTATTACACTATTATCTAAGCTCTATAAATTTTCTATGTCACCTTAATTGTCAAATATTCTTGAAAATGAGACAAGTTGAAATCCCAGGAAAGCTCTGTATACCTTGGTAGGTAATCTGCGTCCCAAATCAGCAATGCGGCAAAAAAGTGAGGAAATAAAAACCATAACAAAATAATTTACAATGGCCAGTTATCGCCTTAGGGCCACGGTGGCGTAGTGGTTAGACTACTCGCCTCCCACCTAGGCAAATCGGGTTCGATTCCCGGATTTTCACACGTGGAAATCGTGCCGGACTATGCCGCTGGTCAGCGCGGGTTTTTTCGGGTGTCTTTTGTTTCCCCACCCACCCCAACTCACCCTCATCGGCTCTCAAGACATCGATGCTAAAAGTCCCCCAAATATTTTCACTTCACTGTTATCGCCACTCCTTTGTGTGTTATCCTTTAGGAAGCTATCGCTATCTTCATTTGTCCCTAGCCGTACTCGTTAGCTTTACTCGGAATTTCAGATTTTTTTTTTTTTTTTTTTTTTCAGATTACTTTTATATATCCCCCTCCCCCCCCCCATCCCCCCCCCGAGGTTTCGCCTACTAGGAGTTTTGTGTGTGGCAGATTGAAATTATTTAACATTTTTTTATGGTACTCCCCCGCGGACTTTGATTAATTTCCACCTGCCGCATATCATATGATTATAAATTCAAACATTTTGCTCACGGCTGCGCTGACATCCACGTCAGATTTAAATTTTATATTTGCCAAAGTTGATTTGTATTGAGCATTCGTACAGCTGTTATTCTGAAATAATATTCACCTCAGGATTTTCTGAGGGTTTTAGAATAGCCGAAAACTCCAAAAAAAAAAAAAAAAAAATTTCTCCCGTTCCCCCATATTAAGAGTAGAAATTTTAAAAAATACTGTATTTGACATTTGTGTTTATATTTTATCAGCGAAATTAATTACGATATTTCATCGGATTTTAAGACTTAGCGGTAGTTAAGACTCAATTAGAATACTCTTTATCCCCACTCACCCCATTAACTATTTATTTTCAAAAAGTAACTGAATCAACTTTTAAGCATTTGGATGCCAAGGTAAGCTCGATAAAAAAAATAAGGCGTTAACTTATCCGGTTTAAGGGAATTAATATTCGTAGGGAAGAGAATTTTCCGTTTGCCTTTAGGGGTAAAATTTCCAAGAAAAATCCCACATTCAGTTTTCAGAGCATTTGAATGTGCAGAATTTTGAAGTACAAAAATCTCAGAATCACACCGGGTTTAAGAGTTGTTAATGATTCCGCGAAAACACATTTTACCTCATTTCATCTCAGTATCCAGTGAATTTCGAAAAATTCCTTACACCCTAACGAAAAACTAGCCCTACAATTTCATATTTAGAAGTCCAGCAATCTTTTTTTTTCCTAACCTACCTTATTGCTTGGTATTAAGTGTACGTCCAAGGTACGGACAGGTGCTAAATGCATCTCAAGGATAGGCCCCATGTCTGCAAGGGAAGGAAATCATGCAAGGAGACATGAATCGCAGCAGAGAGGGATTGGACAGCCATGGCCGCAATTGGGGCCTGAGTGTACCTGTAGTTAACCTATAGAAGATATATAGATATATATAAGATAGATAGAATATATAAGAAGAGAAAGGAAAAAACCGGCAGAAGCACCGCAAAAACCCTTTCGACAGGAAATAATTAAAAATTGTTTCATGCATTATATAAAATACTACAGGAGACGGAGAGGTAGGAACCATACTCTTTATTAGTGGGAAGAGAAATTCTAGAAGAGTGGGGGTGGGATTGTATTTTTACTACGTTGTGTTTGGCGCTGGTTTAACAAGCGTGGAGAGGAAACCCCAATCTGGGGTGGGGTGGCGGGGGAAGGTGCATTGGGGGCAGTAGATTTTCAAAGTCCAGCAGTACGTGCTATGTATTGGCGAGTCAGTCAGTCAGCGAAGGTACTTTATTTACGCGAAGAGATTGTTTCCGCACGAAGATGTGAAAAGCCGGGTTATGTGAAACGGTCAGTAAGTGAGTGAATAGAGGTTGGGCGGCTCTTAGCATCGAGGACTTGAGAGCCGATGAGGGTGAAACGAGATGAGTATGGAGCAGCGCTGGAATACAAGGGCGAGGGAATCGGATGATCCCCGAAAAAAAAAAACCCCCCGCCGACCATCGGCATCGTCCGGCACGATTCCCACATGCGAAAATCCGGGAATTGAAACCCGGTTGGCCAAGGTAGGAGGCGAGTAGTGCAACCACTACACCACCGCGGCCCCGTGAAACGGCCAATAAAGCGCCACAGCAATTTTTCCTCTCAACAACGTAATAAAATATGAAGACATTTCTTGGTATAGACACTTCGAGTAAGGCCTCAGCGGCTGGGAAGCTAACGTGCTGATCCATTATCCTGATGATTTGACTTTGATCCTCGGTCAATACAAATCCAAAATTTTTCGCATGTGGGAAACTTGGTGGACGTTGCTAATGGCTATAGGCTGTACACGGTAAAATGAGCACTTTTGAAAGACCTGCTTAAGATCTACTTGTATGCACGTTGTGTACTCTTCCGCCTTATGTAAAAGTAACATTGCCATTGGCCTCATCACTTTATTCATACTTCGGTCAAGTGAAATTGTGAAATCATTACAAAAATTAATGTATGCAAATCTGCTCATTTTTACAGTTTGACGCATTAAAAAAAACAGAAAGAAAAAGAGACAATTTAAGTTATTACAAGTGGTTACTTAGTACGTTTTATTCGATGTTATGATATGGAACTACTTTCTCTCCATTGTTATCAAATTTACTGGGCGCACGTCACTCAGTGAGGCCGTTAAAATTCGGTATATGCCATGCAGGAGCAGTGACATTTTTCTAAGGTTCATTTCAAAAGTGCTCACTTTATCGTGAACAGCTTTTTGTTGGCTATCTCCAAGTACTCCCTTTTTCCACCACGGTCAGTTGCCTATAGACCATTCACGGTAAAGTGAGCACTTTTGAAAGCCCTCTAAATTGGAATAATAGTCAGTAAATATGTTTTATTTTAGCATTGGACGTTAGCTTCAGAGTGCGGTAGAATATACACACTGTGTTTATTACATACATGGGAATATTTATTTAAGCATGTGGTTAGAGAATAGGAAATGGCCGAAAGTAAAAAGTAACTAAGGCTTCAAAAGTGCTCACTTTACTGTGAAAAGCCTATATCAAACAGAACTAAGGGTAAAAAAAGAAAACGCTTCTTAAATATTACCTTTGTTGTGGCAAGTGTGTAGAAACGGTTAACTTTCAAGAGGATTGGTATTTCGTGAAGCCAATTCAAAGCTGCAGTTAACTAACTATAGTCTGTTCTTTGTATCTTCACGCTGTTTTTAATCAAGCCTATGAAAAATCCCCCCATGTATGACGTGTTCGCTTGTTTCCTAAAAGTGTAATTTATCGTGAGTGATCTATATTTCCGTCAACGTAAATCCATCTTATTTTTGGTTTAATTTAACTTTTAGTTTCATTTTATCTCCAAATTTATAATAGTTATATAGCAATTAATACGAATTAAAACGGAGAGAAAATAGGTGTGTTGGTAATGCCTAGGGAAATCTCGTTTTCATGCAAAAATATTACTGAACTGTTTCCGCACGAATGCATTGCTAAACATTATTTCAGTATATGCCTATTTGACGTCAGTTTTATTTAGGCCAAGCCAATGACAAAAATTAAGACTATTATCACTTTCATCAATGATTAGTGTACCAGCATTATCTTGAAAACACACATTCATTAAATTATATATATATATATATATATATATATATATATATATATATATATATATATATATATATATATATATATATATTGACGTTGGATCCGTCACGGGTTTGTACTCAGTTGTGAAAATCCCGTGTATTTGTTACAGCATGACCGCATGAACCCTGGTGGAGGGACTAGCCCACTGAGCGTGTGTGTGCTGCTGGTTGCGGGATGACCAGGGATCAGTCTTCGCGGGCGCTGGCCTGCTCGCATTGGTCGGCGTTTTCCTGCTCTGGCTGAAACTAATGTTTTAATTGTAGATGGAGCGCCGATCGCCAGTATAGGCGGCGCTGAGGTCTAGTCTCTGGGAAGGGGTAGGCTCGAGGAGAGGATGCGGAGCAGTATAAATTAGGGTGCACTAGCTAGGACCGAGGTCTTCACAACCGCTTTTAATATACTTAAATTTTTTCCGTGTCAAATAAAAGCTATTGACGGTAAATTAACGACTATGCTGCCATCTCTCGAGCAACTTCATAAGCTCCGCCCCACCAAGTTATCTCGGCCAATCAGAGCCCTCTGGCCTATATTACTGTTTAACTTCACTCACGAGACGTGTTTTCATGGCTCTGCTTTCGAATTTTACAAGTCTAAATAATTATCAATACGGAATATAGTTCAAAACAATTTTTAAAATATAAATTCAAGCCTTCAGCGCAATTATACCGCCCGATTTCATAGAAATAAGGCCCCGAAACTGGCCGGAATTTTCCGATCGGTCCGGGACAAAAAACTACCATGTTTAACAAAACTAGTAGGCGCTAGCATCGCGCCAGCCATATCGCTCTCGGACTTCCCCGAGTTAACATGTTTTACTTAACTTTTAGCCGCTCGTCACGGTACATTCAGACATGCATTCACACACCAATCAGATTATTTAATTGTTTTAACATATAAGATATGAAGTAATTACTGAAACTAAAACAACTACACTGATTTAAATTTTCGCGAAACTTAAATTCATCACTTCAATATACATATAATTAATTTAATTATATAAACCCTTGCCACTCCAGTCATGGGAAAGCTACTCTTATCGAAAATTTAACTTCATTTGGCTATTAACCTCCGCTTTTTATACCAAACTGTCGCTAGCTCTCTCACAGGGAGCTCGTGACAGTACTTCACAAGTCCTGAACTTTAAAATTCCGCGCTGATAAAATCAATTAACTTCACCACTCTCTTTTATCCCGTACAGGCAGGGAAAAAGAGAGTCAAAATCAGTTATGGAAACAGCTCCCAGGCGCTACCCTGGGAATCCTGTACAAGAATGTTGCCTTGCAGCTTAAAATATGTTTGATGGGTGCGGAGGGGGGAGGGGGTTAGCTTCTCCTCGCCTCCGCAATCAAATTGAGAACCAACTGGGTGGCCAAGGTTCCTCACAAGGGACCGATCTACCCCCGCGCTGAGGGAGTAGCGTCCCAGTGATGTAAAATGGAGGTGGCCGAGTGTGTGGCTCTAGATCAGAAGAGAAGCTGACTGCAGTGCTGCAGTTAAATATTGGTTTCTTCGGAGATGGTAGTTGTGGGACTTAGAAAATTTTCTCTTCTAGTAATATTCGTGTGGCGAGACTTTGAAAATTACGTGTATGTTGCAGTAGAGAACTTAGTTTCGGGGCCAAGTGTGTTTGGACTTCGAAAATTTCTCTATCCACTGAACCACTGTGGCCCCACTTGCAAATTAACTCGACATTGAAGCGAGACATTTAGAGTAAACATAAATTATATTCCGTTAACTTCATATCTTTATGCATTAATACAAAACTTTCATATAGGAAAAAAGTAATTAAAGATGAGTTTTTAGGGTAAAAGTTAATGATTGCGTAATCTGATCTTGCTGAAATTCAAACTTGACCTGTATTTGACCCTGCACTCTAAATCAGAATCAGTAATTTTTTACTGATTGTCAGCTGGAACTGCTCCATCCGGAATCAGTGGAAAAAGAAAACTACTAATCTCTTCAGCTAAATGAAATTCGCTAGTACAAACAGTAGAAAATCGGTTATTTAAAGTCGATTAATAAAAAGAACAAGGATTAAAAACCGCGCATTACGGTTTGAAATAAATTAAGTACAATTATTTTGTCGCAAAACAAAATTATTGCATGCACAAGGAAATTTTGGAAGTGGTTGGTATGTAACAGCCACCCCAAAACGCAACACATTCTCTTGTTTCTTTTGGCTGACGTTCCACAAACTCTACTACTTTGCCACTGTGATAAATGGTCTCGAATTTGAGTAGTAATATAAACTTACAATTGCGAACGGCTGTAAGTTTCGTAATGTGAAAATACTTCACGTTGTCAAAATATACACATATTATGCGTACGTAGGTACTTGTCTTTGTAAGGCTCGCAAGTCATTCTAAGTTAAGTTTAGTTCATATTGTGTGCTTTAAAAGAGAATTATAGTGATTTTAACGGTGTTGTCGGTGTTTTCTATGTATCTGCCATTTTACAATGCAACAAGATTTTACAGAATGAAACTTTTGTTATGAAGAGACGGATTTACTAGTAATAACTGTGCTAATTAGACAGTAGAACGTAAGAAACAATGCAATATTTTATCAAATATGTCGTTTCCCTCATTATTTGATCTGTTAACTTGCAGACCACAAAACTTTTGTTGGTGTAAATCTACCTTTCTTATCGAATCACCGCACTATCGAGTCAGTAAAATTACCACTGCTCTAATTGTCACTAAAAATAATATTTCAAACCTGTAGTGTCTCGTTGCATTGTAGAATGGCGGATACTAGTGGTCATCGATAACCTCGTACATTGAAACCACTATATTATCTTTTAAAGCACAGAATCCGAACTAAACTAAAGATAGAGTGACTTTAGAACTTTGCAAAGACGTGTAGTTGCATTAATTAACAATAAATAACTAGTTTTCTACTGCTTGAATTAGTATATTTCATTTAGCTGATGAATTAGTGATCTATATGTTCTACTGATTCCGGATGGAGCATTTTCAACTGACATTCAGTAAAAAATAACTGATTCCGATTTAGAGTGTAAAATTTGAAGAACTTCTGTTGAGTTCAAAAAACGGACAGAGACAGAGATCGTCCTATTAAATAATAGTATATTTAGGCTTACGAGCCTGCTAAACCTTAAATGCTTCACGGCTAGATATTTATATTTGATGTGAAATTTTGAAATCCTTTAAACTATGCGTTTCCAATATAGGCCTACTCATTTTCTTTGGTCTCTTCTGTCTCTCGTGCGATTTTATAATAGCGTGATATGACACAGAATTGCGTCCTATTTCCTGCCATTTTTATAAAATTTTAAAAGTACTTCGCATATTACACAATACTAAAATCTTACCTTTTAAGCCATTATCTATAAATTCGTTCTCTGGTAGAAGAGAGCTCTAATCTTTCTGTCAACGCAATATGATGCTTTTGTTTTAATGGTTTTCGTAAAAGGTAAATAGTTTTTACTGTTATCGATGTTGCTCTTATTCGGCATCATCTGTAATACGTCGGTCTGATTTTAAAGACACGCTCGCGTCAAAAATCATCCTACTTGGATCAGTTAAAAGTACAAAGACGTGTAAAAATTACGGGCTAGTATTAACCGAACTTAACATGCCTGGGTCGCGTTCGGAAGTTTGCGGGCTCTGTTCTAGTTGGACGCGCTGGAGATGGCTTTCCCAGGTATACCGAGCGGGGTGGTGCAGTAATAAACATTCAGGCTCTCATTCGAGGGGGACATGGGTTCGAATCCCGGTCCCGCCACCCAGATTTCTGTTTTTTCCCATAGCTTCCTTAAATCCCTCCGGGCGAATACTGGGATGGTTTTTACCACAGGCCATGGCAAATCTCTTCTCCGCTCTTCTTCTCCGGGCGAATTTCTCCTTTTCTAATGACTTCGATGTCAACGAGATGTAGAGCCTTTCTCAGCTGGTCTACTGATCTTATTACGTGCTAATTCTGGCTCATTCCTTTGATGCGAAATCTTCCATTCCTCCCCATTATCTAAGGCCCTCGTTAGGCTCTGTGCGTAGAAACAAGTAAAGAATATTAATGATATATTTTAAAAAAAATTTATAATCTTATTGGATTCAATACCTGATCTTATCAAGACGACTATAATGTCTATGCCCAAGACTAATATGCTCAAGAATTAGGTTTTTTCAAGGATATAATAAAATGTATTTCACGCAAATTAATTCCAGGCCAACACATAACTCAACTTTTGTGACAACTAGATAATTAATTAACCTCGTTTCTGATATTATTTCCTTTTAGAGTTATAATTTCCTGGCACCTTTCGTCTCTTTTATTTTCATTTTTTTTTTACAAAAGATGCAATATAAACATAGTACAAAATGATGACTTGCAAACCGAGTACAAAAAAAATATTACAGAGTATACATAATGTATAAATGTACAATTCCCCAAATTACTTTAAAACATTACCAACTCAAATTTACAGGGTTATATAAAAATATGCGTTTTAATATACAAATTACTTAACTGACACAAATCCCCCAACAAGTTACCAATAAATGTTACATGTCTTGCAGTGAGACGAATCCTTCAGTGTGATCTATCCTCCCTCCCCCCCCCCCCCAGATTCTTCTGTCGCTTTGTTTTACAGGGCATTTATAGTCCAAATTCCGTAACCGTTGCCACTCCCCCCCCCCCTCAAACCTGTGGAGAACGTTCTCGAAATGGAAGTAGATCGTCCTCGAATCAAATCCGAAAGCGACGCTGACGTCACAAGGCGACTCCTTCGGTCGCCTAGGCCGCCGCTAGGTGGAAAACCGCCACGTGCGTGCAGTGAAACTCTGGTCCTTGCCGAAGCCACTAGGCACCCGCGTCGTGGAGCCTAACGCTTTCTCAGGCTGCCGTCAGCGGGAAAACGTCTTCAGCAATGTAAGTACTCATGACCAGCACGACGAGCACGACAGACTGGCATGACGTCGGAGCTCAACGGAATTTCATTCAGTGTTCACAATGCCCCGACGTAATCTGCCCGACAAGTGTGTTAGTTGGCTGTTGAAAAATTCTAAAACGGCAAGTTGTCCTTATAATATCCTATTTTTTATTTATGAAACTCGCGTTAAAGTGAAGGATTATATGACTTTTGGTAGTATATTTGAGTTTATACGAGAGATAAAAAGTATTTAAAAGAAACCCGGAACATAATTTTGGCGGCAAGTTAATTTATTATTTTCTTTAGTAGGGAAATACGCACGATATTTTGTTTTCTAGCGTATTTACATTTTTCGAGCGCCCCGACGAGTCCGACACGACGGAAAGTAGAAATAGAATCGACTTTTGTTGTGCTATTGAGAGTACTATTTTGTCGGACTGACGTAGAGTAACCTTGTTTTTCATTGGTTGATATTCAGATTTCGTCGTGTCGGGTTTGTTGTGTCGGGTTCGTCTGGGTATTGTGACTCCAGCTTAACTCCGTTTGAACGAACATCTCCCCTTCCTCGCTTATTACAGTAAGATCTTTATTTCCATATGTGCATGGTATTAGGCATAATATCGGTATTTGTCAACAAGGTTGTCTCAATCCTACAACGCGCGTGCACGTCTGGCGTTTATACACAAACATTTATACGTTCTCATCAGCGGACTTCCTGTCATTTGCTGAGTGGCGCTAATAACTGCCACAAGACATCGTGATCTTAAAAGTACTTCACAAATCTGATGCGACTGCTTGGCTTGACATACTTATTTGTATGTTGTTCACGGTGAGTTGAGCAGTTTTTAGACCAGCCTCTGAAGAATGTCACTGCCCCTACGTGCGTATATTTTTAATGGCGCACTGAATGACATGCGCCCAGTAAACGTGGTAACGATGGATGGGAAGTAGTTCCGTATCTACAAGAGTGGGATGGACACGCGCGTCCAAGGTCAAGAAGCGAGGGAGCGATACGGGCGAGACTAACACGCGCGCCTAGTGCCTTGTCGCTCCTACGCGCAAGGCGTACAGTGTTTCCGTCGTATCGCTATACTGTGCAAATTAGATCTGTAACAGTGAGTTTTATTGCACGCGGTGAAATATCACAGATTAAACTACGCCCATTTATTTGTACTTTTCTCTTGCGCTCAAAAAACACTGCATACACAAGCTTTAAAAATGCGATATTTGACCATTTTCACGAAGTTTTTTTCTCCAAGAATACACTTAACATGAAACAAATTAAAAAAAAAAAAAATAGTGGCATAGGTAATTCTTTTTTATCTTTTATTACAATAAAGTCGTAATTGCAGAACATTTACTTACCGAGATACGCGTATTTGCGCAAACGACTATTACACAAAAAACGCGGGGGTACACCACACTCTTAACATCAAATAAAAAGTGCTTAGGTAACTATTTCTGATAACTTAAATTATTTCTTTCGCTTTCTGCTTTTTTTTTCTTTTTAATGAATCGAAGAGTTAAAACGGGCGGATTTGTAAAATATTTACTTTTCTAATAATTTCACAGCTTTACTTGACCCAATCATGAATAAAAATTATGAGGCCCTTGACAATGACAATCTTGCATAACGAGGAAGAATACACATCGTACACGCAAGCAGGGATTTAAAAAGTGCTCATTTTGCCGGCGATAGCCTATAATTTCATTTCATTTGCATATCCCTGAGAAAATTTACCCGCTAATTCAGATGTAACCACGTAAAACCCACGATCTTCTCCCCGACACAGCCCCACCTCTATTTGTTCTATAGTAACATTCACGGTAATTTCAAACTTTTCTGAAGCCCTGATGGAAGTTCTACTTCCAAGATATTCCTCCGCCTCAAGCAAGCAAAGCTTCGCCGAGTCTATAAAATTACGTTCGTACCGCACTCACTTTAATATTAGTTCGCATAAGAACTATTTCTTACCAGGCGTTACTAACACACATATTTTCTCACGGTTTTAATTTCATTTAATATATAAGATATAAGGAAAAATGTAATTTACTTAAAAATAAAATACTTTTATGCTAACCGAAGTACACAACGCGAGTGACTCATTACATATTAAGAAATCATCCAAGGATGTCGAACATGAGGTGATTTTTCAAAGGTTTGATTTTAAAAAAAGTTTAAAGGAACAGCGAATAGACTATACTCATGATTGAAGTTTATTGTAGTTTTGTTTATTTTTTTATATTTTGTTATTTTGCTTTCCTTGAACTGTTGTCAACGTCGATATTTTTGCAAGTCAAGAAGTTTGGTGTTACCCAACAAACCAGATTCGTTGTGCCTTTGGCCTTCTCTCTTCGGGGAACTTCAAAGAGACTGCCGAAGAAAAATTCATTTTTTTTAATAGTGGGTGAAATCTTTTGACCCCATTTACGGCAGCACCAAGAGTTCAGCTTCAACTCAGAACTTTTCACATCATTTTATGAAATAACTTTCTGAAGAAAGTTCGCCTAGAATGCAGCATTTCTTCGCTGCTTTCAATTCTTCTGGATATTTAAGCAGCTTACTAACTACAAGTGCAAAGCTACTCTTTTATTGATTCCGCCTACCTGTCGCTATTGTGCGCACCGGAGGCTTCGAGATGCGTGAGCTGTAAGGCCGACACTTAGTTATAGCCTATTCGCAGTTACGTCACACTTTTTTTAATTAAACATTTGAAAAATTATCCCCTGTATGACGTATTTTGTTATTTTCTAAATATGCAATGTATCACAATCGTTTTATACCTCTGCTTGCATAAAAGTGCCATATTTTTCGTTAGATTGAAGTGTTGCCAATATTTTATTTATAAATTATAGTGTTTCATTTACATTAAAATCTATAAAAACAGTGACAAGACGTGTGTGTTGGTAGCGCCTACAAATAAATAGTTCTCATGCAAAATATTCTTACAACTGAGTGCACGCGAATTCATTGCGTTGTTCTTTGGTGTAATTTTCTAGACTTATTTTTATGTTTAGTTTGCACGAGGCGGAGAAATATCCTGGAAGTAGAACTTAAGCAGGACTTCAGAAAAGCGTGAAGTAATTGTGAATGCATTATACTCACATCGGGGTCACGGTGGTGTAGTGGATAGACTACTCGAATCTTACCTAGGCGAGCAGAGTTCGTTTCCCGGCGGTCACCCACGGGATTTTCGGATGTGGGGAATCGTGCCGGACGGCGCTGCTGGTCGGCGGGTTTTCTCAAGGATTTCCAGTGTTTGTCCTGTCATTGCATTCCGACGCCGCACCATGCTCATCTCACTTCACCCTCATCGGCTCTCAAGACCTCGCTGTTAAGAGCAGTGGCCACGAAAAAATTTATTATTTTATATTTGCACGAAGTAGGCCTACTGTTAGACTTGCAGACAATAATAGTAAGTAAAGGCTATTCACGATCAAGAAAGCAATTTTCAAATCAACCTTAGAAAAAAGTCACTGCCCAGGCCTGCGTATACTTCAACGGGCGCACTGAGTGACATGCGCCCGGTAAAGTTGGTATCGATAAACGGAAAGTAGTTCCATATCTTAACGTCGAATAAAGAATGTTAGGTAACCATTTGTGATAATTTAAATTATTTATTTCACTTTCTGTTTTTGAAAGCATCACTGTGCAAAAATTAGCAGACTCAAAATGTTTACTCTTCTAATAATTCCACAGTTTCACTTGACCGACGCATAAATAAAGTGACGAGGCCCATGGCAACGTTAACGTTAATTGTACATAAGGTGGAAGAAGACCTAACGTGCATACAAGTAGATCTCAAGCAAGGATTTCGAAGGTGCTCGTTTTACCGTGAACAGTCTATACACTATTCTCACATAAAAAATAAGGTCTCACATTCTTCGCATCATGGCATGTCCAAATCACAAATTTATGGATTTTGGGACGTAAAAATAAAATAACCAAAACCTTTTACAGAAAATCGAACAAAGCTGACTGGAAGGTCATGTAATTAATTTTATGGCATGCATAGCAAAATTAATTTTACAAAAAAAATATGGACTGCTGCAAATAAGAAATATGCAGATATTTTCTTATTTTGAGCAAATTTCCAAATTGTATAAACAATTCATAGCGTGAGTTCAAGTATTTCTTTTAAAACTCATGGTATATTTTACTGTACATATTTTCATTTTGGGGAACGAGATATTTTTTTAATTTTTACGTCCCAAAATCACTAAAATTGTAATTATTTCTTGCCATTATGCAAAAACTATGCAGTATAAAATATTTTTATGCTAGGACTAGTTCTTTTGAGTGGCGTCTACAGGTTGAACAATATTTCGTACAAATATAGGAAATAAACTTAATGCATTCTTTTATTGACCAGCATCCTTAAGATCTTCCCGAACTTCTCGACTCGACTCTTTTTTCTCGCAGTGTCTTCGTATATCGATCAAGTATCGTATTCTAGCCATAGTTTCCCCTTGAGGACCATTTTAAAGGTGTTTCCACGACAAAATACTTGCGCAGTAAGCTGTGGGTCCCCAGAATTTATATGGCACCATAATGGTATCACAGCTTTAAGTTCCACAAATATAAACGCATCTTAGTATTTGTTGTATTCGATCAGAACGAAAACAGTTCTTAATTTATTTGTATATTTGTGTTCAACGGCTGTTCTTTCAAAGCAGGACAGTATCAATTAATATTGTAATGCATTATTTGAAATACAGATTTTAAGATATGTTGATTTAAATGTATGCTTTTCTACGTTGTCTAAACTTTCGACTTACAAAAGATTCCCAATGCAGTAGGCAGTAGCAACTCCATTATGCTCGACTAGGCTTGACCTCGTACGTTGGAAAATTGTTTATTATTTACTCCTTACTACTCACTAAAATCTTAATTGTTTAAACCCCTTTACGCGTATGTTATTTGGCCCTGTTAAGAAAAAGGAACGATGGCTAAGGTAGGCGAAATTTACGTTGATGTACGCACAAAAGTGCCACAGGAATAATTAAACGCCTGCAGAACTATACCTTACAGAGTTTTCGCCTTGCTGAATGTACCTCTTGGACTTTAAGCGGGAGCATCGTAACTGTACTTGGGAGAAAGACTGTGCATTGTTTAGTACAGCTGTGTAGTCCAGTTTCTAGTGTTTAGTATATTCTAAGATACAGAATTATGTATACTTAGCTTTATATCAAATTGTTACATTGCTCCGAAACTGGATTTTAAACTACTTGGTGTGTAAAAAACAACATTTATACCTCACGTAAAATGTGTGTTCATAGTGATAAAGCACGCTTATTCGAGTCGTGCACATACCAGTGGTGACCGCTATTCAATCGTGAACGTACTTGTATTATTCGAGTCGTGCACATACCAGTGGTGACCGCTATTCAATCGTGAGCGTACTTGTATTATTCGAGTCGTGCACATACCAGTGGTGACCGCTATTCAATCGTGAACGTACTTGTATTATTCGAGTCGTGCACATACCAGTGGTGACCGCTATTCAATCGTGAGCGTACTTGTATTATTATTTAATTTATATGCAAAAGCGGGAAACGATTTATTTTTCAATCTATATGGTGTTTATTTTAAATCTTAGCACAGTTTCCATTCCATTAAATAACTAACAATATCACTTTTACTACTGATAAAACTGGCGATACACTATAACATTTATTAAAATAACTTACGATAACTATTTTGAATTAAGTTTTAAAAAACTCTGTTTTGTGGGTATTTTTAAAATACCTTTTCAATCCTTCAAAAGGGTTACGCACTGATATCACAGTCAATTGAAGTCTTACAAATCGTTCGCATTAATATTTTCGCCAAACATGTGCGATTACCATACACAGATTCACATACATCTAACTAATTAAAACTTGCACTTCATACACACGCTGAAAACTCACCATCAACCAGTGTTATTTGATCTTGCTCGAACGAAGAATTACCTGCAAAAGAAAGAAACAACTCTATAAGCTACGCGAACATTTTGCAGAGAATTGTCAATAAAATTATTTCGTGTTAAACAAGATAACAAAGCACGAAAACACTAAATTGTTTCTTACGACTACTCTCAGCGTATAGACGATCTGGAGGATCTCCCGCCCTTGCATTTCGATGGTTTTCCATATTGTTATGGTGCCGCTTGACCAATATGTGGCACGGTCACCATGCCTGCATTGCGGGGACACCGTGGCAGGAGAGACAGAGACGGGGCTGGCCTACAGAGCTAAACAAGGAGGAGAGGATGTAAGACAGGGGTCGCTGCTGTTCCTGCCATCCTCCGCACTGGGTCGCCGCTGGCGCAGGCCGTCGCCGCGCTGACCGACTTCGAGGACCAGGGACGTGGGCCTTGGCGAGGGCCCTTTCCGAGAGCCAGCTTCCTAGAAGGACGATCTCCGCGAGGACACCACGGTGGCCTTCTCTGCGGCGTGGGCCCGACGACATCGCACTGAAATATTCCAGTGGTGGAGGATATGATGTCAGCGAACCAAGCAGTACTTGTCGTCTTGAGTGTGTGTGCAGTACAGATGTCGCCATCAGGGAACAGAATTCCGCATACATGCGGGAATTTATTAGACACCGCTGACGACTGCACTGCACTACGAAAAATCTCTCCTGCTAGTCTACACGGTAACATTAAGCACGCCCGTGTTACTAGATTCTCTCGAAATATGGACTAACATGGTTTGCAGTTTAAATATTTCTACCACCTGCCACAATTTACAAGTACTTAAAGACTACACAGTAAACATTCAAAAAAAATTAGTAACAGAGTTTTAAGTGCATTAGACCTACCTAGAAGGAGAAAACGCGGGATTAAAGTCCTTGGGGGATATTGTCACGTGGTGTTGTAATGTACTTACTGACAGGCACTTTGACAAACGTGTGACTAATGATCAATATTTAGCTACTAAGATAAACGCTTTGCAGAACAGAATACAAGTTTCTAATGTCATATTAAATTCTACTATTGCAAACGTCGTCAGGATGCAAACTTAGACAGAAGATAGAATTAACATTTTAGGGAAGCAATAAGATCGATTATGAACACTCTAAATAGGCAGGCTACATCAATGAACCAGGCTGCAATAGTTATAACGTTAGAACAATTCTCTACGACAGTTATTTGGCACCTAATTAACACTGTGATAAGAGAAAAGGAAATTTGAACTTATATTAACCATTACAAGGTAAATCAGCTGTCATTACATATAGTAAGTAAACAGCAGCTTTTGCAAGACCTCAGTAACACTGAAAAACAATTACGTCCTCAGAGACTTACACTCACCATACACTCTCAGAAATTATTTGTAAATTTACCATACCAGTGTAAACGCACAGTGACAAAGCGCGAATAGTAAAATATTTCCCCATACATGCATGGTAACTTTTGCTACAGTTGCTCGGGAAAGAGTCAAATACGTAGGAAAGTTCCCAACTTTGTATTGTAGCGATACTAAACATTCCCAAACTTTCAACCTGATACTTAGTATTATTACCATACATTGTATAGGTTAAAAACTTCCATTAGAGTTTAGGAAGCTTACCAGAAAATTGTTTACAGTGTACCATTAGTTGACATTGATAAATATTATTCCAACAATCTTCCATTAGAGTTTAGGAAGCTTACCAGAAAATTGTTTACAGTGTACCATTAGTTGACATTGATAAATATTATTCCTACAATCTTCCATTAGAGTTTAGGAAGCTTACCAGAAAATTGTTTACAGTGTACCATTAGTTGACATTGATAAATATTATTCCAACTTTATCACTCAGTGTGTTATTTCCAAATCGCAAATGATAATTAAGGTGAAATTCCCACTCATTACAAGTACTAGACAATGGAAACTTTATCATTTTGTTCCGACACCTTACGAATACCACAATAAAACATGTCGCTTGGTGAATGACCACATCAAAATTGCAGTTGAAGTTCATACAAAGCAAGTCGGAGAGATCGCTGTACAAAGGAAATTGTTAACAGTATTTTTGGCAAACCTAAAGTAAGCATCCCCAATAAAGAACAAGAGTGCATTAACGCAGCTATTTTATTAGATAGCACACAAGAAGTTGTGATTCACTGTAAATATGTGTGTGAAAATGATAATAGTTTGTTAATCAAAAGTATCTTCCCCATTAGTACGTTGTTGTAAATGCTATGTTTGAGTTAATAATTGTCTGTACCAATACTTCACTTAGCAGTGTGATAAAGCTGATCGACATTGGCAGTGTTGAAATATAGCTGCCTTACGGTTGCCACCTGCTACTGTACAACAAAACCATTGTTATTGAGGCAACGTACTTGTGTGACACGCAAGCCCCTACTTTTATGCATGCACACATTGTACTTCCAATTCATTGGACGAAGGAAAAATCTTTTAATGCTGCGCAATTAGCGCTCGAAACAGGAATACAGTTCAGTTCACTTAATGGGTCTATAGATAGTAATTGGACGTACAAGTTTTTATCTTTGCCAAGATGACAGACGCACCACCCATTCAGAAAGCCATTATTGATGATAGTGATAATAGGTTTTACATTCTCTCACACCAATAATACGGTTATGTGGTAACCGGCATCCTTATTATATTGACTACGTCAATTGTTCTGCTCTATATAAAATTGTTCCAATTGTATGCCCTCGTAACTACAATGTCTACACAGTAATATTTCACTTGTAATGGGGCATAATTTCCATACAGCGTTTCTGTACTAAGTAAGTTTGACTGTTCCATATTTGACAGATACGCTTTTAAAAATCTTGGGTATATGTATGCATAAAGCTAAGACTGTAATAAATATTTGTATAAAGCACATGATGAATTGGAGTAGACATACTCCCTGTATATATCCACTCAGCTCAGTGAGTAACAGTCATATAAATTAATCTTGTATTCAGCACACATATGATGTTATATTGTGATATAAGGATAGACTACTATTTTGTAAAATTATTGTCAAAAATAAATTATTACACATAAACAAAAGTTTGTGTATACGTTTTGCTGTATAATTATGTGATTAGGCACTTTCAGACAGTGTACAGCAATACTAAGAAATTGCCTATGTGTATTTTAACGTAAAAAACGTGTTAACATCACTTCATCTTAAAATAATATCAGTGTAATATTTTACCAAAACTTGACTTAACACTTTGTAATTAGAGATAATAATTCAATGAAGATACATATTCAAATTTAATATAATAGAGTGGACTGTCATAGCGCGCGCTACTCATCCTTTCATTCCAATATCGGTAAGGACGACAACAGAGTTTGTGTATAATTTTCTTTTGTAATAATTTAAATTGGGGATACCTTGTAGTTAGTCATTACACTCCAACCTTCCTGCAGTGACATGAAGCTTTATACTTGCATAAGACTGAATACACAGTGAAACCGGCCGGCCGACTATAGATAGATGTTATATATATATATATATATATATATATATATAATATATATATATATATATATATATATATATATATATATATATATATATGCATAAAGTAAATAAGATAAAATTTTCTTAAAGGGCCCTATAAAAGATGTTATATTGTGTAAAGATAATTGTAAAATGGTATATAGTCCTCAGTGATATTAATTTGGATTGTACATTCCAAATCAACAGATACCATCAAACAAACTTTTTTTCCGTATAGCAAAAACGTATCGTGTTCGTCACAGCTATCCATGACTCATATTACTAACAGAAAATACCGTATTGTAACTTAGAATACCATTGATGCGCGGCTACCTCGACTTCTAGAATCGGGTTCCCGCGGGAAAAGGCCCAAACGTCGGTGGAGATCCAGATCGTGTCTTTAGTACGGATACTGTGCTCTGGCCGCCCCAGCCTCTCACTTCTGCCCTACACATATCGCTAGAGGATGATCGATTTTTTTCGAGATGGGAGGCCCTGTTATGATGCTGCGTGACCAATAAGTGGCAAGGGCACCATGCCTGCATCGCGGGGACCGTGGCAGAAGAGACAGAGAGAGGGCTGGCCTACAGAACTATACAAGGAGGCCAGGATGTAAGGCAGGGGTCGCTGCTGTTCCTGCCATTGTGACAGGAGAGATAGAGAGGGGGCTAGCCTTCAGAGCTATACAAGAAGGCCAGGCTGTAAGGCAGGGGTCGCTGCTGTTCCTGTCATCGTGGCAGGAGAGACGGAGAAGGGCTGGCCTAAAGAACTATATAAGGAGGCCAGGATATAAGGCAGGGGTCGCTGCTGTTCCTGCCATCGTGGCAGGAGAGACAGAGAGAGGGCTAGTCTACAGAGCTATACAAGGAGGCCAGGATGTAAGGCAGGGATCGCTGCTGTTCCTGCCATCTTCCGCACTGCTCTTCTCCGCGGTGTGCGCCCGACTTCATCGCACTGAAATATTCCAGTGGTGAGTCGATTTTGGATAGCTGGGACGATCCGAGAACAATTGCCTACGCGATCATAAGAGCTCAGACACTAATTCGATGAAGACCGCACGCCTATTGTGGGATATCATTACAGAAAGGTAATTGTATAGAATCAGAATCTAGTTTGCCTGTTTTTGTGTATGAGGCTAAAAATTAATAAATTTACATTTTCTAGTCGGAGTTATTTATTGAAAGTGTGGTAAGCATCCTCGTGCATGGTTAAATGAATTTGACTTTCAATCACCTAAATTTGATAGCTGCACCCCCTTAATGCATGCAGGAATAATTTGGTAAATTAAAGGAGTTACATTCTCCTTGTGTGCGGGTATGACCTTAAGTCATATCTGTAACAACATCCATCTCGCTTCACCCACGTAGGTTCACAAGACCTTGTTGTTAATATCCTTCCGTACCACTTCAATCTCCATACTCGATAATATTTTCCAATTAAATTAATTATATCGATGAGATTATATGAACTTTTAAATGTGTTATTTTTTCAATTCTTTTTGGCGGGTCGTGTTTAAAGGCTTCTCAAGGTAAAATGAGCACTTTAGAAAGTTCTGCTTAATGTCTACTTGTATTCACGTTATGTATTATTCCGCTGTATGTAAAATTAACATTGCCATGAGCCTCGTAACTTTATTTGTGAGTCGGTCATGTGAAAATGTGTAGTTATTAGTCAAATAAATATATGTTACAAATCTGTTCAATTTTACTCTTCGATGCAAAAAAAAAAAAAAAAAAACTGAAAGCGAAAGATATAATTTAAATTATCACAAATGGTTACCTAACACTTTTTAGTTCGACGTTAACATATGGAACTAGTTTCCTTTCCACCCATCGTTACCAAATTTACTGGGCGAATGCCACTCGATGCGCCCATTAAAAACGTGCAAGCAGGGGCTGTGAAATTTTTTATAGGTTCATTTCAAAAGTGATCACTTTATCGTGAACAGCCGTTACCTTCGCCTGAAAGGCAGGAACCTTAAGGCGGATACACACAACACAGACGTGACGTGATGTCACGTCGTATGGCATTTTATTGCTGTGTGTGTGCGTGTGTGTAGAATCACTGCATTTTAGTGAGAGGTGAGCTGGAGCGCACTACATTCTACAGTGTTCAGAGGGTTGCTGGATGAACTTGGCGAGGAAGAGGATATAATGGCAGGTGTAACATGTGTGCTTGCTTCACATTATTCGCGGAGTGTTTGGGTTCATTCCACTAACCAGTTGAGGCGGGTACACGGCTAGTTTCACCAACTGATGCCACAACTTCCGGAAGATGAAACCGCTTCTTAATGTACTACAGAATGTCAAAAGATCAGTTCTACTTCATTTTAAACATGATCTCCTCAGAGCTAGAGAAGTGCAACACTCAAATGAGGGAACGAATTGAACCTGACGAGAGATTTACAGTATGTTTGAGGTAAGTTGGTATTAAATTTTAAAACACTAGAACAATACAAGATACAAAGATTACTATCGGTTTAATGTTAAGTAGTAAATTCCGTACATGTAGGCTATTTATTTCAACAGTATGACAAAGAACGAGACAAAGAATTACAAAACACTGGAGCTGCCAAACAGATGTGCCGTTCATTACAAGGGTGAGGGAGGGGGGTGGGACACATGGGGAAGGTGTTCCTGAGGAAACGTTCTCAGAAGCCGTAGATGGTGAATGTTGAACCTGATAGGGAATAGTTGGGCTCACAGTCGTCTGAGCATCTCGCAACTCGGCCTGGAAAATGGCGTTGCTGACTTCCATCTTTACTCTTATTTGTTCTTGGCGGCTTAGTTTTCTGACACTTTTAGCCATACTAAAAAAAAAAAAAAAAAAAAAAAAAAAAAAAACAGTTCAAAGTCATCAGCGTCAGACACCTGGGATGTGGTCGGTGTACATTGTTGGGAGATGATTTTATAACGTAAACGACTGTTATCTTTCATTATAGATACCCTCACTTACGGTAGCCTCCAATCTCGGTTTTTTCCCTAGGGTTCTTATTTGGCGATGCAAATTGTTGCTAGTGTGTGGGAGGTGAAGAACAAGGTAAATTTTGTGTTATTTGACTGGCGGGATAAACTGAGGGCTTGCTTGCACTACTCGGGGTGGCAAGAGACTGCGAGTCCTGAGACTGCAAGCCCTGAGACTGTTCAGCATGTCCAGATGAATTTGGGGTTCCCGGATCATCACAATCATTCTCCTCGACACCTCCGTCGCCAGTACCACCATGACTTGTATTTCCATGTGTTCTGCACAGACCAAAACAATTTTCCTGTTAATTAAATGCAAGTGATACTGGAATATCCAATTAGCCTACTTTTCTCTAGACCAGTGGTCTGAAACTCGTGGCCCTCGGGCCGCTTGCGGCCCACCGATTACTATTTTGTTGCCCGCACGAATGGGTAAAAACACTATTAAGCAATAACATTTTACGAAATTTTAAAATGTAAACAAATTTGTCATGAATAAAACAAAAATTGATATTAGTACGGTCCTAAACTTCCTTCGAAAACATAGAGCGGCCCTTCACATAGTCTGAGTATGAGACTGCTGACCTAGACCATTACTGAAACATGGCTTGTGGTTTAACATAGTCAGCTATAACAGTGTTTTTCACCAGTATAACATTTTCCATACACACATTCACACAAGAAAATAACTTACGTTCTTGGCTCTAAGGTCGGAAGTAGAAAGGCAATTTGGTCCTCGAGCTTCGATTTGCCCAAACGTTTGGTAGCTTGTCCAGACTTGGTCGTTCTTCTTTTCAGAGCCTGATTATACGCGTTTACGAGTTTTCCCCATATTTCCTTACATTCATTTTCTGCAAAAGAAAGAAACACACATAATTCCTCCTTAAAGTTTTTCATAGAAGTTAGTAAATTATTGATTCTGAATTAAATAGATGAAATCATAAATATTTTAAGAAATTGTTAAATGAAAATTGGCATTTTAAAATGAAGCGTATAAATTGTGTCACGGAATTTTTTCTGCAATTTTGTTGTATATTGCGAACATTTTAAGCCTAAAATCTTTTTTGTTTGTTTTACAGGTATTTAGCAACAGGAAATTCCATCCGGTCGTTGGGATTTTCATTTCGAATCGGCTTTTCTACGATTGGTCAGATTGTCAAAGAATGCTGCAAAGCTACTTCGGAATGTTTAAGACCAGTATACATGGCTGAGCCTGATGAAACTCAATTGGAAAGAGATCGCAAAAGATTTTGAGAAAACTCGGAACTATCCCCACTGCATCGTAGCATTGGACGGCAAGCATGTGCCTATACGTTGCCCATGCAATTCTGGTTCCTCACACCACAACTACAAGGGTACGTATTCTATTGTTCTAATGGCCGTAGTGGACGCGCGCTACAACTTTGCGTACATCGATGTGGGGGCTTATGGGGAAAGCAGCGATGGTGGTACGTTTGAGAGACCGTCCTTTGGAAGAAAGTTGGCAAACATACAACTTAACATTCCTGTTGAAGATAATCTGACAACAACGGCCGTCATAGTAGTAGGCGAAGCATTTCCCTTGAGACCCAGCGTAATGCGACCCTACAGCAGAAACTCCATAACGAGTGTCACGCAAAAACCGTACAACTATCGGCATGCGAGGCCAAGAAGAGTCGTGGAAGATGCTTTCGGGTATTTTAGCTGGCCGATGGCGAATATTTTTAAAACCTATTGAGACGCAAGCAGACACAGCAGATCCCATCGTTCTTGCTGCATGTTGTCTCCACGACTTCCTCCGCCGAAACAACAGAACTGTTTCCCCATTCGAGGAGGGAGTGAGAGCGAATAATGGAGAAATCGACGTGCCCGACAGAATTGATGCAGCTCGCAGAAACCATGTTCGAGAAGCGGCCATCGTGAGAGAAAAGTTGAAGAGCATTTTTTATTTCTCCGCAAGGAACTGCCACCTGTCCTTGGCAGCGGACAAGCATTCGAAGGAGAAGAATGTCGCAGTAATCAACGAAACATGTCTGTGGCTTTATGTACCTGTCTTTCCGATCAAAAAGTTACATTGTACTGGCTCTCTATGTTACTCTCTGTTTAAGTTTGCACTTTTTTACGCATGTACGTAAAGCATTAGGCCATTGTTTTACATACATTACTCCGCATAAATGTACGATATTTATTTTTTATTGTTAGGCATTAGGCTAACCGATAATATTTTCAGTGATTTATTCCACTAATAAGCTATAATGTGTATCTGCCAAATGTAAAAAAAAAAAAAAAAAAAAAAAAAAACCCTTACTTCGGTACTTTTGTTAAATGTACAAACTTTAACGAGAGGTAAATTGTACGTACCTGGTAATCCAACTTTTTCTCCAATTTCTTCCCACGCTTCCTTCCTGGTTGTCTGATCCCTATATTGTATTTTCGATGGGTCTTAAACAATCGGATTCAACCGTACACACTCCACAAGGAGCTCTTCATTCATTTTAAACACTAGAAACACAAAATGAACACACACGATACCATAGATGCAGAGGATGGCTGAACTATGTGACGTCTCCAAACGCCGTCCCACGCCTGACGAATATCTGGGAGGTTTGATTTCTTCCTGGCGCGTCAGAATGCGTGTTGCGTCACATCGCGTCACAACACGCAGTGTCACGCCACGTCACGTCAGCACACAGTGCACATCCCTACTGAAAGTAATTTCCGCTTCACGTCAGCGCACGCGGGCACGTCACGTCAGTGTAGTGTGTATCCGCCTTCAGGCTAGTGTGCGAGCGCCTTGTTAGGCTTGCGGAGGGAGCTAGCCAGCCCTCTCTGCGTTATGTAGCGGCGAGATCGCCCGCAGTCAGCCGTGAGCTGGCTCGCTCGGAGCGGAACAGGCAACTACGCTAATTGCCGGGCGCAGGACGCTAACTCACCCCCATCCTCCCTCACTAGCTATGGGTCCCGCCCTCGGGCAGGCTCCACATCGCTACGGCAACGACGAGTAGGCAAGGCACATAATGATGGCGGCCCCCGAGGCAGGGAACTCTCAACTCGACCTATGTGCTGTTCGCGGTAAAATGAGCACTCCCGAAAGCCCTGCTTAAGATCTACTTGTATGCACATGGTCTATTCTTCCGCCTTGTGTAAAATTACCATCACCATTGCCATGGGCCTCGTCGCTTTCTTCATGCGTCGGTCAAGTGAAACTGTAAAATTATTAGAAAAGTAAATATTTCAAAAGTATGCTAATTTTTACACTACGGCGCATTAAAAAAACAGAACGCGATAGAAATAATTTAACTTATTACAAATGGTAACCTAACACTTTTTATTCGACGTTAAGATATGCAACTACTTTCCCCTCCATCGTTACCAACGTTACTGGGCGAATGCCATTTAGTGCGCCTTATAATATGTGCAGGTAGGAGCAGTGACTTTTTTCTATGGTTTATTTCAAAAGTGTATTTTGCTTGCTCGTGGTTAAGACAGATTCCCACCCGCAGTCTTGGATTAATCGAATTTTTGCCATAATCTGGAAATACAGTTTGTTTTTGGAACGACAGGGCATACAGCATTGTCTAAGGTCAGTATTTCTTGATTACTGTTGATATTGTCGCGTTTGTAATCGTTCGCAAGAAATAATCTCGCGTTTCATATAGCGAAGCTGTGGCAGTTCGATAAAGTTTGTGAAGCGGTTATTTAGGGTATGTCGTGCGGGAAATTTCAATACACCTTCTGAAATAGAAGCTTCGGCCAAAAATCGATAAACCTAAGATGGCGGGTGGGAATCCGCCTTAAGTGAAAGAGCGGGTGAAGAGATCTGGGCGGACGTTAACATAGAAGTCTTAGAGCCGATGAGATTGAAGCGAGGTGTATATGGAGCATCGTCGGAATGCAAGGGCGTGGGAGAACGGGAGATCCCCGAGAAAACCCGTCGACCAGTGACACCGTCCGGTAAGTAATCAAACCACTCCACCACCGCGGTCCTGCTTGCTTGTGGTAAAGGGCTCTACCTACCTCGCCTGCAGCCTGGAATACAAGTGGGGGACCAGATGTCAAAGAAATTACACCGCGTTAAGAAATTAAAAAAAAAAATACTCATTTATATTTTGTTCTGTAAAATGTAAGTTTTAATATTCGATTTTAGAAAAAAATATCTTTAAACAAACAGATTTACATTTGTTAAGGGCTCCACCTGCCTGTCGCGTCGCTTCAACTACGATGCAGAGTGTTTTAAATCCTGTTTTTGTGTCGAAACTATCAAATATTGCTCCCAGTGTATTTACCTGCGAGATAACACCATGCCCCAGACGAGGACCGAATGGTTGAAGTTACCTCGCATGATGTAAATATTATTGAGAAGCCCTCAATTTTTCTTTCCAGGCTGCCGTATCTTGAAACGTACTCGCCGGACACGAGTATAACTGCGATAGGAGCCTGTATTGAACTTTGCTACAGATTTCCCATCAATAAAATGTTAACGTCACCACTAGAAGCGCCATAGGTACACGCAGCACTACGAGAACACCGCACGCCAGTTCAGAGCCCTGCGCATAGTGGCGATGACGCTCTTGTAGCGCGTGCCAATGTAACCCTTATAGCTCCGCCCTTCACAGCCAAGAAGGAACAAAATGTTGCGGGCAGGCCGGACACTTGCACTCTAAAAAAAAATTTTGTACGTTTACAAGAAAAACCCTTGAAAATCCAGTTTGCCAAGAAATTCCTTTGTAAAACTACTTGTAAAATCTACAAAACACATATTTGTAATATTACAAATTATAGACTTGTATTACAACTTACAGTATTGAAAAGTGTACATAAAATATTTTTTCTTCTAGAAAATCAAACGGGTTAAATTTAAAAAGGAGAACATCTTTAAAAGAATATTTCAAATTGTAATTTATGGAATAAAATTACATTACACTACACCAGCACAGGGACTGGAATCCACAGCCCTTATATTAATAGCTTGCTTTTCTAACCCCTAGACCAACTTGATTTACTTACTGAGCGCTTATTTTTATGTCGAATATACTTGCAAAATATTAAGGAACTAATTTGATCAAGAGGAATACTTTTACCAGTTATGTATTTCATTTTAAGAGTTCCCTGTAGCTAGAAAGCAAGTCACGTTTGATTGAAATCGACGTTTTATTACGATTATTTGAGTTCTTTAGCGTTTTCTCGCAATACATTTATTTTAGCACGCAACCACACTTCACGTTACCTATAGTTCTTACAAAAACAGCTCTATACGGTTTTACGTTTTTGGTTGAGTGTCCGTAAATTTTCTGATGCTAGTTAATACGGGTCAGTATAGTACAATCATTTTTTGAGTTCTACTACAAAAACGGCCATTGTAGTTTTACAAACGAGTAGTTTTACAAGAGTAATCTTCGTACTGTTACAAGAATTTGTAAAATTACAAACAATTCCGCGGTAAAAAGTACAAATGTTTTTTTTTTTCAGCGTAACGGGACAATATCCCTCCAGAAATTTCATAAAGAATACTTATGGTTTGAAACGGTTATCTTTAGAACTAATGCATCGCGTAGGAATTTCTTTAACAATGATTCCCCATTTAGAATCTGGCTGCAGAATTAGTAGGCAGAGACCTTAAAGCGACTGCCTTGCGTGGGATTGAAAGGATAGAGTTTTACGTATTATACATTAATTTAGGCGTGTGGTCTACCACGTTTCATAAAATCGCTTTTAAACAATTAATATAAAACATCTTGTCCATCTTTGCCAGGGCCACATTAAAAAAAAAAAAACCTATTTCGTGTAATTTTTAATGCCCTGGAAATTGCCGGTAAATGGAAGATTTATAGAGATGAAAAAAAAAACACAAACTCTTATTAATTCACTCATTCTTGCTTCCTTGTAGCATGTTTCTTCTCTTCAAAGGACACGCAGCTGTTTTTTTGTTTGAAAGAGTTATTGCGATGTTAACTGAGACACGTCTAAAATCAATTAAAGGCTCTTCGCGGTAAAATGAGCACTTTTAAAAGCCCTGCTTCATATCTACTTAAATCTACGTTGTGTATTCTTCCGCGTTATGTAAAATTATCACCGTAATGGGTCTCATCACTTTATTCACGCGTCGAACAAGTAAAACTATGAAATTATTAGAAAAGTAAATATTTTTCAAATATGTTCATTTTTAAATTTAGATGCATTAAAAAAAACAGAAAGCAAAATAAATAATTTCAGTTATCACAAATGGTTACGCTTTTAATTCGACGCTAAGCCATGGAACTAATTGCCCTCAATCGTTACCAACTTTACTAGGCCCATGTCACTCAGTGCGCCCGTTTAAATATATGCAGGTAGGAGCAGTGACTTATTTCTAAGGTTGATTTCAAAAGTGCTCACTTGATCGTGAACAGCCTTTAACATACGAAACCTTACCGCTTGGCCAGTCTCGCATTAGACAGCAGCGTCAAGGGTGTCATGCCATAAAAATTTCATAATTTTATATTTGTTCGATACATTGCTCAACTAATACGCATTGCATGTGACGACATTTGCCTGGAATGAAAATATATATCTTAACACTTTGTATTTTTTGAAAAGTTTGAAGTCAAATACGAAATTCTCCTGTTTTGTTGTAAGTATGATCGGTTTGGTTGTTTCCTAAATATGCCATGTATCACAAACGTTTTATAATTTTGTTCATAAAAGTACCTTATTTTTGGTTTAATTAGAATTTTTTATGGTTTGTGTATAAATTTTAATTTATAATTAATATGAATAAAGAAGTGAGAAAATATGCATGTTGGTAATACGTAGTAAGAAATAATTCTTACGCAAAATATTATTACACTGAGTGCGCACGAATCAGGTGTATTGTCCTGTGGTGTAATTTTCTAGGCGTGGTTAAGCTTCGTTTGCACGGCGCGGAGGAATATCCTAAAAGTAGAACTTTAGCAGGGCTTCAGAAAAGTGTGGAGTAACTGCGAATGGACCATACTAAGTTATAAAGATGAAGAAGTTACAAAGTAAACTAATCCTATGGGCTACTGCATGACACATACGTAATCAAATGTTAAATATTTTTAAAAACTTTGCATATATTTTACATTTTTTTTCAAGAATGAACTGTTATTTTGTGATTTCATTTCAAGCAGTAGCCCTTGGAATTAGTTTATGTTGTAAATGTTAATGCCAAAACAAAAGAATGTTGCGGCCATGTGTGATGAAAATGCTACTTATTGTTTTAGTGAAATTCGTGAAAATTTTATAAAAGTGCCAGTAGAACAAATATAAATGGACAACACTAACCCCACTCAAGGTTTCTTATAGGCACGCGTTTTCTTTCGGCTTTTCACAACTCGTTAATATAACACATGAGGTTTCCCCAGTTGCAGGCTAACAGGCATTCAAAACCGTCCGTAACGTATATCGCAGTTCCTCTGGCCAGATTAAGGTTAATAGCTCAAGGTAACATTTTTTGTTAATATTGATACGTTGATTGATACTATCACTGTAAAATAACAAAAGATACTTTCGTGTTACAAAATTTAATGCATAAAGCGTGACTACAGTCTTGAGAAATAATTTTATGAAAGCGTTGAGTTTTGCGCAGACTGCAGATTTTCATCCTGTGAAAAGCTATTCGTACACTCGGGGCATACATCTTTCGTTCGTATTTCCACGTGGATTTTCGCTTATGTTTTCATGATATACCATATGTCTTAAGAAGTAGTTTTTCATTCGGTCTTGTGTCGGACGGACATTGTGTGCCAGGCTTTTTTGCGAGTATTTCGTCCCAAAATTAAACAAAAATCTTCGCTGGACTATTCGATTGTATCGGAATATGTGCACTGCCGAGTCTATAAAAAGAACCTAACTCTCCCAGGTTTGTCTTATTTAAGTTTTTTTTTTTTTTTTCGTGCTCAGTCCTGTTTTTCCATGACAGACATCTGCATCGCAATGGCGAATGTCCAAAAATATCAATCTAGTTATTCTCCCCGATTCCACTTTTCATTCAAAGATGACAAAGTTATCTACAGTCGTAGTCTTTCCAGCGGCCATAGTGCCAGAATATGGAACAATTTTTACAATCGTTCAGGGCCCTGACGTGACCCCCGTACATTGACTGTGGTAAGTTGCACCACTGAACTAAGCAAGATAGAATATCGTGCTCATTTTATACGACACATGGATAAAAAGGCGGCATTAAGGTATAATTTTGCATGGGTAAATACGTGCGTGTGGTTGTGCTGTATTGGAGTTGAATTTATTAATGCTGTAACGCTGTACCGGGTAATGCCTACTAGAGACGTCACTTTACTCCGGTCTAGGGGGAAGACTCAGACGGCTCAATAACACAAGAATAATTACAAAAGCTACAAATTATTTTACTCCTTCTTCTCATACAATAAAGAATATCAAATACATAAGTAAGAAAATACTGAATGGTTATCGATTGGAATATCTCAACAAATAATATAGAATAAAACTTGACTCTTCAAAGCTACAATTACATTAACAATTAATAGGCTAGCGATTTGGGGGGGGGGGGGGCTCTAGGGTTCGCTGTACATAATATAACCTCTGGATCTATCCTGCACCCAGAACCGAATTTCTTCTTACCACTGTTAATTACGTCACGACCGGAGCTCCGCCATCTCGTGATATCGTGGTGTGATTGGACAGTCTGGACGTCGGTATCACAGCTCGCCCTGCAATGCTGCCCTCACAAGATCTCTCGCCGACCTCCGGCGTCGATGTTGCCCTCGAGTAGTAGTACCAGCAGAGTGGATCAAGGAGTGGGGCGTCGTCAGGCGCCAGCGGCCTTTTATAGTTGCGACTGGCCGACTTGCAGGGACGCCTTGCACCAACCTCGCTCTCCCTAGCTCTCCCCACCTCAAGTGCGCCAGAACAGCGCTCTATCAATCCATGGTGCGGGTTCGACTCCCGTGCCCACTACAATGCGTACATAACTAAAGTCCCAGGGAAAATGCGAATGTGATGGTGTTATTTACAAAGAGATCTGAACGTACAGTACATAAATTTCTCGTACATGGCTATGAGTTCGCCAAATTAATAAGAGTTTAATGCGCTTGATACTGTAAAATTATGTATGGCTTTTGTAGGGGCTTTGATACCGGCCTAAATAGCGATAAGGGAATTGATCTATGCTGACTGTAGACCTATAAAGTTACACTGTATTTTGATAAAGACAAAGACGCTAGTTGTCTTTAAACGAAGAGAGATGAGACCAGTAATGTTGGTAAAAAAATAAATCAGATTTTCACGCCGATACCAAATGCGTTATACGAAATAAATTAATGATGCATTTGGAATAGCAGTTCTTTTACTAGAGGAGCAAGCAAATATGTTTCGGAGCACTGTTTTAGGATCTCACAACAAAGGTATAAAATGTGTTACAATAAATTGTTCACGTTTTTATATTTAAGGAAGTATGTTCTAGCTGTTTGCCACCGTATGTATTAAAAGAGCGTCATGCACTCGTACCTAATAGCATACCTAAAATTGCTTCAAGCATTTTTTAATGTGGCTAGTCAGTGCTTCGCATATCAGGTGAGTAAAGAATGTGATATTTCAAATCACGGCAGTCTTATACAGATAACAGACACGTGTAGCGAATCAGAGACGAAGAACGAAAACTTTATTTACGAAACGTTTACTTAAAGATACCACATATGCCCGAACGTGTCTTTGTTGAAAGAAATTTCCAGCTTAGCTAGTTATATCTTGCGGTAAATGACACTCGTGCAGAATGCTGAAAAATTATACTTGCACACAATCCGAAAATGAGTAACTTAGGAAATTATACAGTAACAAATGATATAGTATAAATAATATAATATCTTAAGGAAGATGCTATATAAAACACCCGGTTTCATAACTTTGTTGTAAGAAAGTTGTAAACTTATAACCACAATATTTCTGCAGAAACAGTAAAAGGAAAGCATCTGTGACCCTTTATACCTAAACCGAATATTAAGGGAGGTATGGGCCCTTTAAAAAACGAGGTTTTAAACGGAATTTTTGCAAAATGTCGGTAACGAAGTAAAATACAATGACAACTCTCAGAACATTATTGTATGATATCGGGACCTTCAACGTAAGAGCCGGTATTTTGCACAGATACAGCTTAAAATCTCGTTTTTTTTTTTGCTTTTTTTTTTTGCTCATAATTTCCTTAATATTCGGTTTAGGTATAACGTGTCACATATGTTTCCTTTTACTTTTTCATGAAGAATCACCTCCCGAAGTTTGTTGGTCTAATTGAGAATCATCCAATATATATGGTTAATATGTTACTATGATGTTCAATGTCTACAGCAAATTCGTTCAGGCGAAGCAAATTAATTCTAAGAACGTAACTTATATGACGTCGCAAGAACTTTAGCATTAATTATTTGCCAGCATCATATTCCGAACAAAAACTGCAAATATATTTTTGGCAAAGAATTTTCTGTACGAAGTTCTGAGGGTAACACCACAGTAACCTACGAGTATAATATTGTATATAGGCTGTTCACGGTAAAATGAGCACTTTAGGAAGCCTTGCTTAAGATCTACTTGTAAACACGTTGCATGTTCTTCTGCCTTATGTAAAATTAACATTGCCATGGGCCTCATCACTTTATATCCATGCGTCAGTCAAGTGAAACTGTGCAATCATTATAAAAGTAAATATTGTACAAATCTGTTCATTTTTACACTTACGTACATTTAAAAAACAGAAATCGAGAAAAATAATTTAATTTATTACAAATGGTTACCTAACTTTTTTTTATTCGACTTTAATATATGGAACTACTTTCCTCTCCATCGTTACCAACTTTACTGGGTACATGTCACTCATTGCGCCGGTAAATTTCAAGCAGGTAGGGACAGTGACTATTTTCTAAGGTTGGTTTCAAAAGTGCTCACTTTATCGTGAACAGCCTTTAGTTGTGTCGTTTCGTCTGAAGTTCGAACAGGACGCTACGTCGAAAAATACGGCAATACTTCACAGCCAGTAGTTCCAACAAATGCCCGTGTACGTAGCCGAAATTCACATCCCAGTATATCTCTACAGTTCACTCAACTGTGCGAAGATGTGAAGTACGATTTCCTGCTTCGAGTCGTGTACCGCAATGCAGTGTCCCGAAAAAAAAAAAAAAAAAAGTAAGATCGGTGACCTGACGAGAATCTCCCCCTTTCGAAAAAAAATAATTTACCGCAGGTTCGAGCCAAAATATTTTGGGTGTGATAAATGTTCACAAACTTGAGCCGATGTACCACTGGGTGAAATATTCGAACGGTTTTGTCCATTTGATGCTGCTTCTATTCTGCAAAAACTCCAGTTAGTGTAGATGTTGCTACCCGTAATTCATATATGAAGATTTAAAACTTTATATCGGCTAACCATGTATCTGCGCGGGAACATACTGATATTATAAACATGCAACGGAGTAGAGTTTATGATGTAAACACAGTTATGATGATAAAAATATAAGATTATCAATAATGCAAATAGCTAATATCTTCTAATAGAAACACAAAATCGAAAAATTATGAGATCCTCGCGTTGACCCTGTTATACATACACATAAATAAAACTAAAACAATTTTGGTATTGAGATTTTTTTTTTTACGATGGCTAGTGACTCGCCTGTCAGAACCTATGCAATTAATAATATTGTATGTATAGAAACAACGTGGTCTTAGTGGTGTTTATAACATCTGCAGTAATGAAATTGGGAAGGAAATATTTTTGTGACCCATTACTGATGAGTATATCAGTTTTTCGGTTTGCCGTGGTACTGTCATAGTCCATGTTTTAATTCAAGAAATAGATGAACAACTTCTTGAACTTACCAAGATGAACCCAGGGATGTAGCAAAACTAGTTTTATTTATCAGTTTATACTAAAGAACTACTCTAATGTAAAATTAAATGGTGTTTACGGATTTCCGAATAGCGTTATAATAAAAATGATGGTTAGCATAAAAGTAATAATAGTTCCTAAGAAGAATCCCAACATTTTGGATTCTCCAACACGTTTAGTCGTGTTTTGGAGAAGTATAGAGGAGCGCAGCTCTCAGCAGCTGGCAATTATTACTGCTGGGCTGTAACACTGGTCGAGTTGCCGTAGACCCAAGCGGACGGAGACTTAGAACGGTTCATGTGTAGGTGCTTCTATAAAGAATTTATGTCCACGTCAAATTAAAAAACAAAAAAGGTTCGTGTTTATAAATAATATACCACTCTACATTTAAAAAAAAAGTTTTATTCAAGTATAAGAGTAATATAGTAATAAATAGGGACAGGAGAATTACGCGAATTCGTTTTAGGTCAAGCTAAACTTCGAATACCTGTACATTTATGACATGTTTGTAATTGAATCTCAGTTTATTATACAATCCCAGGCGATCTCTGTGTGAATAACAGACCTGCAAGGGAATAATCGGCGAATCAAGTGACACCTGGTCTGAGGTAAAACTGGCTTTCACTGGAGCAGCAACCAATGAATACAGCGCTGAGGTTCGGAAACACATAGAACAGTAAAGCCTATCTTACAGGTCTTCTAAAGCGGGAAATTTTCGTATCCCTGTAAGAAAGTAATAATGTAACAAGATATAAATTAATAAGTTTATTAATGTAATACGACACTACATAATACACAGAGTCTGTGGGAATGCCTTACATGCAAGTTTGCCATTGAACACCACGAGTCTCAGCACTATGGAAACAAGTATTTATGCACATGCATACTGTCTTAATAACTACTTACTTTTGAACATAATATGAATATACAGATAGAGAAATAATAGCTTCATCCTATAATTATATTATCGAAATAAATTATTCCAATATACAACAACACCACTAGTCAGGTATACTAATATACAATTTTAACTTTAAACTGCAATTTACTTCACTTTCTTTCACAGTTAATTTTAATTGTGTTTCCTTTTTAATCACATATCCAGAGGCCACACTCGTTGAACCTACCACACACATCACCCTGTATCTCCAAAAATTCGCGCATTATCCTGATGGATCATTCACCCTAAAGCGGCAGATGAGCCCCATTCGCACATTCGTGAGTGAGTGAAGATTTGGCGACTCTTAACAGCGAGGTCTTGAGAGCCGATGAAAGTGATTGAGGTGAGTATGGAGCAGCGTCGGAATGAAAGGCACGGGAAATGGGGAGATCGCCAAGAAAACCCGCCGACCAGCGGCATCGTCCGGCACGATTCCCACACCCGAAAATCCGGGGGTGACCCGGCCGGGGATTGAACCCGTTTCACTTTGGTGGGAGACGAGCAGGCTAACCGCTCAGATATTGCGGCCCCTCGCACATTCTCACTCCTTGTATATTTGTAAGTAACATTCCGAGCTGCTGGTGATCAGCTTGTTTTCATTATCACGCACCACGCCCGATGTCAACATCTCAACGTGACTGTATCTGTAATTCAGACACTGGGTTGCGTATGAGGTACTGGAACATTGTTTGGCTATCCAGCCAGGGTGCCACACTGCTGCATTTCTTGTTAATTAAAGGAAAAACAGCTCGAATAGATCATCAAAATTAAAGGGAAACTTAATTTTCTATCCAATGTTCTTTCTCCTTCTGACAAATAGCTCCACATTTTTTATAGCTAAGAAAATAATTTCGTCTGCCAGAATGGAAATTCGTATATTAAAAATATTTCATGTTGAATACGTATAGCCAGGCTTCAGTTATTATAATGAAATAATTGTGTATTGAAGCTGTGGGTGTCTTTCAAATAATATTACCTGACCCTCAAGTAGAATAAACACATTGTTGCCTATATCCTGCCGGCAAAAAACTGGAAATATTCTGTAATGTGCTAAACTCTCTTTAAGTTTTAAGATTGTAGTGGGCATACGTTTCGAAGTTTCTGAATTATGTGATTAAGAGATTTATTTGCTACCATAAAACGATTTGCTTCATCAACAAAGTAATTAATAGTATTAACCAAAAATCACTGGTTTTATGTTCTAAGTTTGCCAGTGTTTCAGTCTGTAGCATGCTGCTTGCATCAACCCGGATAGCTGTTCTCACCCGACTATGTTTTCGTCATTTTAAACACTTGTATACATTGCGATGACTTCCGGTATTATGCCTGTATCAAAGATGAATATGGGATATAATTCTAATGGTCCGTTTCACCATCAATGAATAAACCAGCCCCCCCAGCAAAGAGACACTTAAGTTTAAGTAGCCCTTACGGATGTCGAGGTATTTCACCATTATAAAACTCATTTTGTAACTGCCACTTAGCTGGAAGATGCTTAAAGAAACAAGATGCAAATATTCATATGTTGGCAGTGGTGCATTGTGGACATGTGACTAAACGAACCAATGAAAATCAATACTGAATAACGGGAAAAAAATTTTCCCTCTGAAATACTGTGTTTACTTTCGTTATGAGCAAACGAACATAACCAAAAATTTGTTTTACAATTTAAAACTAAGGTCGTGTGTCAATTGGTCCAGAGAGCGCTCTCTCGTGCTCTCGCTCTAGCGAACACGTCAATATGACGTCAGAGAGAACGCTTTCTGGTCGTCTCAATTCGTAGGAGAGAGCGCGAAAGAGCAAGAATACAGAGAGAGATAGAGAGCACGAAGTTGCGTACTCGCTGGCGCTCTCTCGCACTCTCTGACGCGCGCGAAAAGTTTGTTTACATTATTTCCGTTTTTGAATGAAGTCATAGAAGATTTCTGAGCAGCACCCTAGTCGCGTTTCACCTGTACCTGAATAATTTCAACTATTTTAAAAAACGAGGTAATTTACGTAACACGTATTTATGAAAATGTAAATACGGATATCTGACAAAGTCTCGTTTTTGTCCTCTTTGCTGCAACATGACGGCAGTATGTAAAACTAAACTAATAGTATTTTATGCGTTAATAACTATTCTGGTAGTGTTGTAATCATATGTGAATAATTTTGAACACACTCACGTTATTTCCAATAGCTATGATTACGATTTTAGCATAACATGATCCCCTGCCCTTCGGCATCAGCTGTCATGATGCCGGAGAAAAACGAGAGCGTGTTTGTCTCATTTCCACGGAGAGAGAACACGAGAGAGTGCGAATCAGTGCTCTGGTCAGGTTGTACGACAATGTGCGCTCTCGAAAAGTATTCTTTAAACTGAGACACGACTTCAAAGCTTTATCGTTTGCCTGACAAATACAACAATCAATGAAAATAGACGGCATTGCGTGTACGAAAAGGATGCGTGTATTCCATTCGTACAACTAATCACGTGTACCAAACTTTTTTATGTTAAAATTACGTACGTGAAGAGATAAGATTAATTTTTTCGAGGCTACTTTACTATCGTGGAAGAGTTGTGTTGCAATTGTGTGATGTTTTGTGATCGCTATTCTATTAATAATCAGTGCCAAGTGAGATTTCTTGCAGCAAAAGGTTACTAAGGTTCATATAGTCCTGGGCAGTGTTTTTTTTTTTACTATAGTCAGAAGTTAAACTTTTATATTTTATCTACGATACTCGAGTAAATTTTTTAGCCTAGGCACATATATTTTAGGGACATTCTTCGAGTATTTATATATACAATGCTTCATAGAAAATAATAAGTTATGTTACTGATGAAATTCAAAATGAAACTGTTATCTTGTTTAGGCACTGATAGAATATTCCCTAAACGTAATGCATATTCCGTTCAAAGCCTCGCTAAATTATGTTCAAAATTTGCTAAATATCGTATTGCTCTCAGAAAACAAAGCTGGGCCTACGTTTACTACAAACCATCCGGAATTTTTCTACTTAATAGGACTGTTTTATGTTTTACGTACGAGATTACTGCTGTGTTTTAAATATTCTGTATTTTTGTTTGTTTGTTTGTAAAGGCATTTATTTTGCAATAGACTTTTTCAGTTACAGTAATGATCTTAGTTGCGGTTTCGAAATCCGTATTTTTTTTTAAAGTAAAAACAAACTTCTATAAACATTAAAATTATGGCAACGACGCGTCCTTTATGCACTATGCAATGTCTCGCCGATAATAATTCAAGTATTTACACACTGTGAAGAATATACATCTCCCCATTTAGAATAACATGGTTAATTTCCGTCACTAACAAAAATTGAACTTACTGAAACTGTGATAGATTGTTGCGAATACCATTAGCGATATTCATGTGCAATTTAGAAACGCCCAGTGACTGAATTTATAATTTAAATATGATTATCACCACAGTCGCACGTGTATGACATAATTAATGACTGGGCTCTCGTTAGCAACATTTTAAATTCAAAACAAAGCCGAATTTATGCAAAACTTGTGCTAAATACTTCTCATGTGTAGTAAAACCAAAGTGTGTGATAGTATGTCCAGCCTCAAATTTAATAAAAATAACTACATATATTTTTACATATCGCACATACAGGCCTAATGTTTGAGTCACATTTTCGCTGTAAAAATTACCCGCCATTAATAAAATTTAACGAAAATGTGACCGAGCCATATGCAGTGTAGTGAAAGCAAACATTTTCCCATTTATTTCAAATACTTTCGTGGTTTCTGCGTACTCAATAAATCAATTTTTTTTTCAGTCAGCTGCCTGCCTAATAACGCTCAATTTTCTATTAAAATAGGTTTCGCCTCTTGTAAATACCTAAAAAAAAATGAAAAAATAAACAAAATGCATGCCTGTCACGACTTTTCAGCTCACATTTTATTCTATCATGAATGTAAAGGTTATTGCAGAAAATAAGGACTCTCATCTAGGCCTCAATAACTGTAATACTATAGAACTTCTTACTTTTATTTACTAATGAATAGAATTATATTGTAAATACTGTATAACACATTTAGGGTTATCGATAAACAATTTTTTCAGTAGTAACCATTAACGTTTGGTTTACTTGTTGGGCCGATTTCGAGCCCCTAAATTAAGGACTACCTAGTGCTGTTTAAGGGTCAAGTAAAGTCGTTGAAACAGCCCGCATACTTAAGTGCCCCTTCCTGTGGATTTATAAAACCCTTGAATACTAGGAGATGATGGTGAAACAGGCCTTAATAATTACAGTGTGATTTCTATACTGATTTTCAAGTAAAAGTTTTTAATATAAATTTATTTTGGGCTGTTTTCGCCATCTTAAACAATTAGGGTGGCCTTAAAACCTTCCTTTATATATCTAGCGAGATGAATAAAAAAAATTATAAAACCTGGTACGTGTCTCACACTTACTTTAAACCTATGAGGTAAACAAATCAACGTGGGTTACTTTTCTGTGTGCAGATTATGATTCGGATTGTTAGCTGAACTGTCGTGGAAGTAGTTCGCATTTTAGTGAACTTCGGGTGCGAACTCTACAGTATGAATAAAAATATAAATATTTTAACGTTGTGGGATACATAAAATTCCTAAAGGTTAATCTGCGTATCCATGCTGATAATTTTCCCTCCTTCCTTTCGAAAATTTCACAACTCTTACCTGTATGAAGTGTATGCGCCACGTGCTGTCAGTCTGTTCCCATGTTTCTGGCACGTGTCTGATTCTACACGAATCTGCGGCGGTTACTAAAACGGCGCGTGTAGTAAGCGAGCCGTGCGGTGACGTAGAGTGAAATGTTGGAGGATCGGCGTTTGAAGGCGGTGGAAAGAGAACTTTTGGAAAGTTTCTAATTAATTTTGTCAGCATCATCCGACGTTGCCTTCGAGGAAAGTAACTGTACTGGTAATTAAAATTTCGGCCCGTATCTGCCACGAGTATTTTTCGGCAGTATGTTGGTAACTGCTGATGAAGGCCACGACTGCACAAAGCAGATGACGTCATATGTAAATAAAATTATATGCCTAGACTTATCGTAAACACTGCTGTAACCTCGAGAGAGAGAAAAAAACACGAAGGAATTACAGCCTGGGTTTTGAAGGAAAAAAAGACTAGAAATGTAGCTAAGCTTGTATTTGTATCAGCGTATGAGTATAGTTCCGGCAGCTACAAATCATTTTCGTTCGCGGCGGAATTATATACCGCTATTTGTTTACGCAGGGACTAAAGTAAATATGAAATCAGTATAATGTAGACGTAGATCTTTTCGTTATCTGTGTATTGATGACACATTTATGAAAATAAAATCGTCTGTATTACTGATTTCGAGGTATTCCAGTAGTAATTACTTTTACAGCCGAGGTTTTTGCACTTCATACACGTGAATTCTGCAATGTTTTTAAACCACTTAACGAACCTTGTAGGTAAGGCAAGAACGTCAGCCATCGACCAGATTTTGATTATCAACACTGTTCTTAAAATAATACGTCAGAAGAATCAACTTGAAACATCGTGCTTACGGAAGGAACCAGTTGAATGAGGCTTAAGACCCTCATATACACAAAGCCATTATGGCGAAATCGAATATAGACAGCGGAACCTTTTCGAAGGTTCAAAAATTGAACAGTAACAATTTATCCTAGTAATAATATTTACGGAGATGTTCACATTAAGATGAGCGTAGAATCAACCGAGGGAAGGCTTTCGATTTAGGACCCGTACATGCACGTTATCCCTGAAGGTCAATACGAAAATAGGGCCTTAGTTCAAGCAGCGACGAAATGCAACTGTGCGGGAGACGGGAATTGCCTCGAGAAACTGCTGGCCAATGACATCAGCCAGATTTCCCACATGCGGAAAATGGAGCGTGACCCCGCCGGGAATCGAACGTGTATTGCCATAGTCTGAGGCCAGTGATCTGACCACTACAACACCGCGGCCTGTGGAGAACAGGCAGTAAAGGCAACCACGGGAAAGAAATCATTAGAGACAAAATTGACGACAGTATGAGGCAACTACCACAAGAGTGGTGACGTCGAAACTTACAACCCGTGTTCCGGCAACCTGTAATCCGAAACAGTAGAGTACCGTAAAGGCTCGTGTACAATCAACTTGACGCAAAACGTTAAACGTTAAAAGTCACCGTAATAAAACTGGCATGTCTACAATCGACGTTAACAAGAATAAAAATAAATGTAGGTATATCTATGTCTATATATATGTGTGTGTATGTGTGTGTTTATAATTTAAAAAAATCCCTTTTTTTTAATTACTCCGCAGACTTAATAGTTACACTCAATTATTTTTTAATGCGTTTTGCGTTGTACGTATATTGATTTCGTACGCAAAAACTTGAATGTTGGCCAACTTTTAACTCGTTGCGTTTGAAGTTTAGCGTCGCGGCAATGTTTTATGTCGATTGTAACCAGTGCCATTACTCTACATATATTCTTGAGTTATTGTATTGCGTTATTGTTGCGTCAACGCGATTGTAGCCCAGCCTTAAGCCAGGGTTATTTTTACTGAAATTTACGTGAAGCATTTTAAATTTGGAACTGTTAGAAGGAGATGGGCTTTGTCAAGTAATGTAGTTCTGTTCGTAGAGCATGAAACCCCCAAGCGGGAGGCGACTGGGGAGGGTCTAGGCGACCTCACTCGTACGCTGTTTTACAATCACAATAAATCAATTTGCCCTTACCCCTACGCCTGGGACCAGGAATTTCGTTTAATTGAAGAAAGGTTATGTGCAAATTGTTTATTTTAATTTTTATGAACAGTTTTCCTTGCCGCAGTATGCTAATGTCACTATTCTTTTGGCCAGCTGAAAGACACTATCGCCAACATTATCCAAGTATTAATGAGCCTCAAGTGCAAACTTGTCCCACATAAAAGAACAGTACCTTCGAATTTGAGGACGCCGAGAATTTTGCAGAAATAGCGCGCCTCCACACAAGCGTCCGCAGCTCGCGGACATTTACGAACGGCAAGCCGCCATCCAGGAAATGCAGAGGCGAAACTCCCCGCTGATCGCGCAGGCAGCTCCCAGGCGAATTTCGTGGCGATGACCCACAGCAGAAGGATAGGGCTCCACAGAGGTTCGGCAGCGTTTTCCAACCAAGCAGAAATGGGTGTGCTACAACTTTTGTACATTTACCCCGTCTGCTGCTGTTACTAGACCCTCGCCGCCCCGGGCGGCTGCTACCTCGAGTGGCAGCGCTGGCGACGTGCGCGCGCTCAGTTGGCTTTCTAAAGCACTCGGTGACCATACAAAAACCCTATAAAATTACTAACTAAACGACAATAGTACAAAATTCTAAAAAAAAATAAATACTAAATATAAGTATAATACAAAACATATTAGAAATGGCTGGCCGGCCTAAGCATATATTTAATAACGTAGTAACTACTCATAAGTGAGCGCCCAATTCAAAATTATCAACCGCTGCATACCTTTCTTAAGTGACGACTCACTCGTCACAAGTTCAGCAACAGGACAAAGACCGTTTGTTTGACATAATTGCAAAAGAAAGCCTCTGGGATATCTGTGTGATATTGCGAAGTGCAAAAGATATAAAAGAAAATTCGAAACTTCCAAAGGGTTAAGTGATTACAGTTTTTGCAGATACCTGCCTCGGTAACATGAATTTGGTTGGCTGTGTTCTTTGAAGAATTCAATATTGGAGAAGATAGCTTTGCCATGGAGCATGTAGGGAAAGTTCATGATGAGTGTAAATGGGTATCTGTAGGGGATTGTGAATGCATTAAGCATACAGCAGTCCCTTCATGGCCTCCATTTCATTCCAACGTTTGGGTCAATGTTTTCTGGAAGGGATAGAATAATCCCGTTTTACGTCATAGTTAAAATCACGGTATCACATTAACACAGTCACTTACAGTATAGAAAAACCAATAAGGAGTGAAATTCTTGATTAAAATTTCACGGATTTCGTTGCGTGTGTTTCAGTAGACGACGTAGACGGATCACTCAGGCGCCAATATACGAGTATCTCCCGCCTCACCGGGATGATCGTGAAGATGGAAGAAACTGACGAGGAGCAGTGGGACTTCGCACTACAGGGCACGCCAGGAACGAGGAAATAAAAAAAGTGCCGTCAGAGGACGAGACTAGAGATGAAGTCAACTCCTGGGAGGGTAGACGATCCGCGTCATAAGCCGCTCGGAGGGTTGCCGTCTCCGAGGTTTACAGGCGCACAGTGAGCTGAACATTCGAGGACAAGCTAGAGTTCAAATGCATGTACATTTGACTATGTTTTCCAATCGGACTGCAGTTTGTAAGACACGCTCTGAACGAATCTTAGATAATTACCTTCCTGCAAGAAAACAAGGGACGAATACCGTGCTACCCGGTTTGTGGTAAAACTGGAGCGCCGGCCAATTACCAACTAAGGCTCGAGTACACAAAGGGTCGTGAAGTCTAGCTTGTTGCCAAATGAATCCACGAAATTTCCGGGTCTCTGATAATTTACCATATCAATGAGATTCAGATATTACCGGGGGAATTGAAGTTAAATTATCTATTTTGTCGGGTATACCAACAGTAATTTAATTTTTATGAAACTGTTGTACGTATTTCTGAATACAGATGAGATGAATTACTAAAAATAAAAATATTCTGGATAACAGTTTATTACTGCTATGTGTTTTATATATTATTTGTGACGTGGATTACTGACATATTATCTGTGCACTAATATTTACTTTCCTTTTTGAAATCGAATCAGGATGTCCATAAAGAGTTTTTATGGACATACTGTGTTTTACATGAACATATTTGAAATAGATCATGAAAATATAGACTCAGACTAAATAATATAAGCACATTCCCGATTGTAGGTTAATGTAAAGCTTAATATTTTGTAGAAATATAGGAATCGCACCTTACAAAATGCAAACACATAATATTTTGATGGCAGTTATAATACGTAGATAGCCGTGTGATAAGCATTGTCATTTCTGAATGTTATTTCCATTTGTAAATGATAAATGTAATATAATATCTTAGTTTTCACTCCTAACAGTGCAACATTTAATTATGTTTTGTATATATTTAAACTACATTATCCAAATAAGCACTAAAAATTGTTGTCTTCTTGTGTATTTTTCCTCATTTTATCATTATCACTAAAATTAGAATTAAAACTAACGAAAGACCGCTATTTAGAGTTTGTTGTTTTTCTATGCCAATCTTTGATGCTAAAAATTTGTAAAATCTATGTTAAATAATAGTATAACTTGTTAACAACGTAACTATGGAAATAAGAATAACCTTGAAATATAACATTAGAACCACTTAACCGATTTCAGTCAAACAAACTTTATTGGCATTTATGCATTATACACAAGCGCCACATGATCACGAATATGCAAATTTGCAGTTTTACCAATTGCGTTTCTACAAATCCAGATTTCATCACCAAGCTCAAATTTCATCTTCATACGAGAGAACAAAATGGGTGATGACCAAAGTTTCATTACAACAGTCTGATTAATAAAGCCTTCACTTACTGGCACTGTATTCCAACTTAATAACGTCTCGGGGATCAAATTCGGCCAAGCAAGGTGAACGTCGGGTTTCTTTAATTATGACGTTTACAAAAAATAATACTACAAAAGTCCACTTCCAGCTTTAGCAGTTATACCTTGCAGACAAAAATGATATAATTAACTCGAAAGAACAAAACTCGCTTCTACACTAACTATTCTAATACACCATATGTTATCATTCTTATCTACATCATAATTTACACTTAGGATATTTTGATACACTTTTCATGGCTAATATCTTCTGGTGCGGTATCGTCTTCGTGCCACGTTGGATTTTTCCCTACGGGTGTTCACTCACGGTCGCATCCCAGACCTGTTATCGTTTTATCTATAACACAGCAGGATTATCAGTTGCAAGTTTGCACAAACCTAACAATTAGCTCTTGCAAGCATGCATGAAAGAGACGTATAGACCTCACCCATGCACCTTGCACTATTTGCCTTCAAAAACAAAGTGTTGTTACCGTGAGTGAACAACCTTATGGCAATGTCCAACATGGTACGAAGGCGATACCGCACCAGAAGATATCCAAGGAAAGCGTATCGAAATATACTAAGTGTAAATTATGGTATATATAAGGACGATGACACGTGGTGCTGTAAAGTAGTTATTGTAGAAGAGTTATGTTCTTCTGAGTCATTTATATAGATTTGGTCTGCAAGGTATAACTGCTAAAGCTGGAAGTGGACTTTTGAAGATGGTTTTTTTTTTGTGAACGGCATACTTAAGGAAACTTTCGTACCAAGGTTACAATACCAGAAGAGGAATATCCGATGAGGCATTACATTATTACTATCTACGTAATACGGTGTAGGAACACCTATGGTCTGTAGAACCGAGGATACTCGACAAGGCATTGATTCAACTATGTGGTGGAAGGTATCCGAGGGGTATCTTGTACCACAAGCGCAACAGCAGGTCCTCCAGGTGGCGTACAGTGCAGGGAGGTGGGTGGTGGTGTAGTATGAAGGTGGTTCTTCAAGTCGAACAATTGTTCGGTTGAGATAATATCCGGGCTATCTGGGGGTACAAGCTCAAATTTACAGTCATGTTCCTCTAACCAGTACTTTACAATTCTGGTAGTGTAGTATGGCGCATTGTCCTTACTGGTAATAGCCGTTTCCAACAGGGAACAATACTTTTGACATTAACGAATAAGTTTGGTCACCAATAATGTCCATATACCGTTCAGATGTCAGGCATTGGTGTACCGTAATAATGGGCCCAAATGTTTCCCCCTAAAAATATTTCTAACAAACTATCACACCTACTCCTCCTCCTGTCTGTCCCCGCCTAACAGTGCACCCAGGTGCCATACCCTCTGACGGTAATTGACGTACATGCACTCGACCGTCGATGTGATGAACCAGGAATCGGGATTCGCAGGACCAGGCAACAAATTTCCAATTATCGGCAGTCCAGTGTCGATCATCTTGTGCTCACCTCACGCGCTGATGTCAATAACGCGCAGTCAGCATAGCGGTACGTTTGGTTCTCAGACTCCGCAGTCCCATCCGAAGCAATATTCGATGATCCATATGCTGTGAAATATTGTCCTGGTCACCACATAAGTACCTCTGTGCAATTTCTTGTCGACACAAGGATGGATGACGCACCGTTGGTTTCAGCATCGTTGCATCACTTTTGATACACGCTCACAACAAAGGCACGAGAGCAACCAACACTATGCAGGTTCCAAGGCACCATGCCATCACAATCGGACCTCTTTAACAGATTAATAATGGGTGGTAGATTGGCCACTTTTCCCACTCTGACACCACAGACTCTATTACGTGATCCCGCAGACCTGTCCTATGTATGTGTGTGTATATATATTCCGGGAGGAAAATGTTCCCGGGTCGGGCTGGTCATAATGTAATGGCTAGAGACTTGCAAAATTCGCGTTATTATTTGGGGACACATTAAACTACAAACACATGTACCTTGCAGTATGTTTGTCATTGGACCATACTTTAGCTCACACGCCTGAGCGCCAATAAACGAACACTTCACAATTGTGAATCACGTGCAGTGCAGTCAGAAAGGGAGTGACCTCACATACATCCAGGAGCCAGAGGTGAAACGATGCTGGCTTGAATATAGCGAAAATTTTGTATTTTATCCTGATGCCAAATAATGACGCGAATTTTGCAGGTCTCTAATAATGGCTATAGCCCCGAGTTTTTCGCGGACTGAGTTGGCAGCAAGCTAAACTGGACAACTCCCTATGCACTCGAAACATTATCGTTTTCTTATTGATTGCTGTGATCAAGTGAGGATTCTGTACAGGACTGTTAAACACTCACTCATACTACTGCATCCTGCCTAGGGTTACCAGATATGTGGCACTCAAAAAGAGGACATGTTCGAGTAACTGGCATTTAAAAGTAGGACACTTGCGAGAAAACTACACTTATAAAATGGACCCACGATTTTACAATGGAAATATACAAAATCTGTAAATTCGCAGGTAAGTTAAAAATATATTACATGAAAAATTGTATCAAAGAATCGGGTCCATGTCGTTTTCCAGTAATACATTTTTTTTGCAACCAGATGAAGTGATAATCATGTTCACTCTGATTATAAAAAGCAATTCAATTTGGTTTTTACGCACTGCAGAATATTTCGCAAGCAAGTATTCACTCAAAACACAATTGTACATAAGCACTGTACACTATTTTTTTTAAATGACAGGTGATCACTCTCACATATCTCAGGTTCAGAAATATTTAAATCGTATTACTTTGACAATTTTATTCGTTCTAACAGGTTTCTACTTCTTAGCAAATAATCATGAAATTTTGAATTGATTATACACTTCTCAACTTATGCCAGTAAAACAAGAAACCGCCATAGAAAAATATGACTGTTGATAAAGATAAAAGCCTTACGAAATATTCTCCAAAACTTTTACACTTATGCAAGAAGTTTGTTGGCACCGTTACTAATGTTAAACGACATATAAAAAACGTACAAAAAAGCAAAGGTTTGCTGTTTTCCAATCTTATTGGAAAAGAGGACAGCATTTTACAATGCCTTGAAAAGAGGACATATCCGGGAAAAGATGACGTCTGGTAACCCTAATCCTACCTATCACTGGCTCACAGTCAAACGAGGCGTGTCTGAAGAACTGACGTCCAATCCCAACAGTGGGAGAAAAGAACAAGTGTTTGGAGTCTACCTCGCCTCCGAATGAATTCGCTAAATACTCGTGGCTCTAGTAATAGCTAGAGGCATGCAAAATTTGCGTTATTTTTTGGCAGCTGGCTAAACTTCACAGTACTGTATATACTCGAGCAGACGTCGTTTCTCCACTGGCTGCTACGTACGCACTTTCTGACGGGATTACACGTGATTGGACTACACAATTGTGAAGTGTTCATTTATTGGCACAAAGTTGTACAGAGCGTGCCAAATAAAGTGTTGTCTAATCATAAACTTATCGCAGAGTTACATATGTTTGAAGTTTTACGTGTCCCAAAATAATAACGCGAATTTCGCAGGTCTCTGGTAATGGCTAATTGGTTTATAAACTCGGGAATCTCGTGTCACCCGTGATCTCTCACATATTTCTAATAGGAGTCGTAAAGAAAATTTACCTAACAGGACCGCATACTCTCACTAAGTTTCGCGTATACTTTTCGTTCGTCAGCTTCATTCTTCACGCATTACGTACTAGAGCATCTCACAATTTTCGAGGCGACCTTAGGGCATTCTACAGTCTTCGAGCAGCATGCTTGCTCCATGCGTATTTGCAGTTAAAATGCGCATGTGAGCTGCGCAGTAACCGAGCTCCGTTTCCCAACATTGAAATGCGTTTCTGCCAATAGCGACGTTAAGATTTGAAGCAAGAACACTGATTGTGTTCGGTAGTGCTTCGAGATGTTTGCACACTTCCTCTCAATTCTAATGCAAATATAATATATATTTATTTAGTCAAAATATTTCATTGATACAGAAGCGTGGGTCTGTACGAAACTGGATACGTAAAAAAACTTTCATTCCTCACAAGCAGATTAGCAGCACTTGGAGAGGTTGAAGTTCTCACAAATGGGAACTGATAGGCCCCAAATTGTCAGTAATTTAGGGAATCTGAACCACACAAAGGTTCTACAATTGTCCACAGAAATGCTTACCTTCTCAGAGAACAAACGCTGAGTATTTACAAGATGTAATATTTATGAGCCTACAAAGTTTTGTAGTTTAAGCTTAAGTTAAACTGCACGACAGGCTTCAGGCTGTTATAGCTGCTATGAATGTCATGCTGGTGACACACTGCTGCTACGCTTCTTTAAGTTTGTAACGAGTGTTGCAAATCATAGACTTAATATGAAATACACTTATTTTGTCTTATTTGCATGTACTCAACAATGACCCAGCCATCACCATTACAATGGTCAAAGTCACGTGGTCACGTGTATCTATCTAAAATAAATACAAGATTTATTTTAGAGCAGCGTAATTTTATCTGAAAAGTAAAAAAATTTAAATACGGGGGAACAGCATACAAAATTACCAAGAAAATTTTTTCATGACTCTAATGAAATGGGCAGTTATTTTGAGCTGTAGTATAATTTACTAAATTCGTCCAATTTTATATTTATACAAAACTATAAATTTAAAATCAACGTACTTCGTTTATATAAGTTTTTTTAATAAAGTAATTCCCCACCATTTATATATAATTCCCCACCATTTATATACTTTTCCTAGACTATTATTTCATGTAACAATAAAAAAATAAATGAAATAATTATTCTTATTTTGGAGACTAACACCATTGAAGGTTTTTTTTCACTACGTATAGATTTGACAAAACTTTCCTTCTATTACGTTGTGGGAAACGCTTTGCCAAATAGTTTACAAATAAAATTAATGTCGCTCTCCGAAGATACGTCTTCCTTCTCTACCATCACCGACTAATCCGTGGGTCTGTCGCTTATGTGCGACCATAGAAATAAAAATGTGGTAGACAGATAATTTTATTCTACACATGTTCGCGACATTGACCTGCACCATATCAATGCAACTGTCAAAGTAAAGTGGCCGTTAATGATGAACGTCTTTCTGTGTATATTAGTTTCCAAGGGACAGGCACTTTCACACGAATAAAATACTTTTATCAGTTCGAATTTAATCTAACAGCATTATAATTTGGTTAGAGGAAGTGTACACACATCTCAAAAACTTGTTTAGTCAATAGTGTTCAAACCTCAAATCCTATCCACGTCGTTTCTGATATAGGCTGTTCACGGTAAAGTGAGCACTTTTAAGGCCCTAGTTACTTTATTACTATCAGCCATTTTTATCCTTCCACCACTTTTTAAAATATGTATATTGTCACGGAAGTAATGAACAAAGTGTATATATTTCACCGGACCCGAAAGTTAACGTCTGAAGGTGGATTCACAACCATCCATCGCGTCCTTCAGTCGCCCGTCCGTCAGGTGGTCACGTGTTCTTCTACCAATCGCAGGAAAACTTTTTTCTATCCGTCAATCCGGCAAATATATCTCAAACATCATAACTTTCAATGTACAGATGTATGGGCCACCACCTTCTGACGACATTCTGTAGACACGAATACGCACTTAGAAATAAAACGCATGGCAGTGGATGTGTGTTATTTTATCTTGGTGGTACACTCAGGAACTTATAACATCAACAATATTTCATTATAAATTTTTGTCACGTAAGAAAGTCATTCCCCCAAAATGTTTCTCTTTTGAAAATGTGTTTATAACCAAAATATACCTTCTACGAAAGAAAGATCGCGATGTTAAGTTGCCGCGCTGAAATTTTGCCAGACAGAAGGATCGACGGACAACGGATTGTTGTGAATCGCTTTCAACTGACGGACGAAAAAACAGACGGATGAGTGAATGACGGACGGGTGATTGGCGGTTGCGAAGGATGGTTGTGAACCCAGCTTAAGATTACAATACATGTATTTATTGACTATTAATTCACATACGAGGGCTTCAAAGAAGTACTCACATTACCGTGAATAGCCTATAGTCGTGTGGGCAGAAACGCAGTCAAGTGTTATAACACGGAGTGGCTTTTCGGCGCACCTTGGGCGCGCACTCTACTCTCCACCATTTTCCCTCTATGTGTGCGACTGCAGTCTGGATAGGGCACTCGTCTGCGGCGAATGAAGTGTGTGTGTGTGTGTGTGTGTGTGTGTGTGCGCGTGTGTGTGTGCGTGTGTGTGTGTGTATGTGTGTGTGTGTGTGTGTGTGTGTGAGATGAAGTGCCCGCTGCGCTTGAGCTGCGCTTGAAGTCGCTGTCGATTCCACTGCCCCTACACGTACAGCAGGGCACAGAAAAGAGTTCGCATGTCAGCTACGCTGTAAACAATTCCCAAGTCCCAGTATTGAGCGCCTGTTTGTTCAGGAGCTCTATCGAAACCATTGGTTTCAACACTACGGCCGTAGAAGACAGGTCTTGACACTCGCCTATCTAACAATGTTAGCTAATTAACTGGTTTAGTCCATGCAGTAGCCGCAGAGCTGGTATTTGGATAACACCATAGCTATATGAACGTCATTTTCCCATTTTGAGAGAAAATTGCAATTCATCTCCCTATGCTGGCCATGTCAAACATCACTACTTCGGTAGCAGCGCTCTGTGGCTGGGTTCATGAACTAAATGGGTGAATAAGGGCATCAAATTTTCAAGCTAGTGTCCAGACCTGTGTTCTACGGCCGTGTTGTGAAGCACAGAAGAAAGTTCGCATATCAACTGCGCTGTAAACCACTGCCGAGTCCCAGTATTGAACGTCTATTTCTTTCCAGTAGCTCTATCAAAACCACGTGGTTTTAACTGTCGTTTAGCGCCATTGTTTACGCAATCATACATTTCGTGGATATCTATAGGAGTTTTAGAGCAACCGAAATACGTTCATAACGCTGTAATGTGAATTCCGTTGACCACGATCTGAGCATTAGAGATGTCTGTTTCAGGGTCTTTTTTCGATGTAAAGCCGCGATTAAACCAAAGAAATATGATTTGGCATGCGGCTTGTGGCAAGCGACGCAGTGTCGAGTACTGTTGCATTCGCTACGTACGAAATATTGCCACCGATACCTTCCTACTACGCCAAAAGCTAGAAATGTTTGGCATACGTCAATAGTGACAATAGTTGTTAAGTTTCTGTCCCACGCGACGTCAAAGCAAGATATCTATACAGAAATAATGAAAACTCACACAACTATAGCCAATTCCCCATTGAAGGAAACTTTCTCGGAGTCCTGCTAAATATCTACTTGCAAGCCCGTTTCGTATCCTTCCGCCAAATTTAAACAAACATTGCCACGTGACTGTCATGTAGCACCTGTCAAAATCAATCTTTCCATTCCATCGTGTGTGTAGATGTATTCGTATACTTTCGCTACACCTAAACGTAAACCTTGAAATGCGTTTGTTTAAAGCTTTTCAAAGAATTCTGTCATATTCCAAAAACCATTTCGTACGATATTCACAGTTTAGGTCTCTAATATTATTTAGGTCAGCTTTAGGACGTTTTAAAAATGCCAGAATTGACGATAGTTCTTACGGTTATTTTAAGTTAACATATTGGTTTTCCACGACATAGCACATTACATGTAATGCACGTTAATATTTTTCCGCGACTGTGTTTAACACTGTTACAACTGCGAGGTAAAGAAATGTAGTATATATCATTTTGTTATTGATACGTGTTGGGTTATTTCTTTAAAAGGACGGCCTCAGTTGGAATAAATATTAAGGAACAACCAGTCATACGAAAAAGGCACATTAAATTCAAGCACGCAACTCGTGTTGTTTATTTTTTATCATACAAACTTATGAGATAGCGATGAACTTGCAGATAAGTAAGACTACGGTAACTATTATTCCGCTCATATTTATATGTATTGCTACTTACTGTTTATTGGGTTTATTGAAATTTATCGGGCTAGGCTTAGTATTTTTTGGGACTGTGGCCTATCACGTTACACGACTGTGTTTCAGACACCTAGGTCAAAGGTACAGCGTTGTAATAAATAAAGAGACTTGGATGTAAATAATGAACTTCGTCATAAAAACAGTTAACAGTTAAAACTTATAAATAGTGCACATCAAATATTTGAAATCACTCACACACACAGGACCAGCGTAACTGCCATGGCGCAGCCACGCCACACCCTTTTACACGCAATGCTTAATGAAACACATGTAACGGTATATTTATTAGTGCCGTGGAAACACAGATTTATCACAACATCGTAACTTGCCTAGGTAGGATTAAAAAACACGTCTACAAACGTGATGTGGTAATTTGAAGTATTTTTGAAGGAAGATAAATCAATACTTCGTTGAGCATACAGCAACAAAACGCCTCGTCATGTAGCCACTCGACATGTCTGCCAACCTTAAGATTTGCAAGCCACCCACCATCATTTATAAATACTAAATGTATTAAACTAAGTATTCAAACATTAAAATCTCTTTTCTGTTGTAAATTCCAAATTCATAAATAATTATTTTGCTGTAAAAAGTATGAAATAAGCTACAATTTCAAACATGTATAATTTATTTGTTACTAGCGATGGGAAATTTCCCGAGAGAGAGAGAGAGAGAGAGAGAGAGAGAGAGAGAGAGAGAGTGAGTGACTGAGAAAGGGGGGGGATAGAGAGGGCGATAAGCTCCGCCCAGTTGACAGTTTCGTCGGTCGAAAAAACAAACACCACGTCACTACGGCCTACGCACGTTATTTTGCGCTCTTATTTTTAACAGTCACAATGAGATATGTTTCTATTGGGGCTACCTAAATATTGAAATATTTCATTAGTAATGTTTAATTTAAAAAGAGCATACCAAAAACTATGTTGAAACAATATTTGAACCGAGAACTATTTCTTTCTAGCCGTTGCCAATACACCGCTGCTCTCGCTGTTTATAATTCGTATTTAATACGAAATAAATATTACGAGTTATGAAAAAAAGTAAGAGAAGTTTCATTTATTCAAAAATCCAATACTTTAGAGTTAATCACAGTGTTATAGATTTGTGGAATACGAGTTATTGAAACAACAGGTTGGCATGTTACGCCTAGGGTGATTTTTCAAAGGTTCGTTTCATAAAGTTTCTTCCAGTCGGAAATAGACCGTATGTCGGAATTCCACGAAACTTAATACTTAATAACAAGCCTTTTTCTTTTCGGAGATGATCGCACTATTTTCCACAGGAGCCGCGGTGGTGTAGTGGTTAGACAACTCGCCACCACTGAGGAATAACCGGGCTCGATTCCCAGCGGGGTTGCCCCCGGATTTTCGTACGTGGGAATCGTGTCGGACGATGCCGCTGGTCGGCAGATTTTCTCGTGGATCTCCAGTTTTCCCCTTTCATTCCGACGCTGCTCCATACTCACATAGCTTCTCCCTCATCGGCTCTCAAAACCTCGATGTTAAGAGCCGTCCAAATCTCTTCAGTCGCTCTCTTACTCACTGTTCTTCTCAGTAACTATTCGCAATGAAAAACAACCATAGTATTTTATTTATTTTTAAAATAAAGTCTATATTTCTTTATGTTTCTTTGCTAATTTCCTAATCAAATGAACATTTTCTTTAACACTTTCATTGGCTGGCCCTCGAATATCCGATAACACTTTACATCTCTCGTAGTCATCAATGAATGACAATGCCTATTTATTCTACCACTCCATTGTACATATGGGAGTGCAGCATGCGTTTTTTCCCAGTGTTTTCACTGGGATCGCAAACAACGGCGACAAAGAGCAACATGATGCACGAGTCACATTAGTGGCATGCCACTGAGGTAGCACTGTGCTACATGTAGCATGTCACAGTGTTGTATGTTACATGTCGCAATATGTTACTCCGGTGTAATCACGGCCAAAGACTATCAATGTCATCGCTCGTTAGCGGAGCCCGAACATCGAGATATCATACGTTTAGCCCGAACATCGAGGTATCGTATTTTCAGTAATACATGTAAATTCTCTAAGCTTGTTATTTTTCTGTTCCAATGTGATGTTCTCGGTGCCATGTGTGTTCTTGTGTGACACCACTGATTTGATATCGTCATGATATTGGAAAATATTCTAAAACGTGTGATTTCCCTTATATGTAATTTGAAAGAGAAAGACCTATTGATGATAGAATTTTCTTGTTTCGGCTCACGCACACGTCCGCCTACCACAAATCCTGTCACACGTCGTCCATCACACATGCGTCTCCCTAAATACAAACACATTCACTTATTCACTCTACATACTCTTCTTCCCACTCACATTGATCATTTACACAGTTCTTTACACGCCATTCTCTGTAAGGCTAATTTTCCTAAGATGGAAAGAATGTAGTTCAACAATAGGCCGTTAAGTAAATATATTCATATGAGCATAGTATAATTTTTTTTGTAAATTTATTTTCTGCAATTAGTAGCTGCTTCTACAGGGTGAGTCCTTTGAAAGAGGCCCCGTGGGACATGTGTGTAACGGAGCCAGGGAATGAGGAAACAGAGTCCAGTGTGACAACAAAATACCTAGCCTCAAGGTCACTTGACGGACACTTCCAGCACCATACTCTGTATGTTGTTATCACACTGGTCTGTATTTCCTCATTCCCTTGCTCCGTTACACACATGTCCCACGGGTCCTCTTTTGAAGGATTCGCCCTGTATATCGTCGTAATTTATTGCTTCAAAAGACGTGTTCTAATAATTATGTGTCAGTCTTCTTCGTTATACGAGTGGCTTAAAGTTCGCATACACTGAACGGAACAGTTATATACGTATCACTAGCTGTACCCTCGCCCGCTTCGTTGAACATTGATTTATTTTGAAAATTCAAACTGCTCTAGCCATTCACTTGGGATCGCTCTAGCCACTGGGCCTCTACGGCTCCACTTGATATATCCCTATCCACAGAGCCACTAAGCCCCTATGGCCCCACTTCGGATTACTCTAGTCACTGGGCCTCTGAGTCCACACTTGACATACGTCTATAGCTATATGGAATAATGTAGCTTAGTAACAATGAAATAATTATAACAATCGGCCCTGCAGTTTTGGTAGAGCATGCTCAGAAAGCCACAAAATTGTTCATTTTTCCCGATTTGATTCACTAATATCGTTGATGTTCAGCTCTTATAAGAGCTACGGCAATATTTAATACACGCAAATCTCCCTCGACAAATGCAGATCATGACAGAAAAAACCTCATCCAAATCCGTTCAGTAGTTCTCGTGATTAGCGCAGTCATACAGACAGAAGAGTATGTAGTGATTAAATCGGAAACTTTTATCTGCATTGCTGTTTACCTTAACGTTTAAATTATTATACTCTCCCCGCAATAACGTTTGAATGCCGCAAATTAAAATGCATGTTGTTTGCAAGACTATAATTAAATGTTCAGAGCTTATTCGTCGGGTATTTTTCGTGGCCTGTTTCAATACTGAATCAGAAATGAAAGTATATATATATAACGTAAGTGCATTATTATTACAGATCTAACGTATTTGAAAATAACTTACGTATTATTTGTATGTATTTCATCGGTTATTGCAAGCTACAGTTTTACATATTTACGCTGTAGCAAATGGACTGGTGATTTATACTAAACAAACCATTGCACTTTAACTTGGAGCATCTAACTTAATACTTAATCAATGAGTAGTGCTCCCTTGATGATGGCTTCTGTTTCTCTGCGAGAGAATGTTAACTTTATTAATTTTCATATGGGGTAGACGAAAAATTTACTTAAAACTATAAAATAATAATTGCTGGACTCAAGTATTTGCTCAACTATGAAGAAAAGAGGATGGGTATATTTTAATAGTCTTTTCGCCATAAGTTCATCACATTCGAAATCACACTATGCATTGTGCATAGCTTATTTTCAGTGAGGTTACATCCTAATGTAAAGAATAACTTTTAAACGTATTCCTGCCCTCATCCTTTTATTTTGACAAATATTAGCTTTTAAAGGCTGTTCACGATAAAGTGAGCACTTTTGAAACCAACCTTAGAAAAAAGTCACTGCTCCTACCTGCATATATTTTATCGGACGCACTGAGAAGCATTCACCCAGTAAAGTTGGTAACGATAGAGTGAAAGTGGTTCCGTATCATAAAGTCGAATAAAAATAGGTAACCATTTGTGATAATTTAAGTTATTTCCATCACTTTCTGTTTCTTTTATGCGTCGAAGAGTACTTAAAAATGAGCAGATTTGAAAAATATTTACTTTTATAATAATTTCACTATTTCAATAGACCAACGCATGAATAAAGTGGTGAGGCCCATGACAATGTAAATTTCACATAATACGGGAGATTACACAACGTGTATACAAGTAGATACTAAGCAGGGCTTTCGAAAGTGCTCATTTTACCGTGAACAGCCTATAGGCATACCACTACTAGCTTCCGATGACAAAGTTAAATTTTAATTGGGAAAAGTTAATGACACCGAATTTTGGGGGGGGGGGGGAGGAGATTTTTAGGGTGGCACTTCAGCGCCGATGGCAGTGCAGCGAAGTTCCGATGAAGCAGCAACAGAATGCAGTTAGGGGAGACAAAGGACTAGGGTATTAAACAGCAACGTCATCGACGGCAGGGGCTGAGCGATTAATCACGCCCGCCTCTCACCAAGGCGAACCGGGCTCAAACCCCGGCCGGGTCACCGGATTTTCGCAAGTGGGAGTCGTGCCGGACGATGCCTTTGGTAGGCGGGTCTTTTCTCGGGGATCTCCGGTTTCCCGCGCCTCTACATTCTGGCACCGCTCCGTACTCACTTCAGCCACCCTCATCGAGTCGCGAGGCCTCGCTGTTAAGAGCCGCCCAAATCTCTTCACTCTTCGCGTCAACGACCGCCACGTCTCCCATACGCGAAAACCTAAGCGTTGTCGTGGAAGAAATCGAACTCGGATCACCGCGGGAGGAAGCGTGTTGTGCGACCAGTACAACCACCTGAGCCGTCGCCAGGAAAGGAAGAAGAATCTAAGAAGGACTTGAACGTGTCAACTTAAGGCGAATGGTGCATGAAAGCCGTGTATTTACCATAACTTCGGTCGAAAATTGTTTTGCAGAGAATTTTTCAAAATATCAAGACATAAACAATAATTCCGAACACATCCTTACATTCATATATATCCATTACCATTACTACTATCGGAGCACTGATAGAAGATAAAAAAATAATACCTTATCTCTCATCTTCCATCAGTGCTCACAGAATAATAAAGGTATAGGCTGTTCACGGTAAATTGAGCACTTTTTAAGGCCCTTCGAACAGGCATTAACCACTAATAAATATATCTTATTGGATCCTCAGACTTTACATTTTGAGGGTGGTGGAATGTATTCACTGTGTTTATTGGTCACATTGGAACGTTTATATTAAAAAGTAGCAGGAAGATGGAAATTGGATGAAAGGGAAAATTTAGAAGGGCCTTAAAAAGTGCTCACTTTACCGTGAACAGCCTAAAGTGAATATTTAACAATGCAAGAAGTTGTTAAAAATTAATATTTACATCTTGTCGTGCCAAAAATTTCGACAAACCCTCTGAAAAACAAGTTATAACGAAATCGGGTGAATATACTGTTTTCGCGCACCATTGGCCTTAAGGCCCCTGCCTAGGCTGGCAGATGCGAAATTTAAATAGGAAATCCCATGCTAAGGCAATTTCGGCACAGTGCGTTAATTTCAAAGATAGGCGTTGAAACAAAATGTATTGTTCACGAGTTTTTTTGTTAGTAGAAGTTACCCAAAGCAGAGATGTAGCCATAACATTCATAGCCTGTTTACAAGGAATTTTTAAAATTTATGATTTTCAAAAAAAAGTACATGCTGCGTATCTTATTGCAAACATACGCTCGTAGGGATATTGTAAAAAATTCGCGAAGAATACATTTTGTTTGAAACGCTTATTTTTAAAGTTAATGCACCGAGGAGAAATTTCCTTAACAATGGTTTTCTTATTAAAATTTCGCAGCTGTCAGCCAGTAGGCAGTACCCTTAACCGTGACGCCAGCTATATGCTCATGTGGCTGTGAGCTTTGTTTCCTCAGGCTACAGAGTATAATACGCTTGCCATTTGAGGGCCAGATTTAAGGTTAGAAAAATGTTCATATAAACACGTGTTTTGAAATTACGAGCTCGGGAGTCGACAGAGAAAGGGGCGACTGTCGAAATAGTGTTTTTTTTTTTTTTTTTTACGGACGTCGTGATAATACAAGTCTGGATAACATGATGTTATACCTACCAGACAGGCATTCGCCCTCGATATTGTGGCAGTCGCATTTTAACCGCAAACTCCCACAACAAGATATGTAAGTATAGTGGCAATTGTTCGGGGGGCCGAGGGCGAAAATGGAGCTCCTTTGTTACGTTTATCGCTCTCGGGCGACTTTGGGATCGAAGCTTGGCCCATTTTCCTGGGAGGCGGGTCGTCATTTACCGCTGTAGCACGTGCGCTTTGTATTTCGGCTGCAGTTGGAGTTAGTGGCTGGCCGTGTTCGGGTCGTTCCGTTTCTCCTGTGATTCCAAACAGTGTTATGCGTTACGATAAACTAATAATACACGATGGAAGCTTCAAACACACACATACAATGGGTAAGATACTGAAAAGTGGATCGTTAACGAAAGTAAGAAAATACACTGTAAAACATTTTCTGGCAAACTTCCTAAACAGTAATGGAAGTTTTTAAACCTATACACTGTATGGTAGTAATTAATACCACACATCAAGTTGCATAGCTACTATACAAAGTTGGGAACTTCCCTATGCATTTGACTGTTTACTGAGCAAGGGTAGGAACTCTACAATGAATGTATGGGGGGAAAACATTACCATTGCTGCTTTCTCACTAAGCGTATACACTGGTATGGTAAATTTCCGAATAATTTCTTAGAGTGTACATTAATTCTAGTGAGTGTTGTGTTCCAACGAAAACAATTGGAGAACCCTGTAATTGTCATCCCAGATGATTTCAAGAAATGGGGTTGAATAGTTTGCACAATTCTGATTATTTAGTATATTGGATACTGTAATTTGCAAGAACTAATATTTATCAAAGTAAACTTTTAACAACTTAATGTTTTGTAATTGTCAATAAAATCACTAGCTCTTTGTCGTTAAGGATTATTCTATACAGCATTTATGGTATGATAAAAAAAAGAGTGCGTGTGGTTTTAGGGAAGCAGAATGCGGCGGCAAACGTTGCAAGTGACATTAGGAGAAATAAAGTTCCGGGAAAAAGGTTAATAAACAGAAAAAAAAAAGGGCGTTATTTAAGCAGCACATAGTTTCTCGGTACAGCTTCCGACCAGTAAAGCCTGGAAGAAATACCCTCTAGAAAGTATATGCCATCACGTTGGTTGATCAAGAATGGTTGAATGAGAAGTACCCTGGCGGCGTTTCAGTTACGGAAGACTACTGTTATAGAGTTGGTATCGAGCCTCAATCAGCTGATATCTGAAAGACGCACTCAGGGCTGAAAACGAAACTTGAGGATCCCAAGAAAACTGGTCCCGATTCAGCAAGACGTTCACCTCTGGAACGAGAACTGAAAATTCATCTGGAAAAAAAAAAAAAAGAAATTCCTTAAGACATAATGCAGAGTTATGAATGAAACAAGGATAACAGTTTTGCCGGGATTTCTGTCAAGTTTATAAACATATCCACTGACATTTTGTATTTGTTCAGTACTACAAGAGATAAAGTAAACCTATGATTTTGGAGTGCACAACATCATAACAGAAGCGTCTACTACGCAGCTATGTTAGAGACAAAACTGTTGGCTAATTATTTTCCCACTTCAAAATAGTGAATTTGAATGATATTTTGGGTTAGTTACGCCTCATTCGTAAATGTTAGTTTGAAAGAATTCGCCATATTTTCTATGATGTCAACAACAAAAGACCATTGCACATATTTTACCTTACTAAAACCGGTTTTCAGTAGTTTCTCTAACTAGGATTATGACTGAAGACTTTTAATGTACTTCTCAATAAGGTAACTAAAAGCAGTTCATTGGATTAAACTTCAAATATGGAAAAATATTTCATTTTCAAAGGATATCTTGGATGTTTTGGAATAGAACCTTTCCACCCAACGTCTGTCTCAGCAATAATCAAGCTCCAAAAAGGAAATAGCATCACATACAATGAAGATATCTTCAACTTCAGCTCAGTTGATCTTCCATCAAATTTCCACGAACCTCTCGAACTCGCAGAAGCCTGTTGCCCCAATGCCGTGCAAAGTTGTTTTGGAACAAGCGGTAAGTAGTGATGGTATAGGCTATTCACGGTAAAGTGAGCACTTTTTAAGGCCCTTCTAAAATTTTCCTTCCATCCAATTTCCATCTTGCTGCTGCTTTTTAGTATAAATATTGCAATGTGGGCTATAAACACAGTGAATACATTTCACCACCTTCAAAATTTAATGCCTGAGGCTGCAATAAGATTCATTTATTAGTTGTTAATGCCTTTTGGGAGGGCCTTAAAAAGTGCTCGCTTTACCGTGAACAGCCTTATAGAAGCGATGCTGCAGAGTTTAGGGTGCAGCTGATGCTATGATTTACTTCAAATTAATCAAAATTGTGCGAGTACAGTCATCCTATTCCGTATGGCCATTTTATTTACGTTCTCTGTATTTTTTCATATAATTTTTATTTTCTTATTTCCAGAATAGTCTCGACAATTTAAAAACTATCTTTTTGGCTTAAAATTTTATAGTTACTTTTTAAGTACAAGCAAAACGAAAATGATTTGGGAATTTTAATTTAGTCACTTGTGTGTAAATATATCTCCACTAAAAGAATAAATACTCGACTTTTGCATTTTTTAAAGTGTTTTCTGATGAAACAAATTAATGTGTAATCAAGGTACTAGGTATTCATTACTAATTGTCATATTCGTCATTTATATAGGAGTATTCTCCAACTTTAAACTATATTTCCCAACATACGCCTTTCCGCATTCTCTCCTTTTGGCTGAGCGTCTGAAATGAAGTACAACATGACTGAAGGTTAATGGAAATCTAATATATTTATTTCAAAGTATTCATTTTGTATTTAACTATGGATTTTATATGACAAGCTGTAGTGGAAATCTTGGTTCTGCCGTAGAATACTTTTCCATCAGACTTTATATTCTAGGTAAGATTGTCCTTTCACAATTTCTAGTGCTTTTGACAAAAGGAGAAGTAGGTTTGTTATTCAAATTTTATTATGCTCACAGAAAGTTATTAGTTGGGAGTGATGTATTACCCCTCCTTCCTTATTGCAGCACTGGGAATTATTCATTTTTAAGGGTTCTTATATTGTGGAAATTTAAAAAAAAATGTGCCGGCTGCTCAGCGGAAAACCAACGGACCTGTGGAATTTTTTAAATACTAAGTTTGCAGAAAAGTATAAAAATAATGTTTTCCTATCTTACAGTTCATACAACCACTCGTATTTTTTATATCACAATACTACAGTTATACAACCAGCAGTAGCAGCAGTGTAGTAGTATTCATAGTAAGGATATTGTTATCGTTTCATCTAGTAGAAGATAATTAGGTGTAATCTACAGCATAAGGAAAACTGTATATATCAGCAATTTAAAAACTTCAAACCTGTTCAGTTAACAATATCATATTTACCCAAGGAGGAGTACCCATAATAATAAAAAGAAGAAAAAAAAGCCACATTAAAAATTAATAATATACATAAAGAACAGATTTCGGTCGCGTCCAAGGGGTTGTATTAAACTAACGCCAAAATGGCGACCGAATTAGACGAAGCCCTATTGCGGAAAGTCACTGCACCAATATGGCAGTAGAGGAGAAATCACCTTGCCGATGACGTGATGATACAAAGCTAATTATTTAAAAAGTCCATGTTACTGACCACGTGTTTTTGACGATTCAGCTGGTGATGAGCAAGTGAACGTTGGATACACGTGCACATGATACAGATCGATTTACCTCGTGTTTAGCCTAAGGCTTAGAGAAACGTGGAGTCACCCACTGGTTGGCTGATCCCCCCCCCCTAGAAGGGGACCACCTCCGCCTACTTAAAGGGGATGGAGGCAATATTTTACGACCAACCCTTACTGTGGGACGGTGTCACGATACAACGGCCGTCCTTGTCGCGAACTTGGCATGTTAACATCAAATTGTATTACAGGAGGCTACTTCCGTGTGAGGCACCTGCTACACCACTCTCTGCCAGCTCATCTGGTACTCCCCCCCCCCCCCTCTTTCCAAACCTAGGTGCTTACTTCCACAGCCATGTAAGACGCCACTCTGGAGATGGGAATTCCCAGTAAGTAGCAGTCATCAAAACGTTGCTGTCAAAATGTTTGTGCTCCTCAATAGATAAAACTATGCATATCAGAATTATTGAATTTTATCTTCCCAGCTGAAAATTAGAGGTTTATTATTTATCAGGAACGTAGACAAAACCGATTTAATTTACACATTTGAACTCATTTACTTGTGTAGAAATATGTTTCAACTAACTGAATATATATTTGCCTTTTGTATTTTTTTATTGTCATATCCGCTCATTCTATTATGAGAACTTTCCCGAAATTTGAACTCAATTTCTCAACATATGCTTCCTCACTTTCGCTTTTCTCCCCCGAGCTACTGAAAACATTCGTGCAACATATTTGACCGAAAGTTAATGCAAATTGAATATAATTCATTTTAAAGTATATTTTCGTATTAAAACACTGCTCCTATGGTACAATCAGAATAAAAATGTATTTAAAGGTCCTTAAGAATATTGTCAGACAGGAAAACTTTACAGTTTTCTATGTTACGTTTTATTTTCCGCGACTGAGGAAGAGCGGGACCCCGAAATTTTACAGTAGGCAGAGCGTTGAAGTGCATGTTGAGCTAACAGTTTGCCGAGGACGCGGGCTGCCCAGGGGCCTATTCCACAAAGGTACAAGTCTACAAGCTACAATCGTACAAGTGTAAGTCCTTTTTAATACAAGTTACAAGTTACAGGCGTTCCACAGAGAATAGTTACAATAATTGTAGGAAGCAAAGTACAAGTGTACAAGTAGTCAGTATTTACTATTATTGTTAATGTTTTAACCTTGAACACAGTTGGAATTTTGTAGTGTGTTGAATATGAGTTTGAAAGTTTTAAGCAAGCTGGCAATTATAAAAGATATAAACGGCAAGGAAGACATCCTTTTTGTTGCTTTCTCAGACAAGCAAACAAAACAGGATAAATTGAAAGCATGGCCAGAAATACGTGACAAGGCTTGTGGGTTAGGTTTAATTCATGGAGGCAAGGATTTAACCTAAACAAAGGACACATTTTGACAAAATCCCAAGAAAAACACAATGGTAAGTGTGACAGCGGATATGAAAAACATAACCTACTTATTACAATGAAATGGTCAATATATACAATTCGTAATTGTTATGAAAGGACACTTTGGCAGTAAATTGGCAGGGAAAATTATTGTCTAAACAAAGTGTACGAACCATATGTCTAAATTTAATGTATATGACAAAAGTGTTGTTAATTCATTGTAAACACATCAGTCCTAACTCAAGTATTATTCTTGCCATGCTAAGAATTACATTGAAAAGTGTAAGCCTTCAACGTAGGTATTTACAGTTATAATATTGACTACAGAGAAACGTGTACTTTGTGTTGCAGAAAAACATTGACAACCGAAAAAAAAAACAGGTAGTGGAGGTGGGCCTGACTGCACACTAACAGAAGTAGACAAAGCTGTCATAGATGTTATTGGACGACAATCTCCTGTAGATATTGGTTTGGACTGTTCTGAAAGATGGCAGGATGAATCAGCGTGCGGGGAAAGTGCACACGTACATAGTAATGACGACTCTCGTATCTTAGACTCGAGAAACAGCCAAATTCCTGCCAGTTCATACGCCATAGCCAAGAACCCAAAAAAAAAAAACCAAGCGCAAGAAATTGTGTAAAGAACAGTCCAGCAGATAACGAAGACGACGAAAAAATGATGCGGTCAATGAAGTTAAAACTGTCGATTGAACTTCTGGAAAAGGAAAATTACTTCAAAACACTGCAAATCTTAAAACTGGAAAGGGAGCTAGGAATCCCTGCTTCCGATTTTACAAAGGACTTGCCTATTGAAATGCAAAGGTAAGATGATCCACTTAATCAAAATGGCATAGTTAATGAAGTCACTATACAGGAAGATAATGTTAATCAGCAAAGGTCAATGATGTATACCCAACCCTTTACTATAGCAAATTGTTACATTTGAACAAAATCCATGTATGTTCATTAAATATGATTAACAATATCTTGGCATGTTTCACTCTTACAGTTCATAAATAGTTCCTCCCTATCTAAAATGATTTATTAATTGTGCCAGTCTTTGCTGGCCTGCAGGATTTGAATTGACGTGCATTGACATCCATTCCAGCTTCTATGTCATCTTCTTCATCATCTTGCATTAGCAAAGGTTGTGCGATGTACTCGTTTCGAGCAATGTTGCACAATGCTGTGAAACATTTCAACACTTGAGCTGCAAATAATGGTCTTAACAGTAAATGCTTAAGGCATAGAGATTTCTCTATAAGAATACCTAAAGAGTTTTCAACTAAACGTCTTGTAGATTTGTGGGCCCTGTTCAATCTCATCACTGCACGATCTTGAAGCGCAGATATTGTTGGGGGATAACCACTCTTGCAAAGGAAAACCAGAGTTAGCCAAGATGATGGCACCTGGAACTGGTCTCCAACCTTCGTTCATGCGCTCATTTAGTGTACTGTTTCGAAGAACTCTAGCATCATGTACACTTCCTGGCCACCTACCACTAATATAGTAGAAGGTACAACCTCGGCTACAAACAGCCATGTAGTTTAGCGAGTGAGTTCCGTGTCGGTCCACATACTGACCTTCATTACCTTTGGGTGCAACTATGTTTATACGCATGCCATCAACACAGTAAGGCATACCAGCGATACTGTAGAATTTTGCTGCTACTTGTACCACATCGTGAGGCCAGTCAACCACTTGTGGAAATGTAATTGTATTTACAGCATGGACCACGTTATGAACAGCACGGCACACACTAGCCTTACCTATGCCATGCATATCTGCAACAGAATGATATTGTCCACCAGTTCCCAGCCAGTGTAGAGCAACTCACAACGCCAATTTTGCTGGCAATGCTTTACTCCTATTAGTGCGGTGAAGTAGTCTATATCCTATATCATTAAGTAATGATTGGAGTTTGACAAAACTCATTCGAAATCTCTCATTAAAATCAAACATGCTTTCAAAGTTATGATTAATGCGTAATCTGAATGACCTTCGTCTAATAACTGGATTAGCATTCTCATTTTCTTCATCTGACGATGTATCCCACATGTTTTTGTCTAATAACAAGCATTAACCTACCTCAATGGGTGGGTAAACTTGTATAACTATTTTCCAAGTTTTATGTCAAACTTGTATTTTTTTAGTAGAGTTTGTACAATTGTAGAAAAACAGTTGTAACTTGTTAAAATTCACTAGGATTTACACGTAATTACTTATGTGGAACACAATACCTGCCACTTGTCTACAACTTGTACATTATTTTTCCTGTAACTTGTAACTTGTACCTTTGTGGAATAGACCTCAGGAGTTCAGTGCTTAACTTCCGCAAACCGTGCAGTTTGGCTGGCGCGATACGGCCCCGCCTATTGTGAGTGCTCGGCTGGATCCTGGCCAGGCGCTCCGGATGCACAGAGAGGCGGGCAGTCATGTGACGCGGACTGCGGGAACAGGAATTGAGTTAAGAGATTTTGGCAGCTCTTAACAACGAGGTCTTGAGAGCCGATGAGTATGAAATGAGGCGAGAAAGATGAAGCACCGGAATAAAAGGACGGGAGGAACGGGAGATCCCTGAAAAAACACACCGACCAGCGGCATCATCCCGCACGATTCCCACTTGCAAAAATCCGGGAATGACCCAGCCGGGGATCGAACCCGGTTCGCCTTGGTGGGAGGCGAGCAGTCTAACCGCTCAGCCACCGTGGCTCCTCCCTGTCTGGAGAACGTGGTGAAGACAGGCGGGGTGTGAGTGGAGAGGCAACGGAATGCCGTGATAAGGGATCTAAGCGTACCCGGAGAAAGCCCACGGCCCACCGACAATGCCCGCCGTATTCCGCGGTTCCGATGGCGATCGAACGCTGCAGCGCTGTGGCGGTAAAACGGCGAACTAATAGTATAGCTACCAAGGCTGCCCTTCCCCCTTACGGCTCAAAATTTACACATGGTAAAGTGTAGCGGACTGTAGAGCATTCTTGGGGGCCATAGCAATACCTAGGGTCACCTATTTCTCGCGTAAAGTGTTCAGGACTATAGTCCATTCACAACTGGAATAGTCTTATGAAAATCAACCTTTAAAAAAATATCCTAGCCATAGCTGCATGCATAGCTAGCAAAAAAAAAAAAAAGTGACAGGTGCGGGTACTGTATCCGCTTCCGCCACTTTTTTTACTAGCTATGCATGCAGCTAATGGCTACGGTGTTTTTTGAAAAGGTTGATTTTCATAAGTCTGTTCCAGCCGTGAATGGACTGTACTTGTACTCCAAAACAGTAGAACTCAGATCCACTTTTGTGATTGGATGAACTTAAATTTCACGGTTTGCAGGTGTCTGCCCGCGAATCACGGACACTCAGTGCCGGAGTTACCTAATCCTAATTGGCCCAGTCAGGTAAGACACTTTCTCCTGACAAAAACACGTGGCTAATAACAGAAGGAAAACTGCACGTAAGACATAGGGCATTGGAGTCTAGCCTTCGCATGAATCTTTTCACGAAAAACCGGTGGCACTAACAATACCCTGAAAAACATGGCATACCAAAAAAATCTCCTGCATCGTCGCTGGGGTCATTGTTTGTATCCTTCGCATTAAAAGTAAAGTGACTACTGGTGCAAGACGTTACAGCGTTAATTGAGCAACGAATTTAAACGTTAATGTGCAAGTGTGTTAAAAAGAAAAAAAGATTTAAGCATGTGTGTATGTGACCTACTTAGTTTACTTTGGATAGGATTGGAAAGGGATTATTAACGTCCCCGAGCGTTGTACTTGACGGCTTATCAGGGGACGGCTTACAGACTAACGTATGAGCTAACTTAAACTAACACCCAAGCCTTACCTAGGACTCGAACCCAGAACGTCCCGCACCTCAGACCGGCGGTGCACCAACCGACTGCGCCACGGGAGATCTGCTATGTATTCTACAATCACAAACGTTCTTCTCTCTGTGTGTATATATGTATATGCGTGGTAATGCTCGCTGGCCTTATAAAATTGATTTTACTTATGACATTTACACCTAATACAGATGTGTCTATATTCCCATGCACGTTTTGCATAGGAACTTATGTGCGGAAACGTACCGTTTCTCCGCGACACACAAAACACCACCACATCACATGTTGACCTCTCCCACGTCTGCAACATACTGTACGTTGTTTATCTTCTGGGTCCACTTACAAGAAGCGCTCGATGTGACGACCAGCAACGTCTACACAAACACGGTACCTACGTGCCATGTTCTGGTACACACGATCACCAATACCTGTAAGTCCAAGATCCACTGCAGCCATAATCCGCGCCAGCAGGTCCTCCTCTGATTCCACAGGGGTCTCGTAAATCACGCCCTTCATGTGGTCCCACAGGAAAAAAAAATGGTCGTTATATTCACAGACCATGAGAGCCTGAGTTACCTCAATACTATGGCCGAACACAATGTTCGCATCCAGAAATTGGCTACCGCGTTAGCAGAATACAAATTTGAAGCATGCATCGTCAAAGGTAAACTCAGTACACTTGCTGATGCCATGAGCCTTATTCCGACTGTAGGAGTAGTTGACACAACATGCTTTATACTTAACAACAATACTTACAAAGTGATACGCACATTCATGCAATGCAAATCATTTTATAAAGCACTAGCGTAGACGCTCCTCCAAAATCCAGACAAAGCTGAGGAAGTAAAGAATAGCATTGCTAAATACATCACAATCAATTGGCCAGAAATTAAAACGTTAGTTAAAGAGGATTTCCACACCACAGACAAATCTCGCATTGCGAAAATGGTCATAAATGAGGAATACCTTACATTTCAAGCAATTGTAAAAATCATCACCACATTATATCACGTTAACATCGAAATAATTATGCAAAACCACATCAGCACAATCAAAACCACATGCATCGATCACTTTCACAATGTCGTATTCTAATTACACACAACAACAACACTGCAAACTACCACCCAGTATATATACCCGAGCATGAACATATTTAAGTGGACGACGAATCCCATTTATTCCTAGCACCAATTACTGAAAATATAACGTCACCATTCCTCGCCGAATACACCAATGACCAACACATCTATCAGTTGAAATAAGCTCTCACTGACCCGGATCAAGCAACACCTAAATACCGCCGCCTAGCCAGACGATACACCATATCGGGAGATGGGGAAATATATATGAAACAGCATACGCCCACTGGGGAAAAGAAACTTACACTTGTTCCACAATAGTACGTTTCGGAAATAATCACCACACACCATGACACACTACTAGGGGGTGGCTACTTCGGGTAATTTAAGACCTTAGGAAAAATCAAGAATGCATACTATTGGGATAGTATGAACAAGGATGTAAAAGATTATATAAAATACTGCACCGTGTGTCAATGCATTAAGGCCTCTAACCAGAAACCGACTGGACAAATGACACCTATCCCCCCCTTCTACTACATTCTTGGGGTGTAGACGCACAAGGGTCTTTGCGAACCTCAGCATCCAGAAATAGGTATGTCTTATTAATGATGGCATTTTTCACCAGATATGCCGTAGCCCGTCCGGTAAAAATGATAGATGCGATAACCTACCCCAACTTCATCAACGATGTTATCTTACAGTTTGATTGTCCTACGTCTATCCTCACTGACAGAGGAACATCTTTCAACAACTAAATGATGGCAGAATTATTTCGCAAATTACAGATTAAAAAGCCACAGACTACGGCATATAACCCTGCGAGCAATGGTTTAACCGAACAGGTAAATAAAATTATTTCACAGTATTTGACCTCCTGTGCTAGCAAAAACCCCTTGCATTGGGATGATTACGTCTCCTATATTTTATTCAATTATAACACTACCATCAACAGAAGTACAAAGTTCACTCCCTTCTTTCTTCTTCACGAGGTTGAAGCGGTACAACCATCACATATGATTAGCCACACGTACTCCCCACAAGCCAACGATTGGTGCTATCAATTACATCCGACACGGGAACAAGCCCGCGTGAACCTTAACGCTTCTCAGCAGAAGCAAAAGCAGTTATTAGACATTAAATACTGCCCCCAATGAGTTTAAAATATGCCAATTCGTGTAGATTAAAAACCACGCGCCCCAAAAGGATCTTAAGTCAAATGTAAGAGCCCGTACACAATTCACGACATTGAGCATACGTAACATAAAACCTGCTAAGGTCAGGAACCAATGCACGTCCTTATGTTGCAAGAGAGAGGCTTAAACCATTTCCGGAATGGGCCTTGCCACATTCTGTATAGTGCTACTTGTGCTGTAGCTCTCAGTGAATGCAGCTGAGGAACAGCTCTATAAGACACACAATGGTGTCTACTTCGTGGAGCTGATGCTGCAGCTACAGTCCGAAGAAACCGTTCCAGTCTTATTCACGCTACAGCTGCAACAACCCAGGACACCGACCAACATTGAGACGTGATTCCACAGTACCTACACCATCAGGAACTCTACCGCCTGCAGGAACACAGACAAATTACGACAAATTTTTAATGATGCATACTTTAATATTGTTAAACAATTCATGTCTGAAGTGTCCATTCCTAAGAGAAATAAAAGATCCCTCACCTTCCTTGGCGATGTCGCAACATGGTGTTATAACGTCCTCACCACTCGTCATTTAAAATCAATGTAGTCAAATGAGGAGATGCTTCGTATGCAAATCAATGAAATCCAAAATAATATAAGAGCTTCAATCAGTGAAAATTAATTCTATGTGACGTAATTTTCAATCCGTCACAAATAACTTTAATAACCAGCAAAATGAAATGGAAATGTCACAGGTTCAAAGTCAAATGATGATGGGTATAGTTCTCCAGTTAGTTAATAACATCATTAAAGAAATTAGGCTCAATACATATTTACAGATGTGTCAAAACAATATTTTACCATTACAGGCAGTCCCACGACCAACGCTAACAAGATAACTACTAAAGTTAGAAGCAAAAATCAAGCAATTGGGCCTAAAACTGAATATTCCAATTCAGAATATAATTATGTATTACTCTGTTCCCATAATATAATGCTCGTTCTCTTCAATCCGAATAATGATCAAATTGCAAGTTCCTCTTCCTGTTGATATGAAAACACAAATAACCAGGGCGGTAGCTGACGATCAAAACCATGAAAAGGGTACGTATTTAATTTCTAAACATACAGCAGAAAATAGACAAATCAGTTGTCTTAAAGCAGCAATCAAATTGCACTGTGTTGAACGATTGTATGCATTTTGCAACTTTACCTGTGCTCCTAGCACTCAATTACAGGTTACCCCTATTCAGCCACATCATTATATCATAACTAATCTGCCTGGCACATTGGCACTAAGGTGTAAAGACACTCAGTCAAACGATTCCGAGATCTGACATTGGGTCAATTGAGTTAAAGTTCCCATGTGGATGCGAGGTAACGGTAGACAAGTTAATAATAGTAGAAGCCACACATGTGTGTGACATCAAGAATCCTACAGTAGCAGCTGCTCACACAATACTGCCAATTCACTGGCTTACGAGTAGTCACTTTGAAGGCACTCAATTATCTATAAATGAAGGTATTTCATTTTACTCGGTTAACAAGGCTTTAGATAAAGCTTGGGAAATATTACATGCCAAACTATCAATGGTAGAATATGTATCAAGCCAGCATAACATTTTTCAGAAACCAGTTTTCTCAGTAATGTCTCAAGAGCATTTCAATTATTTTGGTTTGTCAATAATAGTGGCTCTGATCGCAGCTTTAGCGTTGCTAAATTATAAATTAGCAAAACTCTCTATTTTGCTTGAAAAGGCAGTTAAATATGGCATAAAGAAGTTATAGACCCATGCGTGTTTATAGAGGTTTGGATCAAGTTAGAGTTAACCACAGAGAGTAAACATTTATTGATAATGAGTATTGCACTATACAGGCATGTTCATATATTTTTGCTTAGGTGTGCAAAATAAGTTAAAGGTGCAAATGAGTTTCCATATGGTATGCCAGGTCACGCACCTTTTCCAGTACAGTAAAGAGTTGGTGCGCCTGAAGCCTTGTTTGCCCGTACAGACGGCGCAATATTTTAGCTGGCACCATAACTGCTTACGTAACAGACTTGCGTAGGTAACAAAAGTGCAAACTCCTTCCAATAGAGCGCAGCAGCAGTCAAGGCTGTGGACTTTGATTTCAAACATAAGCTCTAGAGAGCAGTATAGATGGGTTTACCCCATACGGCAAGTACGCCATACACGTTAGAATTGATATTTTAATATAATTTTTATGGGGCCCCCATGTCTATATGTACATACTTCCATTTAATACGAATGTTCTAAGCTGCCAAAAATGGCATCTACTTATTAAGACAAGATAAAAATGAATTTATCTAGAGTACATATAAATTGTAACATATTTTCTCAGCAACATATGACTGACATGTATTTATTTAATTTCCCATTTATAATGTTCAACTATTTCTTTCATCGTGTTTTTAATTGTCAACTAGAGTACTAAGTCTTGTTTTTCACGAACGACATATTAGAAAATACTTTCACATAGTAATTTTTAGATTCATTATTTTTACACCTTGTGGCGCTATGGCAGACTGTTAATCGATAAATGGCACACCAAGTTCCAACCTTTTCCTTACCTTAGTGGTCGGCGCCGGTGATAATACTTTGTGTTACGCATTTAAATTATGGGGTTTAATTCACTTAGTTAGCGGACCCGAGCGCATTTCCCTCATACTTCCCCGGTAAACACGAAACCATAGCGGATATAAATTTCAATGGCATTGTGCCGGCACACCAAGTAAACTCACTTTGTATTTTTTTATCAATTGTTAGTTTCTTGTGTTCCAAACATAATCAGTAGGTCTAAAGGTCTAAATTATAGTTATTCTTTGAAGAAAGAAGTTCTGACTTCTACCAACAACTATGTACTAATGTGAACCTATATAGCACTAATTAAAGCAATCACTTGAAATTACATGTGCCAGAGAACTGGCAATGTATGGTAACTTTTAAGCAGTATTAACACAATTTAGTAATTAGTAAGTAACTAATCATGCAACTCTTATCTTCAATACAACTCAAGTGTTCATACAAAATTCTCCAATATATATATATATATATATATATATATATATATATATATATATATATATATAACTATGTTAGTTGAAACCACTCGTCAATTAATAATTGTATTATTGCAATATATATGGATTAATAAAGTATATGTCCTAAAATATAACGGCAAGCTTACACTTTAAAACTTGTACTCTAAAAATCGAACTTTCAGACGAAATGACGTATTTTGGTAAAAAGCCAAATTGCAATGCTATCCCTAGTCTCATGCAACTGCCCGCACCCTAGGGCGCCTCAATATCAGTGCGCAGGACACTATATGTGATACCCTGTCGGCTTCCTCGTAGAAGAGAGATCCCTTCTGGCGGCACACTGCAATCCTGTGCTGATGGCAACTGGGCTACCCATGTGCCGCGACGTCGCCATACTGCTTCACCGGCCCGGCCTCACTCTTACCTTTCCCTGCATCGTCCGGCCCCTGTTCTCTCATACGAGGACGCAGAGTCTTGTGGAGACGAGGGGTCATGGTGTGATCACCAGCAGTTGGGGCTGACAAGAGACATGCTAGCGCGCGGGGCTGCGTGACCTCGACATGACAGGCCAGCTATTTTGACAACATTCTACGGGGGAAGAGTAACGAGGCCGGGGCCACGACTATATAACACTGGGACAATGGCGGCTCACGGCCATCTTGATCCAGCCACCACAGCGATGCCCAGAAGGAGGACCACCAGGCCCATGGTTCGGAATAGACGCCAGCCCGCAGTCGCCGTCGAGGGGGTCTTCCCGTTGCCGTTTACGGGACAGCCCGGGGTAATTATAACTCCTGTTAAGGAGCAATAGGTTGCGGAGACGCAGGGATATACGCTGGCATATTTGGACAACTTCTGAGTCAGAGCACGCAACTAAACCTTAAGCTAGCTTATATAGCACTTGCCATATTGAGTTTTGTAGTACTGATATTGTCTTCCTGGAGTAATGCCATCGGGCGATATTTGTAATCTTTGGATTAGTAATTGACTTGAATAAAAATAGTGTTTCGTATAACTGAGTGCTCTTTCCTCTTCTACCATCCCCCTAATAAGGGCGTGAACTGATCCCCTTAGGACAGGCCACATCACTACTGATATCACTAACGATGCGGGGGAAAGACGCTTGAGTTTATTCTAGAATATAAAAAGCGGAGTGGTTTCTTAACTGATTTTCGTATTTTACAGACAAATGCCGCTGCAGCCCTTTAAACCATGCCTTCTTCGTTATTCACCGCATAGCAAAGCTTATTGTGTCTGCAAGTGGCAAAATAGGTTGTTGTTCGATAGCATAAGTAATAATTATACCGAAGAGATTATTTAAAAAAAATCGAATTACGGGAAATAGACGGGAATATCGACTAGCCTAAAACGAATTTGTTGAGCAATTAAGGAAATCTCATTTAAAAACTCGTAACATTCTTAGTTCTTTATGCTGTTGGAAACTGGGATAAATCTACGATAACTTCAAATATTCAGTACGGATATCCTGGGGAATAAAATTGCATTTCGTTGATACGCCCTGATTTTAAGCTCTTTTAATTTCCTCAGGTTGTGAAATAATGATTTTAAAAAGTAAGTTTCGTTAAATTATTTTTCATTGTTTTGTGTTATTCAGGCTTCTGCATAGTGCAATGAGACTGCAATAATTAGAAATTCGTAATGTTAAAATAGTTTCTTTCAATGCACTGGGTTTGCAATGGACGATAATATAAACCTATGTCTCGAGTTAATAGTTTGCTTGCGTTTGACAGCACAACTACCACAGCAGCTGCAGTGATTCATGCACTAAATCAGTTATCAAAACTGTTATATATATATATATATATATATATATATATATATATAATATATATATATATATATATATATATACCTATCTACGTGAAGCAGTAGTGGACTTCGTTCCCCTACGTCACACTTCATCAAGCCTTCGTCCTGGTCCCTTTTCACGACCCCCGCCTGTGTACATAATGAAAGAGGTTAAGTACCAGGGAAATGAGCCACTTTTCTCCAGCTACTTCGTTTTCGTTGATTACTTCGTGGAGAAGCTACCTTCCCTAAGCACCTGCAAACGAAATTAAGCAGCATTGTTTACTTTTTCTATCGGTGCCTTTACGATCGCAAATCATCGGCTATACTGAAGCATTATGGACGATTATATAGCTGCACGTTAACATGCCTTTATGCCATCTTCCTCACGTCTTTATTCAGATCATGCCTTCTTTAAAACCCGAAGAAGAAATAAAAATGGAAAAAAAAAGTATCACCTAAGTGTAATTAAAATAATGGGTTCAGTCAAACTGAGAATCTTGTTCTTTAAATTAACACATCGGTAGTATTTTAATTTTCTAGCATAATAAAAAATATACCTTTCTCCCCTTGTGGTATAAGTACCTTGCTGCACAAACTCTAATTGAGCATGTTTATCCTATCAGAAAATCTAAGACACGAAGAATGAAGTCAAATCTAACACACTGTAAGAAACGTTTTTCAAATACCTTGCAGTTAAACAAGCGATTTAAGGTATTTTAGTCTCCCGTAACAAATTAATGTAAGCGGCCTCCAACGCATTTGTGAAAAATTCTAAAATATCAAATACGTTTCCCTTTAGTAGCGTCTTTGAGTAGGAATATATAGTCCATTCATTTTTCTTTTTTTTCTCTTTTTTCCCCAAATTTCTGAAGTTCTGCTAAATTTCTACTTACGCGATATTCCTCCACCTCGTGCACAGAAAGCTTAACATATTCTAGAAAATTACGCAAAGTGACAGCGCACCGCATTCGTGCGCACACAGTGTAATAATAGTTTCCATAAGAATTATTTCTTACTAGACATTACCAACATAGCTATTATCTCTCCATTTTGGGGGCCACGGTGGCTGAGCGGCTAGCTTACTCGCCTCCCACCAAGTCGATCTGGGCTCAATCCCCGGCCGGGTCACACCGGATTTTCGCGTGTGGGAATCGTGCCGGACGATGCCATTAGTCGGCGGGCTTTCTCGGGGGATCCCCCGTTTCCCCCGCCCTTTCATTCCGGAGCTGCTCCATTCTCACCTCATAGCGCCCTCATCGGCTCTCAACACTTCGATGTTAAGAGCCGTCCAAATATCTTCACTCACTCTCCATTTTACTCATATTAATTATTGGTAAAATGTTACAAACTAACCAAAAATGATGTATTTTTATATATTACAAATGCATAAAATGGTTGTTATACAAGGAGGAAACAAACACGTCATACATATATTAATTATTCGAAGGTTCGATTCAAAAAGATCATACCATAAGTAAACAAATTTGTAAATTCTAAAAGATATTCGCTACGTTTTCGAGCTAACTTCCTGGTCTGAAAAAGTTATGAGCTGCTTTGGACAGACGAGGCCCTTCACCATTCTTCCTAGGTTGGTCGATAAAACTACAAAAGCACTTATTCAACTGACATTTTTGATTAGTTTGGATCAGGCTAGTTTAAATGGCGGAAATTCGTTTTCATCCACTGTCCTAGATTGGTTTAGGAAGTCCTAAATCAATTACACGATGTGTAATAACAACGCACACGCCCATTGACGGCCGCCCACAGACTCATGCGTAGTAATCGTGGCCTCTTCGATGCACAGACTTTTGTACGTGCAAGACGCAGCTTTGTAGTTTGCTTCCGTTTCCCCGTGGCGACATTATGCGGCAAGTCCAATTCCTCACTCTAGTCGTCGCTGTTTTTCTACTCCGCCACATGGCGCACCATGAAAGCAAAAAAATTTTTACTCCCTTAGAAAGGGAAAGAGTTTTGTTTAGGACTGCATACTAGCGATAACGGTTCCATAGGCTATTCACTGTAAAATTAGCACTTTTGAAAGCTCTGCTTGAGATCTATTTGTATGCACGTTGTGTATTCTTCCGTCTTATGTAAAATTATTACTGATAGGAACTCGTCACTTTATTCGTGCATCGGTCAAGCGCAACTGTGAAATTATTAGAAAAGTCAAGATTTTTTCAAACTTGCTAATTTTTACACTTAGATGCATTATAAAAACTTAAAGCGAAAGAAATAATATAAGTTATCACAAATGGTTACCTAATACTTTTTAATCGACGTTAAGATACGGAACCACTTACCCTCCATCGTTACCAACTTTACTGGGCGCATGTCACTCAGTGCACCCGTTAAAATAAATGCAGGTATGGGCAGTGACATTTTTCTAAGGTTGATTTCAAAAGTGCTTACTTTATCGTGAACAGTCTTTAGCACAAAGAAAGCAGGACAATTCTTTAACGTATTTTTTATCTACTGTAGAATTCATTTTTTAATAAATAGTAGCATGGACGATGCTGATTTGTAGTTGACTATTTGTTGTAATGCGTACAACACGATACATGTAACAAATTCTAACATCACTGTACTAACGAAGTTCGTCAAATGATCGTAAATGTTTGTCGAAGCAATTTTTCAAGCACCAAGGTGAGGATATCGCCACACTATGAACTACGAATAAGCGAAATTTTCTCCTGACAAACGACGAGATGGACAGTCAAAAATCGAATGTGCCGAAAAGGTTGCTTATGAGTTGAATCATTTCCACACTACCACGCAAGTGAGAGTGTGTGGGAGTATGAACCAAAGTAAAGGCTGTTCACGATAAAGTGAACACTTTTCAAATCAACCAGAAAAAATTCTCTGCCCATGCCTGCATATATACGGGCGCAGCGAGTGACATGCGCCCGGTAAAGTTGGTAACGATAGATGGAAAGTAGTTCCATATTTTAACGTCGAATAAAAGTTGTTAGGTAACCATTTGTGATAATATAAAGTATTTATTTTGATTTCTGTTGTTTAAATGCATCTAAGTGTAAACATTATTAGAAATATATAATGTCAATTTTTCTAATAAAGCCATAGTTTTACTTGCCCTTACGCATGAATAAAGTGACGAAGCCCATGACAATGTTAATTTTACATAAGTCGGAAGAATACAAAACTTGCATACAAGTAGATCTTAAGCAGGGATTTCAAAAGTGCTCATTTTACCGTGAACAGCCTATAACAACCGCGCTGCAGACAAACATTCCGAGTAGCTTCGTCTCGAGGAAATGAGTTACAGCTCTGTGACAATTACGGGAGTCTGCCTCGCGTGAGAAACATAATAACAAACTTGCGAAGCTACGAAATGTGAAATTTTTCACCGAGCTGCAGGTTGATGACGAGCAAAGCTCTAGTGCAGGCTTTAAGTCATATAAAGGCACAAGGAAAACCAAGCAAGGGCGAATTCCAGATGGATATGTGTTTATGTATCAATTTCGTAGTATTTTATGAACTGTGTGTATTGCAAATGCAAGATAAAAAGTACATAACCCAAGAGCGCGGATTACTTCTTAATATACTGGTTTACAGACAGGCAAAAGAGAATACATCCTAACTCATGAGATTTGTACTGCAACTGTTGCAATTTGTGTCTTTAACAAATGGCAGATTACCCACTTGCTTGGTATATTTAGGGATAGGAAAATTTCGCGAGTTCAATGACCTATAGGCTAGACTCCTCAGTCCTCTGCATACTGGAGCCTCAGCTGTTTTTTCATTGGCTGTTGCCCCACCACAAGGCAATTATGGGATTCGCAAGGTGCTTCCTTGCAAGTCTGCTATTGGCTCAGAGGCGTGCAGGGTCTAATAAACTGTGATCCAATTGCGAAGGTGACTTCACTGTATATGTATTTAACATCTATCTTGTCCGGAAATGAATTCGCGAAATTTTCCTATCCCTAGGTATATTGTATCGTGAACTGAATATAATTAAATTTATTTATTTATATATATGCACAATGTGAAGTCGACAACTGTTGCATTTCAAGAGACAGAAATACATATTTTCTGTATTTAAAACCAATGCTCCAGAAGGAAGTTTTACATAACACTGGTACAATTTTCCAATATTAAAATGTACAAATCTTTCCTAGTGATCCACATGATTCGCCCCCTTCTACGTTTTCTACAGCAATGAAAAGAATTTTATGTGATAGAGATTTGAAATAATTATTTTTAGCGACGTCAAATAATTTTTAACAAATTCTCATCTAAGACATGGAAGACTTGCCTGTAAATAACGAAACAAACGTATAGAAGAACTAAACGTATTTTATCATTTACACAGAAAACCTTAATATGGTTATTGAATATACTCTTAAGGTGTTGTTATTATTTCCTTTACTTTCAGTACCAAAATTATTCAAAGAAAATAACGTAGTTGTTATTGTCACTACTTAGATTCCAAATACTTTTTTTCCTATAAAAATGGGATGAGCTGGTTTGATTTGTTTTATTATTGAAAAGATTGCAGACATTTTTCTCTACTCTGCATCACTAGGATAGGAGGGTGCCGATATTTGGATGCTAAATTCGAGACATGAGTTAGTTTATTTTCTCCGCTGTGACAGTAGCAATACAGCCAGGATTACCATTATAATCACTAAACAAAACAGTGTGAATTTCAGGAAAACAAATGCTGCTGACATTCTTAAAGCTTTATAGTGTGCCTACATTTTCGCAAAACCAAGATATGGGCGCGAGACGAGGTGAAGATGGGGCAGCGGCGGAACGCAATGGTGAAGGAAACGGGCGTGTATCGATGAAACCCACAAGCTATTTGTGAAAATCGCGAGTGACCCGTCCGGAAAATGAATAATTTCCCAACAAGAGAGTGCCCCATCCCACTGGTCACTCATTGTGTGGGAAGCTCTGAATGCAAATTTTCCACGCCGGTGGCTAGGAGTAGATGAACCGACGGATTGGCCTTCACCTTCTCCGGATATCATGTCGTTGAATTCCTTTTTGTGACGCTGTAAGGTAGGGTAACTGTGCTTAACGTCTCGTCGACAGCGAGGTCATTCGGGGCAAGTTGCACGGGGAAGAGGGATTGGGTAAGAATCGGCCATGGCCTTCGTTAGGGACCCATCCCAACATTCGTCTGGAGTGATTTCGGAAAACCACGGAAAACCGAAATCAGGATGGTCAGACTGGGAATCGAACACCTGGTCCTCCCGAATACGAGTCCAGAGAATTACCACTGCGCCACCTCACTCGGATTACGAGGCTGTGTTACGTTCACAGTTTACGCCACGAAAGCAGGAGACCGTCAATAACTCCGTGCCAGGATTGTGGAAGCGCTCTGTACCGTCACTCCAGATATGTTGCAGCGGACGTGGACTGTACAAACTAAGACATCCTGCGTGTCACCAAAGTGGCACACGTACAAGTCCACTAATATATTTTACTTAAAACTTGAAGTTTTTTGCTGCTCATGTGCGTCAACAAATTGCCCATACCTCTATTAATTTTCTTCTGATAACCATGACGAAATTAGGGCGTTTCTTTGTGGACATCTTGATTATATTACCAAGATATTTGAAAGTATTTACAGTAACAGTATGAAGTCTTCAATTTAAAAATTGCAAACGTTTTGCGAACGGTAAGCTATAACCCACTAAATCAATAAATATGTCAAAATAGATGTCAAAAATTTGTAAAATGGTATTCATCGGCAACGCTATAATACTTAAATGTATATAAATTGCAGAAAAATTCACATTTGGTTAATTTTGAATACAATGATATGATAGAAGTTAAAAAAACAAATACGGGCTTAGATAATAGTTTTTATCGCAATTTTAGAGCAAGCCTGCGCAGTCCCTTAAGTGATAGGAAGATAGGACAGGCACAAAGGCGTAGTTTAATCTGCGAACTCTCATAGCGTGTGAGAAGTCCCACTGTTACAGATCTTATTTGCATAGTACAACGCACCGACGGAAACATTGTACGCTTTGCGCGTAGGAGCGAAGAGGCGCTAGGCTTGCGTGTCAGTGTCGCCCGTATCGCTCCCTCCTTTCTGAGCCTTAAACCCACAAAACAGGTCCACGCGTTGACCGCCCAATCAGCGAGGCACAGCGATCACGCCGCATCGCCGCAGCTCTGCTCCCAAGCTCTCCCCGTCGACCAGACAACTACTCTACTCCCCAATCTGGTTCCAGGTCGCGACCTTCAATAAGTACCGAGATCCCTCGTACTTAGTCACGCGCCGTGGTCCAACGGGATACTAACCTACCTCTCCCTCTCTCTCCCTCCCCCTCTCTCTCCCTCTCTCTCTCTCTCTCTTTCTCAAGGACAGCACGGGAGCACTGTCGCGGATCAGCATGTCGGCCATTCGCTGGAAAATGATTCCGTCGTTATCTCCTCCAGTATGCCGATTTTATTAACTACAAGAAGTGATGCCAGAATAATTATACAAATTCGCTGAACAGCAGATAAATATGCTGTGACAAGTGGAGAAGGATGCATGGCATGTATTAAAACCGAACTCGTTAGACTGGCGCCATGAAAATCTTGAACATGTAAGGTAAGAAAACCCGAGCCCTAAAAGCTGCGAAAGTGTTGTACTGCAGAAATTAAATGATTTGGAGTGGTTAATCCTTCCTCGCATAACATAGGATGAAATTTGACCCGAAGTCCATACCAACGTGCCATTCCCTGCCCTTTATTTATAAGGGTCTCGGTCAAACGTGAACAGAACACTTGTTACTTGACTGGCTAAAACACGCGAAGCAGATCTCCCTCGAAGTTTTGGGATCGGCCATCTCAGAGTTGACCAGGAGTGGACAAGCCGTAGACCGCTGTAACGACATGCCAAAGTTTCTCCTTTTTGATGACTGAATTTACTCTAGCCGTATTTTACATTGCAGTGACGAAGATCTCAGGCACTTTAGAGATGGGAAGTGTTACAATTCTGGAAAACTATTGTATGTTACTTTCTTCACGCGTTAATACACGTCTTGATAATCCTGGAAACAGGTTTCATTATGTAACTTGTATTTCTCGTAGTGCTACCTTAGGTATTTGTTGTCTTAACGCTGAGTTTTCTTGTGGTGGTTGAATGTCGACCACACGTGGAGATGGCTCGCATCATTCTTCAATCTTATAAAGAAAGGAGAGAAAAGTCCTTAATTTGTCACAACCGTAAAACTAAAACAGTGTCAGCAATGTTGTACTTGCGTGCCGCACTGCTATACAACGACAGATCGTCAGTGGTGAATAAGAAAGCGCAGATATAAAACCTACGAAGGTAACGTGTCATTTCCCCAGTTTATTCCTTGTTGATCTCATTCTCATTCCCGTGGCCGTAGACACACAAATATACTCATTTCTTGATGTCCTGAGATTAATGATGTATTGCCCAAATGTTAAAGGCTTGCCACTGAAAAAAAATTAGGGAACAATATCAGAATTTCTGCGAATTTAAACGGAAATTAGCTTGAGAAAACTTTCCCACTGAAACCAGCGATGATTTCTCATGATCTTGAATGTAATGGAGCGGGCCAGCACACAAATGCCCTCGTCCATATACACTGACATACAAATTATACGGCGTTTTAAACGCCAAGCATGCATCTCAGCGCTCCAAGACACGCCGACTGTGAAAGCACGAGCCCCACAGTTACGTATATTCTACGTGCCCTTCATGCTCTATGATCCAAGTTATGGGAAAAGTTGTAAATCTAAGATTACGAGTAGACTACTGACCCTTTCCCCCCCCCCAGCGATTCAGGTAAACAAAATCACTTTATTCAAGATCTTGGCTCCTGGGTAGTAGCCGCGTCACTGTCGTTTCCCTTGCCCAAGTTTCGGAAGACATTGCAGCCGATATCACCAGGACTAAGTAGCGACATCAATAACTGTTACTCGCAGAGACTCAGAAGGTAACAGTTATTACGGCTACTACCCAGAAGTCAAGATCTTGCAGACAACGGCCGCGAAAGCCTGCGAGCTTTAGTAAAGTAACCGCTGTATTGTTTACGTTATAACTTTCTTAATGCACGAAGTTAATTAACAACAACTGCAGGCAGAAGTTTTAACACCTAGTCGAAGTGTCGCAATGGTGACTACTAGGACTCACGTCAAGCATGACTAGGGCTCGACTCCCACTCCAGCCGTTCTGGCTATCGTTTCACAGTTTTCTGAAATCACCGCAGGCAAATGATCCTTCGTTTCTTCATAAAACCCGTGAAGGGATCTGTTCCTCACTCCTGATTCTCCGGGTAAACTAGTTGCGTCTCTAATGTCATCGCTGTTCATGCCGTGACACACAAGTTGAATGAGGAAAGATCTAAGAGTATTTTTGGAACATATGTGATATTACGATGTTTGGAAAACGCTGCATAGATAGGAAACAATACTCTTATGAACTTAACGTCGAATTTAAAATGCTAGATTAAATATTTGTGAATAATTAGATGTTTTCCTTTGCTGTCTGTAATTTTATAATGCACTAGAGACGCGCCGCGGCCTCTCTCGGGTACGATTTGCAAATATGCCGTTGTTTAGGTTTCCGGCAAGTATATGTACTAAATGCTTAACGTAACTAACGTACGATTAATACTGTGTTGTTCAGAAGATCTTCGTAAGTGAAGCCCTATTTTCAATAAGATTTAAAATGACATAAATGGTTACCGTGGATCATCCTTAAAATATAAACATATGCTATCTCGGACTTTTTCTTAGGCCTTTTTGAGATCTACAATTCTGTAGCTTTGGTGTATCTCTTACGATTTAGTCAGCGTAAGCCATGTAAGCGCCCGAAAAGCGGCATTTTCCTACTTGATTAGAAAACGTCGACATTTCTCTACTGTCCTTACATTAAATGTTAATGTATTATATACCTAAATGTTCCTCAATAATTTCTCTAAATGATGGTGAAAACCATATCCAAATACATCAAGTAGTTTAGAAGCCTTAGCCGAATACACAGACACACGCGGCCGGGCGACTTTGTTTTATACTACGTATAGATATAAGTGTAAGAATTAGCAAATTTGTCAAGTGTTTACTTTTATAATAATTCCATATTTTCACTTTACTGGTGCATAAATAAAGTGATGATGCGCATGCCAGCGTTAATTTTAAATATGGCTGAAGAATACTAAATTTGCATACAAAGTACTCAGTTTGCCGTGAACAGCCTTTACGCTGTAAAAAATTTCCTGGTAAACTTCCTAAACTGCAATGGAAGTTTTTAACCTATACACTGTATGGTAATAATACCACATATCAATCTGCAGATATAGGAATGTTTAGCAGCGCTACTATACAAAGTTGGGAACTTCCCTATGCAATTGACTGTTTCCTAAGCAAATGTAGGAAAGCTACAATGAACGTATAGTGGAAAGAATTACCATTCTTGCTTTCTCGCTACGCGTATACACTTGTATGTTAAATTTCCGAATAATTTCTTAGAGTGTACACTGTTAATTTTTTTCCGTGTAATCACGGGAATTTTTTTCACAAATGTATACAGTTAATATAAGGAAACGCGATTCCGTAGTGTAAAACGGAGCTGAGTTACGTAAACGCAAAATACTGACCGTCTCTTTATTTCCTGCAGATTCAGGTTTCGGGAACGAACAATGTGTAGTATACACGAAGTGTTTGTTTGTTTTTTGCCACTGTAAACAAAGATTTGTACATTCTTCTTCAGTTAGGGTATCCACGCCACTTGGATCTATTCATTCAAACATCAAACCGTGGCATTAGAAAACGTTAAGGAATAGCAACACTTAAAAACATTCAAACATTACTAGACTCTGAAAAATATGCTAACGTAACATGTTAGAAATTACATATTTATGCCTAACACTGTAGCTAGAAAGTAATAGATGAGTGCTAAGTTGGGTACTGGACTCGTGTTCAAATCTCGCGGTAGAATAAAATATGATAACTTTTGACGTACCAACGTCTTACGACTCAGCCCCTTATGTTCAGGAAGTGAGCGTCACGAAATTTTGCTCTCGGGTCCGTGGCAATTACTCGTTGAGAATGAGCACTACGTTTAATGAAAATGTACTATAGAATAGGTCGGTCCTTTGACTTCATACTTCACACAGAAATGTTTCGTTCAGACGTCATCAGGCCGCAGTGGGAGCCGCGCTGCGAACCTCCGATTTCGAGAGGTTTAGTATGCTCAAGACCGCTGTAGCGACCGAACGCCTCATCCGACCGAAGAAATTCTGGTGTCAGTTTGTGCGTAAGAAAAATAGCAAGTAAAAACGTAACCAAGAATAATAAATAATAAACACACAGTGATTTTCTAATCAAAACTCATTTTCTTTGCAGAATACAAAACCAAAATACTTAAAAATTACGAGTAAGGCGAAAAATACACTAATGATATTGACGACATGGGTAGTGCTCGACAAATATAATACTGAAAGGATGACTCAGCTACCTTAATCCATCCCGGAGTTATATGACGAAGTTGACATTATTACGCTTCAGCGAAATGCGGGCATGGAGATTGCGTCATCATCACAGTCTATCCTCTTTTTTTCCTCTCATCACTCATATACGTTGTCACGTAAATGTGCCTACGGCCGTGTAGACGACTCAGCCCATTCCGTTTTTAAAGATATTTTAACCACAGATGCGAGATATATTTTTGTATTCAAGAATTAGCAAGCAAATTTATGGAGAAGTTCCATAAATTCACGGAAAATTCTGTGAAATTTAAGGAAAGTTCGTTATTGAAAAAGCAAAGTGTTCATAATTGTACGGGGAGTTTTGGAGAAGTTTTCACCAGCACTATTCTGTAAAAAAGGCAGAATAATTTTTATCAATGTACGGGAATCCGTTACTTAATAAATAATTGCGAAGCGGATTACTTTTTCTTATGACTTATGACAGGTAATTTTCGCATGTTCAGAAACCTCGTGGGTTTTACTACGCAGGCTATCCATACTGGGGTCGCAACCATTTTCTCATTGCCCGTTTCCACAGTGACTAACGGTTTTTATTTTTTATTTTTTGTTTTACTCGGAGATTCCAAGTGTTAGTAATTAACTGTTGTAGAATTCGAAAATATTCTGAAGTCTTGTTTGCAGTGATATTAATTGACGATATTTTCCGGCCACTGTCCCCCGCTTATTTCCTTGAAGTACTCCGGAAGGGTGGGTTTACGATCAAAACTGAAGAAATAAGAATTCTTACTTATGACTCGTTAAGTACGCGGGAAATAAGTTTTGCAGTTTATGATTGAACAAGCAACTGTTACGTATAGCCAATCAAAATGGAGGACACCGTTGGTAATATACGTAAGTAAATTTGCAGAAGGTTAAATAAAGCGAATTCAGTAAACCTATTCCAAGAAATAAAACATGACCTCGAAAGATTATTTAAACAAATAGGTACATATTTCACTGCATACGATTTCACGATACGATATAGCCCAAATCCAAGATGTAAATACAGTTTCCCGCCAACAACAAAAGTCACTGGGCTCTGATTGGCTACTTCATCTTGACTTGTACTTAAGATATAACGATATCTTAAGTCAAGCCAAGAACGCACACGACCCGTACACGACCCGCACACGGCAGTCATAAACCAATACCTTTTAACACTTTGATTCATATCCTGTGCACACGGCAACCTTATTCTGTTAAGTCAATCTTAAACCCGCCCTTAATGTGTCAGTAATGTTGACGGGGTCGGTCCCGCTGCGCTGAATCGACACGTGGGTAGCTTGGTGAGATGATGCGGTCAGCGGGTAGCGCTGCCCAGACCTGCGTCTAATGGTCTGGTAATTGCCTCGCTGTGATTGCTGCGCCACCTGCGCCACCGTGTCATCTGTTAGGGCGCTGCCTAGTGCGCAATTGGCCAAGCGAATGTACGTACAAGAGTTTCACAATATAGATGACATTCAGGTGTGTCTCGGCTTCTTTTCACAACATCGCTTTCAGACAAAAAAACATTTTGTGCTTTTTGAAGACAAGAACCATGCTTAAGTCAGCAATTTTGAAATAAACCTTCGAAAAATGTCTCTGTCCCTGCCTGCAATATCGTTTCGACGAGCACGCTGGCTGGCTGGCTTGCGTCCTGTCAAGTTGGTAACGACCGAGAGAAAGTAGGCCCATGTATCAACGTCGAATTAGAAGTTATGTAAACATCCGCGAATACTGAAATAATTAATTTTCCCTTTGAAATTTTTGTTAATAACGTTTTAAGATGAAAAATTAGTGAATTTGTAGAATATGTGCTTTTCTGATAATTATACAATTTCACTTGACCGACGTAAGAGCAAGGCGATGAGGCCCGTGGTAATGTTAATTGCACATGTGGCGGAATAATACGCAACGTGCATACAAGTAGACCGTAAGCAGGGCTTTTAAAAGTGCTCAGTTTACCGTGAACGGCCTATACAAGAGAGCAAGTAGGCGTAAAATAATAAGAGTTTCTACCCACCCCCAACCCCTCCGCGTCGAATATATAAATCTTAATTTACCCGTAATTTTCAGGATATTAAAAGTTTTACAAAATAAATATTTTTACAGCCGTATATGGCTCAAGCTGGGATGGACGAAGTGGTTTTCGTTTGGAAGTGTTATTATGGAAGGTGGCCAAGACACGACGAAAATAATTTAACACGTAAACCCCTAACCTTTCACTTTCTCCGTCCCACACTAGGCAGCCGCGTGAAGTCCATGACTTATTGACAGTGAGTGCTAACCTCACAGGAATGGATGATACTCATTCTTTGAGGAGGTATTCTCAAGACAAGGACAAACAAGTCTAATGTAACACGTCCTTAGAGCGTACACAGATTCGTAAGGGCTGGAGGTCTGGAAACAAAAAAAAAAAAAACTGAATTTAACTTCCTCATATATTTACAGTAAAATAAAAAAAACGTGCATCCAGCTGTTGCTTACAAAATGTAGTTGTCTATTCTTACTATAGGCTGTTCATGGCAAAGCGAGCACTTTTGAGGCCCTAGTTATTTTTTTATTTCAGCTATGTTTTATCGTTTAACAACTTTTCCAAATAAATATTGCAATGTAAGTAATAAACACAATGTGTATATTCCACCTTAATTGGTAGCTTACGCCTAAGATTACAATAAAATACATGTATCCACAATTATTAAAAATGAGGGGGCTTTCAAAAGTGCTCATTTCATCGTGAATAGCCTTTATCAACACTCACTAATGTTGCCGGTGATAGGAATTTTTATGGTAATTTTAATTATAGTTAAATCACTAATCATCGTCCTTACACAAACCACCAAACTTCGCGTTCACGCCCACCTTCGTTATGCTCGCTTCCTATTGGCTGTCTTATGTAGTCCGAGCGATGCTGCTTATTTCAGATGTTGTCGAATTGCCGTAAACTCACTATCACAGCCAGACACAATTATTCCGAGAGATTTCACGGATTCTTGCGTCTGTGGCCATTGCATTATGTTTCCAGTAGTTTGTGGACTTTGTTTGGATAACATCCGCTGGCTGCGTTGCTGCCCGACGATAGTCAGTCCTCTTGGATCTGCAAGAACGACACTTGAGGCCAATGTTTCCTGTAGTTTGTGGACTTTGTTTGGATAACATCCGCTGGCTGCGTTGCTGCCCGACGATAATCAGACCTCTTGGATCTGCAAGAACGACACTTGAGGCCAGTGCTTCCGCGATATTTCCGCTTGGCAAGGACGTCGTTAACTTCGGACCCTGGCCTTTTGAATTGCTGGGAAAAATTTCAGACAGAATGCCCTGATTTGCGAACCCTTCAGACCATGTCCCTTGTAAACGCCTAGATTTTCCTCTATATAGTATACAGAAAGTAGCCTAAAAAGTAATCGCGTTACATTCCGTACCAGCGGTTAACTAAATTATCTAGCAACAACATTCCCGATCACGTGTAGTCTAAATTTTTTAATTTAGAGACATTCATTTTGCCACAATGTGTAGTCAGAAACTCTGTGGCTGGAACACACTATAATATTCCTGATAACAAATCACAAATTAAAGAGGATGCTCAAGGTAAAGCGAGCACTTTTGGAGGTCCTGATTTAGATCTACTTCCACGAACATTGTGTATTCTTCCCCCTCGTGTAATATTAGCACTGGTGCGGGCCTGAATACTCTATTCACGCTTCGGTCAAGTGAAACTGTGTAGACATCATAAAAGTAAATATTTTACGAATTTGCTCATTATGCTCGTTGAAATAGATACGGGTAGGGACACTGAACTTTTTCGAAGGTTGTATTCAAAAGCGCTCAAGTAACCGTATAAATCCTACTGTCTAATTTTGGAAAAGGGATTTATTTTAAATAGACACAGCGTTGCTGTAAACGTATAAAATAAAAAAGTTCCTAACCTGAAAAGTTTCAAATTCTCTGGTGCTGAAAAGATCTTCGTAATACGGCTGAATAAAATAAGTCTCATTTACTTTTCGAGTGTTGCCTTTCGTTCTGTTGGATAATTCTAATTATGTCGCAGTTCACTCGGCGTCGTTTTGAAGTGCGCTCGCTCCAGAAGCTTCGATGCGAGTGCACGCATTCCTCTGTGTTTCGCTCAGAGCGCGTCGCGGGCGTTCGGTTCAGTTCGTTTCTGGAAACTTTCCTGCTCTCGCCATCAACGCACGGAAATGTACAGGGAAACTGGAAGCTGGAATGAAAGTACTCGCGCTACATTCCTGAACTCGCGCAGAGTGGCCGAGATAACACTGCCTTTGTGGAATGCACAAGGGAAAAGCTAAACAACCGTTCGGATATTTTTTTTTTTTTTTTTTTTTGGAACGCAGCAGTTGAAATGTCAAGTACGTTGATCCTCTGACAAGTTCGGAAATCGGCGAAGTTCAATTTCAAAATTTTAAAATTCTGTTCTACTATTCGGCCCCTTGTGAAGCTTGACTGACGTTTAACATATCCAGGATAGCCAGAATGCGGGTCAATCTCAGTTGCTGATTGACCATGGCGTTATCTTCGACTCAATAGGTTCCGAGTTCGACTGTGGGCAAAAGTCGTATATTTGTGTCCCTTTTTAAAATTTTACAGAAGCTTACTTTATGACGGAGGTCAGCCTCCTTCGCTTTCAAGTTGTTATCAAACCATCGTACGGTCAATGCATTAATAAACGAAATCATGTAAGGCATTCTACATTTTAAAATTAAGCAAGGTAAAAAAAAATACACCGTGATCTTGTTTATTTATGTTAAACTTAAAATATAATTAGTTATATGCCATTATAAGTTCGTTTTTACCACCACAGCTCACAATACACATTTTTTTAAATCCGATATATTTTGAATACATAAATATACTTTAAGTTCATATAACACGAATTATTATTATTCTCCAGTGATTTTTAATTTGTTAGAAATATGCAGCCTTCTCCAGCATCTTTTGTGTTAGACGGGAAGAAAAATGTTGGGTAGAGGTACTGGATAGCCAAGAGCGCGCACATGTCAAATGTATAGCCAAAGTGAACTACTTAGCAGGGTTACCAGCTCCTGCTGGGTTATGGGTTATCGCATAGGCAAAGTAGGCAACTGCCTATAGCTCCCGGACAGTTTGGGGGCCCCCTTACAAAGAATTAAACTTCCATCTGAAAAATAGAAAATAGAATAATCCTTTCTTATTTCTTAAATAGTTGCAGATACGCAGAAAATTTAACCAGTCAGAGGGCAAACACTGCACGATTAGTCCTTTACATTGAAGAAAATCCTGAATCAGGGTAGTTATATGCTCTTCACACTAAACTGAGCACTTTTAAAAGTCCTGCTTGAGACCTACTTGTATGTGAGTTATGCATTCGTCTGCGTCGAGTAAAATCAAATCTGCCATTATCCTCATCACTTTATTAATGCGTCGGTCAAGTGAAACCGTGAAATTATTGGAACAAGTAAATAATCTTCAAATTTCTATATTTCCAGATGTATCAGATAACAGAAAGCAATTGAAATAATCTTATCTATCACAAATGGTTACCTAACACTTTTAATTCGACGTTAAGACATGGAACTATTTTACCTAGGTCGTTACCAACTTTACTGGGCGCATGTCACTCAGTGCGCCCTTTAAAAAATATACAGTTAGGAGCAGCGATTTTTTTCTGAGGTTGATTTCAAAAGTGTTCACTTTATCGAGAACAGCCTTTAACTAGCAAAAATAAAGTACATAAACTCAAAAATTCAAGTTCAATTTGTAATAGTTCCTTAACATTTCATGTTCTTTCAACTCACAGTCTTTAAAGAACGTTATGTGCAATCAACGTATATGTAATGTACGCATATTAGGAACACAATTATGTTTACAAATTAATATTTTTGATTGTAATGTAGGCACTACAGTGAAAGTTACCGAAAGCATTGGACTTGAACCGCACAGCAAAATGACATTAGGAGAGCAACGGCCAACGGAGAAACTAACCACATTTATCACGAGGGAAACACATCTTGTTAGACGTTTCCACCCACACACCTGCCCGAGCGTGGCGGAAACAGTGCGCCCAGAGTAGCGTGCTGCGTTGGTACCACTGCTCAGTAGCATCCCTCATGAACACACGCGCACCGCGATAGTCTAGGAGCGAAAAACCCCGTACCAACTGCGTCACAAACGGGAAATGAGTGCCGCACGATGGAGCCACGAGCAACGTCAAATTCCAGTGCAGGAAGGAGTACAGCAAAAATCACCGGTGCAAGTGACAACAAAAAAAAAGGCGGTTTTTCTGTGTTGGGGACACGGCCGTTTGTTTTGCGTGAATACGTCTATGTTGACGCGCTCGGACGCCTTTTTTACGTTCCCGGAACCACTTCACTAGAACATATGGGGTTTTATGGATATCACTGGATTGCTTTTGAGATGCTTTTTCCAACCGTATACGATTTCTGTATTTCAACTTGGCTTTTTGACGAGTATAGGCCGAAATTGTATTAAGTGTTCTTAATTTTTTTAAATTAAACTCATGCAATTTCCCCATAACCACGCTGAGCAAATATTTTTATACACGTAATCGATTGATATTGACTAGAGCTATCGACTGAAAGCTAAATGAGCGTCGTAATTTCTCCTAGTCAAAATTTATACTACGTGGAAGTTATGAGGCGCGGCGAAACGAACTCAAAATAGCGGCGCCCCCCACCCCTCCCCCTTACGCACGTAATGCTTCGCGGTGCTCACTCAACGTAACATATTCTTTGATCCTTTGACAATCGAGTGGTGTAATTGAATTTTAAATCTAGATGATAGATTCGGAGCTGCAATGCCAAACTGTATCCCCCGATTTTTTTATCGTCGGATTTTATGGACTGCCTCCCATATGGTTGCAAATTAATAAATGTATTCTCCTCAAAAATTCCGGTTCAGGATGTAGTACAGCACAAATTACCAGTGCAAGTGAAAAAAAAAATCCAATAATGTGACAAAATTCTCGCGGTAAGTGGTAAGTAAAGGGATCGGTCTCGTAAAATAATATAGCTTCCATAGTAACACACATAGATTCATTTCAAGTGTAAAACAACTTAAGCTGTTCAAGCCTGTCGAAGTATTACTCTAATGCCCCATTAGTGGCTTATTTCAGTCTTTCTTATGCCAGCGAAACCTGTGACTTGTCATCCAAGTGAGAAAGCGTTCTGAGCTCACTTGGTAAAGGCCACCTTTAAGTTATGTTTTAAATGAAAAAAAATCTGACTCCGAGAATTTTATGTACTAAACAACGCACGGATATTTCCATATGGTCCCAAAAATTATTTCCGCTGGACTAAGTAATTAAATGTGCACGTTTGTTATTGTCTAAAGATTGAATTAAAGGTAAACGAACATAATATAAACGAAGCTATTTTAGAACTGTTGATAAATGTAGTAATCCCCTCTTGTGTGTTAGTTCTGCAAATTATCGAAATAATTTATGAAATTCTTAAGCAAGGCAAGAACGTTATTTAGTTCTGTACTTAATTCCATACATATAAAAGTTCTTCAGCCGTGTTGGAATTTTATTCATGGAGCTGTTACAGAAAATTGCTATCGTTTATACGCGAGACTATTATACATCTACCGTTTTTCATGCAGGAACTTGAAAAATATATTTATAGCATTACCTTGCAATACACTAAGCTGAAATACCTTAAGTTTTCCGAAAACAAAAATTGAAATAAATCGGGAAAATAAATAAATGCTCCCTCGTATTGCTGCCGTTTATAGAACTGCGGCTGTTAGCGAAGATTGATTTTTTGACCAACACAATGCATTTCCAAGAACACTTTCTTTCTTTTCGCATTAGTAAATAGCAGTTATTTTTTAGCGTGGTGCGCATGAGGAAATACACAAACTCCGACAGAACCAAGGACCAATAGTATTTGTGGAATCAAGTAAATATTTAAATAGTTTATTTTCCGTAACTGAGCTTTGCTGCTTTCCTGAGAGTCGCTTCTTAGAGCACTGCTCTAAGCAGACGGCTAGAAATGTTTCTTTTGGAAAAACGTTCTGTGAGCAAAATCACAAAGAGTGCTACGGTAAATTTGGAAGTATTATGCGTCTTTAATATATTTCGAGGTCAAATGAAGTTTGTTTATCGTCTGTTAGAGATTAATTAGATTTTGTCTGTAATCTCTTCAAGGATTCTTGAATGTGCGTGTGAGGTCAGCTGAGGTCCGATGTATATTTGATGTACGTTTGAGGTCTGTTGTGATTTTCAGGGACTACTGCAGCAGTGTGTTAAACACAGAAAAACATTCACAAGCAAAAAAAAAAACTTGAGTTTGCATAGAAACTGTGGTAAATACTCCTAAGTCGTCCCTGGGCAGCCTTGAAAGTTGAAGGCCATCTTAGTCCACTGTCCCAGAACGTCAGAATCTCGAACACCGGAGCCTTTCTTATGACTCTCACAATCATACTGCTCATCTACCTCTTCAAAATTATAGTGTTGTTTCAAGACTCAAGGGGCACATCGAGTTCGATACGGACGGAGATCTTAGTAAAATTAAAAAACTACATTTATTTTTAAAACTTATTTACAATGTTACAAATACTAACGCAGCTATTATCTACAGAGCTTAAATACATATCTACGCTGTTACTTTAGTTATTCTCAGCTAGCGGAATATTTAAAGTCTGTCTCAATTGGAATTAAAGTAGTTAAAGACTGTTCACGATATAGTGAGCACTTTAGAAACGAACCTAAAAAAAAATGTCACTGCCCCTGTATGGATATATTTTAATGACCCCACTGAGTGACATTCGCCCAGTAAAGTTGGTAACGATGTATGAAAAGTAGTTCCATATCTTAACGTCCAATAAAAAGTGTTAGGTAACCAGTTGTGATAACTTAAATTTATATATATATATATGTATCGCTTTCTGATTTTTTTAATGCATCAAGGCGTTAAAGTGAGCAGATTTGTAAAGTATTTACATTGTTTAGTAATTTCACGGTTTAATTTAACCTGCGCATGAATAAAGTGTGATGAGGCCTACGGCAATGTAAATTTTACATAAGGCGGAGGAATACAGAACTTGTAAAGAAGTAGATCTTAAGCAGGGCTTTCAAAAGTGTTCATTTTACCGTGAAACTCCTATATCACTGTATATATAATGGCTTCAATCGCATAATTCACACTCTTTATTTACCCGTTTCCAGTCTGTCTATTGCCATCATTACAAAAATGTGTCACTCACGCATCAAGTTCAATGTCCCGTCAATCAGTCTCACTTTCCACGGCACTGATACTCGTGGTTCGCAGACTTCACTGCTTATGACCGTTCAATGCTCCAAACTGTTTACTGTCGACTCGGAGGTTCGTCATGGCTTAAATAATTTCTCTGGCCCGGTCCAGAAGGTTCCTCGTACCCCGAGTCTCGCTGAAAGAGGCTAGGGGCAAAGACCAGAACATTCTTGCAACTATAACCCTCAGAAATTCAATCCGCTCGAGGACGGTAGCGCACGAATCCCGACAGACTCATCGTGATGACAGCGGCACGCCTTTGTAAATCTCCGCACACTCCTTAGGTTACTAGTAATTCTCCTGACACACTGCTTCGCACGCTCGGGCGATGCACAGTTCATACATGTAACACTATCACAATTTTACATGCTGTTGTAGTTTCATCTTCTTAATCCGTCGACCATTGTTGTGACCAGGGGGTCGAAGTTCTATAGGGATTTCGTGGGCCACTAAATTATAGGGCAGAATGACTTCGCCAACTTTTGAAAAATGAAAATAATGCTCATTAACAAAGAAAACTGCATATTTAATAAACAATATATTTTTATTTTTAAATGTACTTAAGTCACAAGTAAATTAAGTTAAATTATTCTTATCATCATTCATAAAATATATAATCTTATGTAGGCATGCACTGTCAGCGCCTGAACGTTGAGTTCTTTTGTTTCCATTCTTATGTTCGTTGCTGGAGAAGGTGGAGTTGATTTTGCAATCAATTGCAGAAATTGAGCTTTATTGAATCTTCAAATGCTGATTGCTAGAGACCTGCAAAATTCGCGTTATTATTTGGCGACACGTTAAAATTAAAACACGTTTGCCTTTGCAATACGTTTGTCATTGGACCATTCTTTATTTGATTCGCCCTTGGAAACTCTGCTCCAATAAATGAACACTTCACAGTTGTGTGCCTTAATCACATGCATTTCAGTCAGAAAGGGAGTGACGTCACATCTACACTGCAGCCAATGGAGAAACTACGTTGGCTCGAGTTTATACGGTACTGTGGAGTTTAGCCTGATGACAAATAATAACGCGAATTTCGCAGGACCCCATTGATTGCCTAGGAATAAATGGTACAAGAGTTATTGATATCAGCGACAATACCTTTTTAAAAGAAAGAAATATATATGTAAAATTCGCATTTTAATAAACGATTGTGCAGTTAACAGAGTAGCCAACCTATGCATTCTCTACCATTAATTGTTAAAAACATATTTAGTTCCATGTTGCCGTTTGTAAATACAGCAATTAATTATAACATTTTTACCTAATTGTTATAATAAATAACCAAATATTCTGTCTGAAAACTGAAATAATTATGTTTAAGAGTTGTATGGTTGGCAGCAAATTTAACCTAATAGCCCCCCACCAAAATAGCATTGAGCTTGTTCTCTATATCTTACTTGCTTTGTGATCGCGACGAAGAAGAGTTCCCATTACTTTAAACGCACATACGATATTACTTCCAGTGTACTGCACACACACACACACATGTAATGAAATGCACGAGGTTTGCGTCATAATGAGAACAAGGCTGTCGTTGCTATGATAAGAGTTACCATTCACCCAGTCGTAGTACAGGCTTCTTATGGTTAATCGAGCACTTTTGAAAGCCCCGCTAAGATCTGCTTTTTTCCCTCGTTCCATATTATTCCGAAATATGTCAAATTTAAATCGCCATGGGACAGATAGATCCCTTTATTAATGCGTCAGTCAGGTGACAACGGTAAATTTTTGTGAACCTAAGTGTGTTACTAGTGCACCATTTCGTACTGGTATGTGAATAAAGCAAACGTCATTAACTCGGTTTTCCATAAATTTAAATATTAGAACTTCCATAACAACGTCAGTTGACAACTAAAAGCCCCCATCCCAGTGTAAACTGGGAAAGATCACTCCATGTATGACGTGTTTAGTTATTTTATAAAAAATAAGTTATGTATCACGAGCGTTTTATACATCTCTTAACATAAAATTATCTTAATTCTTTAAATTGAAGTTTTGCCAATATTTTATTTATAAATTATATTTTTTAACTTTTAATAAATATGTATAAAACAGTGCGAAAACATGTGAGTTCTCATGCAAAACATTATTACAACCGAGCGCACACGAATTCTGCGCGTTGCCCTTTGGTGTAATTTTCTTCTAGACTTATTTAAGCTTATAGGTGTGTACGAGGCGGAGGAATATCCTTGAAGTAGAACTTTAGCAGGGCTTCAGAAAAGCGTGACGTAACCGTGAATCGATTATATACAGTTAACGAGCAGTGACATTATTTTTAAGTTGATACAAAAATGCTCTCTCTACCGTTAACAGCCTATAGCAGTAATACTAGTAGAAGTCTAAAAACGGGGTTAAGCGGAGCTTAAGAATGTATGACATTGTCTATTCGCGGTTTTTTTCCCACATCTTTTGAACAAAGACCTTTGAAAAATCACCCCATATGTGACGTCAAGATGAATATTTTTGGACATTCGCCATAGCGATACAGATGTCTGCCATGGAAAAAAACCAGGACTGAGCACGAAAGAATACATTAAAGAGACAGGCGATCTATGGACGGGAAAATAAATAAAAATGAATTGCTGGTCTTTTTTTCAGTATTTTTTTCGTGCTCAGTCCTGTATTTTCTATTGCAGACATCTGTATCGCAATGGCGAAAGTCCAAAAATCTCCATCTTATCATTCACCTCCATTGCACAATTAATTCAAATATCACATATATGACGGTTTGGGTGTTTCCTAAATAGGGCACGTATTGCAAGCGTTTTATACACGAGTTAATATTATAGTACATTATTCTTAATTCAATTTAACTTTCACTTGTATTCTATCTTCAAGTTATAATATTTTTTAATAACCAATATGCATAAAAACAGGGAGGAAATAGGTGTGCTGATAACGCCTAATAGGAAATAGTTCTAATGTAAAATAATATTACGTCGAGTGCGCACAAATGCAGTGCGTTGTCCCCCTGGTGTAATTTTCTATACTAGATTAAGCTTAGTTTACACGATGCTGAGGAATAGTCGTGATGTAGAAATTTAGCACAGTTTCAGACAAGTGTGGCGTAACTGTGAACAGCCTATGCACAAATAATTAAGGAACGTATATTTTTCACTGCACGATGTTTTGTAGGCCGTATAGGGATTTATTCGCGTGGGAATGCGTGTGAACAATAATGATGCATTCTGATGCATTTTTCACCATTCTTTTAGAGAATTTGGATTTATTCAAGTGGGAATGCGTGTGAACAAAAATGACGGATTTTGATGCGGTTTTAACCATCATTTAGAAAATTTCAAGAGAAAGGTTTAGGTACATAGTACATTAATGTTTAATGTAAGAATAGTAGAGAAATGTCGACATTTTATGATAAAGTCGGAGAAAGTCGATTTTCGTGTGCTTACGTGGCTTATACTGACTAAACCATAAGAGATACACCACATTAATGTGCTACAGAATTGTAGATCTCAAAAATGTCTACAAAAAAGTCGCCGACAGCATGTATTTATCTTTTAAGGTTGACCCACAGTAACCAATTTTGTCTTTTAAAGTTCACTTACGAAGACTTTTTAACACAACAGTATTAATCGTACGTTACTTACCTTAAGCATTAAGTGTATATACTTGCTGTAAACCTAAACCACGCCATATTTGTAAATTACATCCGAGCGAGGCTGGGGCGGGGGTCGCTAGTCCGACATAAATGGTTCACGGACGAGTGCTTTCGAAAAAGGCGTTCGCATGAACTCCCTGTCCAGAACTGCACGTGATTTTAAAGGGAACGCCATCTGGCGTCATTTTAGTTAAGTTGGTGACGATGAAGGGAAGGTATTTCTATGTCTCAAGGCCTTATTTTATGTGTGGCGTTAAATCTGTAGGGACTGGAGTTATTTAATTTAATTTATGAGTGTTTTATGCGTGTAAAAGTAAAATTAAATATCATACAGGTGAAATATTTACGTTCCTAACACTTTCACAGTTTCATTTGATCGATGCATGAACTAAGTGAACTGGTACATAAGCGGGGGAATTCAAAATGGGTCAAATAACCGCGAAAGCATTTTGCATTTTAGGATTGCATTTGGTTCGTATTCATTCTACGGCTTCCAACTGGAAACAGCGTAGACTAAATGAAAATTCCAGCTACTGCATACAAAACATTTACCAGACTCTCGTTAACGCTGTTCAAAAGTATAAAATTTATCCTACGTTTTGAGGATATTTTATAGTTTCGTAATACGATATCGATGGTAACTTTATAAAAACAAAAAAAAAAAAAAACCGTTTGAAAAATAGCGTTCAATAACATTATTTTAGTGTAAATGTGAGTGTTACTTTTGTGCCATTTTGATATTTGTACGAAAACCAATAAAAATTTAAAATCCCTGTAACTGGTTGAATTATTTTTTTGAGTAGCAATTTTCTTTTCAATTTTAATACTATATTTCGAAGTAGTATTTCCAATCACACCGAAAAAGGTCGGCCTGTAAAATGTGCAGAATAACTTTAACTTGTTGAGCGCCCTTAACGCGCAAGACTGAAGTTCCCTCAGGGGTACCAGCTGGCCCCGTCGTCTATTCAATCCGTCATAATAACTTGTGACGGGTGCAGATGTCACGTTCCCGCCAGAAACCCAAGCTTAGCGGTTCGTTCGATATTTCGCTGAGATACGTCTGATTCCAGAGCAGCTATTCCGCACACCATGTCAATGCGTCACCTTGTTATGGCAACGAGGTGATGCTGGGTGCCAACTTTGATACGAGGAGTAAGATGCCACTCAACCACCGACGAGAGGAGGGGAATTGGGGGCGCGGCCAGACTGTATAACCGGGGCCACGAGTGTGTCGGCCATCTTCTCCTCCATTCAGCTACAGCCCTCGCCACTCTGAGTCACCGACGGCGCATGGAGCTGCCGCCTCTAACAGACTTCGAGCCGAGATGACAAGTGGCGACATCGCGGAAGGAGACGATCCACCACGAGGGGATCCCGAGGCCTTCTCTACGTGCGGATCTGTGCGACCCGCAACACTACTGTATGTTCCAGTTGTGAGTCCCAAGTGGATAGCTGCGGATTTAGTAGAGGTTGTTAGGAAGCTTCAGTAGCAGCTTTCATGTAGGGGATTTTAACATTGAGGATTGTTTCTGATACCGTTGTAACTGAGTCTCAAAATAAATGTTACATTATATAAATCTGTGGATAGTCATACTTGGATATTGAAGTATCTATCTAGATGTTTGAGAGTCAGGACCGTAAGTCCAGCTGGGAGCAGCTTATAACTAAGGGGAGTTAAAATAAGGCGAACCTACGTCTAGCTATGTCCCTAATATATTTTAGATCTTCCCTTCCTCAACTATTCAAAATAGAACAAACTGCAGATAAATGAACTGTACACTGATTAGGGCACGTGGCATTGTAAAAGTAAAATTGCTGACGTTTTGCAGAATTCGGATATTAAAAGCTTAAGGGAACCCGCGTATCTGTTAGTGTGTGTCTTATAGTATATATCTATTCGCTGCGTCTCCAGGCTTTTGGAATCAATCCTTTGAAAAATCACCCCATATATGAGGATTGTTTCCTAAATATGTCATGTATCACTAGCGTTGTGTGCTTGTGTTAACACAATGAGCGCGAATGCGGAACGTTGTCACTTTGGTTTAGTTTCGTAGACTCGGCTAAGCATTTTTTATAATGAGGTGGAGGAATATCAGAAAAATTGGAATTACGCATGTTGAAAGATGCGATGACGTGGAACGCAGAGCTTCTTCACTTCTTAACTTCAAACATGTCCAGCTTTATATGTAGTAATTATTGCTGTGAACGTGTTTCGATCGGATAATATTCTTGTTCAAAGCAAAATAATAGCATTAGTACAAGAAAATGACCTTCCGTCTCTGTTTTGGTCCTAATCGCTGCTACATGTCAATCATACTTTACTGACGTAAGTTTGAAACATTTATGATTTGACAGATGATTTGAATTGGCTGAGAGTGCTGATACGGTATTTTTTTTATTAAATTCTTGGTCACTAGTTATCTAGCGATAAACCGAATTATTTTAGAGTGAGTGATAACTTTTATAAGAATTCTTTGAACAAGGAAATGTATTGCTTCTATTTCAAAATGTAGAACTCAAATTAGAAGTTCCTTCAGAAAAATCAATTGACTGGGTTAAGTCAAATAACATTTTACAATCGCTTAAAAATATGTTATGTTACGTTAGCTACAGCTATTTCAGTGTAATTTCTTCAGTTACATTTTCAGCGAGCATGCTAAATTCAAAGGTAGGTATTGGTTTCCTTCTATGAAACAATGTCGAATATTACCTAAAAGTGTCTAATCTGAATACTCTCCTAATAACCCCACTTAAATCCAAGGTAACGGTTACCATTGAAAGAACTGTCATGATGATATGGACGTAAATTTTCACGGTAATTAAAGAAAGTAGGGTGACTGTAAAAACAAAAATGTACGAAAATGCTGAAAAAAAGGGGGGAAGTACAAATGATGCAGAAAACACCATGAAAAAGTTATTTATTTATAATTACTCCATATTTAAAAAGGTACGTACACTGGGGCAACGATTATAAAAATTTACTATCTGTTTGAAAATACATGCTATATAAGTCACTCAAAAACATTTATGAAGTAGCATTTATTCGCCAATTCTCTTGTCTTCAAAACCGCATAAATACATACTATTTAAACAACGGAAATGAATTAATAAGCTTTTAAAGTGATAAAATTTACTAATCGAAATGTTTTATTACCTGCGCTTTCTTATTATTAGTAAACGAACTTTGCGTAAGTATTATATTATAGAACAGCAGCCGGTTGCGAGCAGAAATGTCAATGTATGAGTTGTCATATTTGTCTTTGTAGGCTCTTCACGGTTAAATGAGCACTTTTGGAAACCCTGCTTACTAGTTGAATGCACGTTGTGTATTCCTTCCGCATCCGTCTTATGTAAACTTATCATGGCTATGGGTCTAATCATTTTTCATGCATCGGTCAAGTGAAACTGCGAAATTATTAGAAAAGTAAATATTTTACATAACTGCTCATTTTTACTCGTCGATCCATTAAAAAAACAACATAAACGGAAAGAAGTAATTCAAGTTATCACAAATTGTTACCTAACACTTTTTATTCGACGGTAAGATATGGAACTACTTTCCATCCCGTGTTACCAACTTTACTGGACGTATGTCACTCAGTAAGCCCTTTAAATTATATGCAGACGGGGGCAGTGGCATTTTTCCAAGGTTCATTTCAAAGATGATCACTTTATCGTGAACAGCCTTTACGAGCACCTATCTAACTACCAATAGCCTTAATATAACAAGCTACCAATACAACTAATTAGCCTACATTCCTTTACATATGAATACGAGATAATTTGATTAGATAGGCCGTATTCTTAGACTTAAATAAAAGGATAATTCTTGTTTTGATAAAATATTTATTAAATTTGGCTTTATATTTAAGTGATTGCCAAGATATAAAATTGCGCCCTAGATTTAAAATTGGCCTCCATTTTGAAAGTAAACACACAGCTTGGTTGAAAACTATAATAATCAGATGTCATTACTAAGTTTCATATTTGTACCGAGTTTGGTGGAATTCGGTTCACAGGTTCAGGAGTTTTTAAGGGGAAGGAGGGACACACATAGCTAGTATCTTTAGGCTAATAATCGTATTGAATATCGGCACGAAACTAACCATTGATTAAATCTGTTTTTTTTTTTTTTTTTATTTTATCAACTGGTCTGATAATTAGTACTTCAAACTAACATTGTGAAACTGGCCCATACTGTTATTATCAAAGTGAGTTATATTTTCAATTTAGACATAGATTTATATTTGCCGCATTTGATTGTGCTGTAGTAAATACTTTAGTTTATATTTTGCGCTGTCTAATTGATGTAAGTAGCGAATGTATGTATGACGCGATACGCGGCTTTGTTATAACAACTAATCCATCTGAAAATTCAGAATGCATCTGTACGGTAGAACTCCTATACCGTAAATATCTTCTTGGACGGGAGCATATTGATTTTAGGTCTTCGTCTGAAATAAAACTATTATATCTCTGTAGAACATAAGTCTCGCTGCAGCTATTTTTTATACGTAATCCACTATAATTTAACGACGTATATTCGCGAATGGATACATTTCTTTAAAAGTGTCACTACATCTTAACGATACTGAGCATGCGATATAAGGCATTCGAACTCGATTTATCTTATTTTGGTAGTGGTAACTTAGCTTTCCTTTCTGCATTCGGTTGGCGATTTATGCTAATGACAAGTGGTACTGACTTATAGACTTATAGAAATTCCAATTATCCGAACGGTCCTTGCGAACTTTGATGACAGGACATAGTTCATATTTAGTTCTCATGTGTAGCGTTATCAGCATAATAAATTTTCTCGTATATTCTAAGAACACATAAGAAATCATTTGTTGTATAAATCCTACAAATACTTGTTTGTATTGCTACTGATAAGTTGTTTTACTTTTGGTTGCCAAAACAGTTATAATATAGGCTTTCTCATTTAATTCGAAATGTGATTTCAAGCTAACTTTAGTAAGATCTCTAATTCTTCCCAGGATATTTAAATTACGCCTGTGTTCAATTTCAGTAGCGGAATCTGAAATTAGGATGAAGTGGGATCTGTTGTATAGGTTATTATAAAATAGGTTTTGTATTTAGTCATTGAACTGACGAAAATACTGATATAGTAAGGTATTGTAATAAATGCTAATTCAGTAATCTGAAACTGAAACTTGGATCCCACTCGATTAGTATAGAAATGATGAGTCTGGGGCAAGTATTATGCCTTACTGGGGTCGTTAAAAATTGACTGAGATCTTTATGACAAAAGAATGAAATGAGGGAAATATTTTTGATGAATTTTTTGCAACTAGTAGGTTATCTTGGTCAGCTGGTCTGGTAAGTTAGTATGACCTGTTTGTATGGACGGCTCTGGTAGAAATGTTTTGCGAAGATTCTTCTAATATTTTCAGTGAAGAGGTTAGCTATGAGACACTTAGGAGACTTTTTCTTCGAGATTTTCCATCTTCGTTTGATTGTATAGGTGGATGGTATGGCAGGTTGGTCTTGTTGGTTTGTCAGGCCTATTTTGTAGGAACTGGTCTCGTCAGGAGATAGTTTTGGGCTAAGTCAGTTTTGACAGGAAACTGTTCTGGGCGGAGTAAATCTTGGGTGGAATTCGTCTTGGGCGAAGTCGGTCTTGTGAGCAGCCAGTAGTTAATTAGTAGAGTTAGTCTGTATGGTGCCTTGATGTGACCAGCTAGTAATTGACAATTGCATGGACTGCAATTTTTCTCAATTTTTCGAGTTCATTGTCAGCGGTGTGATGTCAAGGTCAACAACCAACATGGTGGCAAAATCGATAGCATCTCTGGGGACTAAATCGATAATTAATACACTAGCATAGCGTAGGTGTTGAAAATTAAAACAAATGACAAACGAAAAAAAAATAATTGCCGCATATGACAGAATGAGCAAAGGTAAGGGTGATGGAGGGCTAGGCCTGCTGACTAATTAACCATTGAGAAACGTTAGTGGCCGGTCGAACGAATATGAGAAATCAACAAATAAAAACACTTTTGGAGGGTGAAGCGAGCACAAGTAATCCCCCAATGAGAAACATTTGTTGAGGGAGTGGAGGTGAACCGAATTATTAACCAATGAGAAACCCTGATGGAGGGATTGGAGGGGAATGGACTAATTAACCATTGAGAAACATTGTCGAGGGTCAGTCGTCTGCTGGGCTATAATGCTGAGGAAACCTCCAGAAATGTTTCATAAAATAAAATTTTAATAATAATCGTGTAATAAAATTTTTATTACCTTTTGGAACTTCATAATTTTTTTATAAACTTTTAATTTTTTTGTATAAATTTTTAGTAATTTGTAGTATTTTTAGGTTTTTTTTTTTTAATTTTTAGGAATTTTAGAATATTTAGGATTTCTTTTATATTTTGGGCTCAAGATTAATGGTCAAGGGTTCTGGGTCAAGAGTCTTGAGTCTTGAGTCTTGGGTCAAGGGTAATGAGTCAACAGTCTTGAGTCAAAGGTCTTGAGTTAAGTGTAAACTGTTTTTGGGAATTAGGTGGATTATTTTGTAATTTTTTGGCATTTTTTGGCTTTAAGGTCGTCCAAGGTCAAGGTCTAAGGTCAAGGTCAAGGTCATCGACATCTAACATGGCTGACGAGATGGACAAGGCTGACCTGGCGATGGTCGGTCGTGACGGGAGCTTATTCAATCCACCTGCCATCGAACCCCGGATATCCCATATGCACATATTAAAATAATGTTTTAAATAGTGATTAATTTTTTTTATTAATATTGATTTCTTAAATGTTTTATAATTTTTTGGGATTTTATCATTTTTCTGAATTTTTTTTTTGGGAATATTTTGAGTTCAAAGTCATTTAAGGTCACTGTACATAGGGTCATGTTAAAGGTGTAAGGTCAAGGTCACAGGTAAAAAGCGAGAATCTCTAATCCTTCTAATGGATCATTTTTGCAAAAAGATATGCTCGTTCTTTGCAAATGAGGGTATCGGTGCTTTTTGAGGGGAAAACGGAAATTTTTTCGGAGAAAAAAGGAAATTTTAAGGGGAAAGGGATATTTTAAGAAAAAATTTGTTGATTTCGAGGAAAAAAAGGGAAATTTTGAGAGATTAAAACTGAAAAAAAAAGGAAATTCAAGATGGCCTCTACCAACGCCTGGCCCCATTGACTCATCGTTTTCCTATTCACTCGAAAACAGTTGCATAACAACGAGATGCAAATGAAGTGGGAAATGAAGGTGATAAGAAAGAGACGGCTAAACTCAACACAACAAAGTATAAATTTATTTCTGTAATGAGGTGGACGAAAACAACAAAGTTTCAACGTTAAATAAGGTCTATTTCACTTAGTAAAATATATGTTAATATTTGCTCTAGGCAGAGAAGTATTTAACACATTTGCCAAGAGTAATATAAGAAGAAAATAAATTATGTTAGGTATAGCTTATAGCTTTTGCATAACTTTTAAGACGATTTCACGTTTTAGTTAAGTCACGTGATAAACGTAATGAAAAATTAACGTATTATTTTATTCTTGGATAGTTAGATATTCGTTAATTATATAAATCTCAAAGCCTATCACACAAGAGTTAAGCCCAAATTTTGTGTTAACATCGATCAAGAAAATAGTTTCCAGTAGAAGCGGTAGCCTCGAAACAAATTACTGGTTGTCAGTTACGCACCTGTCTGTTAGTCGAATATACTAAGTAATAGTATGTATCCTATTAATTTCCCATCAGATAACAAATATGCCGGTTTTTATTATGTAATTTCTAAAATTATAGTAGTAATACTGTACATCGAAAATATGTTAAATGTTCTTACTTTGAAAGACTGTAAGTATATAGAGATAATGTTTTAATATAACCAAGAGCAGAATACTGGTAACATGAATAGAATTTGTAGCAGCTACATTGTATACAGATATTACATAAATTTAGTCACCAAACCTGCGATTTGACAACTATGTTCACTTATGTATAAATGTTCGACAAGTTTATAAACATATTAAAATTTATTTAAGACAACCGATGTTCGATTTGGTTTGCAGCTCCAGCCATTTTTTTCAAGGAAAGCGTTGTATATAGCTTTAAAGTAGAAAACTCATAATGGCTAAACGATTTAATATTTTCAAGTGACATCACTGAAAAACTCAAAGAGCTAAGACAAAGGCCACCTGTTTGTCGCGGAAAGATACGCGTGAAGGCTATATTCCAATGCCCTATGCCATACATGCGGGTTCCCTTTGGTTGATGGCCACGTGTATTTGTCGGGAGACAGTTAAAGGCTGTTCACGATAAAGTGAGCACTTTTGAAATTAACCTTATAAAAAAGTCACTGCCCCTGCCTGCATATATTTTAACTGGCGCAATGAGTGACATGTGCCCAGTAAAGTTGGTAACTATGGAGGGAAACGTAGTTCCATATATTAACGGCGAATAAGAAGTGTGAGGTAATAATTTGTTACAACTAAAATTATTTCTCTCGCTTTCTATATTTTTGATGCATCGAAGTGTAAAAATGAGCAAATTTTTACAATACTGACTTTTCTAAAAAATTCACAGATTCCCATGACCGGCGCATGAATCAAGTGATGAGGCCCATGGAAATGGTACTTTTACATAAGGCGAAAGAACACACAGCGTGTATATAAGTAGATCTTAAGCAGGGCTTTCGAAAGTGCTCATTTTTCCGTGTACAGCTTATACCTGACTGGGTCAATCATAATTCGATAACTTCGACACTGAATGTTCGTGATTCGCTGGCACACATCTGCAATGCGCGGCAGTTACGAATAACCCAGCCACGAAAGTGGATCTCAGGTCAAGTAGTCCTGAAATCTTTTCGCGAAAAACAGGTGGCTTCAGCTAAGACTGCATGGCGCGACAGAGAATACAATTGTCATTACAATGTAATGCGTGTTGAAATTTGATTCTTCAGGTAGTATGTCGAGTAATATGATACGTTAAATGTAATGCACGGAAACGAAAGAAGAGTCAGTGTGCGGCATAACAAGGGAGATGAAATCACATTGTAACAGCATCATACAGATGCGTTGCGTGAGAAAATGAAAAACCCAGGTAGGATTTTTAAATTAATTTAAACCAACCCATTAATCAATCCACTGTTTGTAATAAAAGTATATTATAACATCTGAGTCCCCAGCAAAAATTTCCATGGTAGGTTAAGATCTGTTACGATATAGTGAAGCACTTGATCATGTATGTTAAGAGTACTTAATTAAATTTCTAAATTAACCCACCTAAGCTGGCAAAACATTTATGAGAAGAAAAAACCTAGGATAAGGCGAACGGGTAATTAAGGATCTTTACATACACGATTCCCGCACAAATTTTGCCAGCTTCAGATTAATGCACCAGTTTCCATATTACTCATTAAAAAAAATACTAGATGTATTTTAAACACAGGTAAAATAAAAGTCATCTCCAACCGGCATGGAGCAGAATACTACAATAGATGAAAGAAAATATATTGATAAAGGCTGTTCACGATCAAGTGGGCACTTTATAAACGAAGCTTAGAACAAGTCACTGCCCTTAATGCATATATTTTAATGGCAGCACTGAGTTACATTCGCCAAGTAAAGTTGATAACGATGGATGGAAAGTAGTTCCATAGCCTAACGTCGAATAAAATGTGTTAGGTAACCATTTGTGATAACATAAAATTATTTCTTTCGCCTTAGGTCTTTTTTTTAACCCTTTGAGGGCTATGGAGGTATATACTCGGAGCTACGTTTATCTGGTAATTTATTTACTCTTGAAGACAAATCTCACACTTTTATAGTTTTACTGTTTTGCTAGACTTGGTTGGAATCCAAGTAAAAAATGGCAACTAGTCAACATTTCAGTTTGTAAGAATAAAATTATTCGTTTGAATATTTTTTTCAAAAGAACATGATGGATTGTAAAACTTGTTACTTCTATCGCGATACACTAATTGGTATGCAGCCAACGCGTGATTTCGTTGGTCGACGGCCAGTCAATAATAAACGTTGCAGAGTACTGTAGGCGTTCCGGTGTAGCCAAGACCAATAGGACGATGGTAAGAGGAAATACAGAGACCAACCAAAATGATATCTCTGTAGTGTAGAATATAGGGAGCTCACTTCAAACTTGTCCTCAGCGCTAGTGAATTTGTGCCGTCCTCAAAGGATTAATGCATAGAAGTGTAAAAATGAGCAGATTTGTAAAGTATTTACTTTATTTGTAATTTCACAATTTCATGTGACCGAATCATGAATAAAGTGACGGGGCCCAAGGCGATGTTAATTTACATAGGGCGGAAGAATACACGATGTGAATACAACTAGATCTCAAACAGGGCTTTCAAAAGTGCTATTTACCGTCAACAGCCTATAACCGCGAGTAACCTTCAGGGAGGAGCTAGGGACGGGAAGTTTCCGTGGCAGACGACTGAGCCGTTGTTGTTTGACCCGGGGGGGAGGGGGGTTAATCTTGGGAAGGATGGGCTCTCTCCAGAGAGACGCACTAAGCCGCTTTGCGACGCCCGGTGGCAGTATGCACTCAAAGACGCGGCCATCGGGGCCTAGGCTTCAGTCGCGGGTCAGCCATGAAGCCGGATTCACACCGAAGTGTTAAGGCTCGGCTTCGCCAGGAGGGTTAATCCTACGCAGGTTGTGAAAGATCAAAGGTAAAAGTTTGGCAACCAAATATTTTCGCCACTTACGCAGGTTGTGAAAGATCAAAGGTAAAAGTTTGCCAACCAAATATTTTCGCCACTAGGTAAGCGCTAGTGTCGCATGTGTAAAGGCTGTTCACGATAAAGTGAACACTTTTTAAATCATACCTTTAAAAAAGTCACTGCCCCTACCTGCATATCTTTTAACAGATGCACTGAATGACATGCGCCCAGTGAAGTAGGTAACGTTGGATGGAAAGTAGTTCCATGTCTTACCGTCGAATAAAAAGTGTTACGTAACTTTTTTTTTTTTTTTTTATTAGGCATCGAAGTGTAAAAATGAACCGATTTGTACAATATTAACTTTCCCAATAATTTTACAGTTTCACTTGACCGACGCACATATAAAGTGATGAGGCCCACGGCAATGTTAAATTTAGATAAGGCGGAAGAACACACAACGTGCATACAATTAGATCTTAAGCAGGGCTTTTAAATGTGCTCATTTTACCCTGAACAACATATACCATATTTTCTCTATGTTATATGTCGAAAAAAAAGGATAATTGCAACGTTCATAAATAAAATTTAAAATAATATCCTAATTAACTAAAATTTTTCTCTTTTATCATTCACATAGAAGAATTTTATTTAAGTGACATCATTGGAACAGTGCGCATCCAGAGGCGAGAATGTTCCCTATGCGAAACTCTCCCATAACAAAACTCGTTTTGTTCCTAACCTGGTTTCAATTAACCTTAGCTTCACCTATTATTGTCTATTCGCAGTTTCTTCATGGTTTTTAATCAAACCTTTGAAAAATCACCCCATTTGTGACGTGTTTGGTTATTTCCTAGATATCTCATGTTTCACATGCATTTTGTACTTAATATGTTGATACAAAAGTAACTTATTTTTTTATCAAATTGAACTATTATATGTATTTTAATTATAAAATATAATTTTTCATTTATAATTAATACAAATAAAAAGAGGGAGAATATAGGTGTGTTGGCAATACCCTGTAATATATAGTTCTTATGCAAAATATTATTATGCTAAGTGCGCACGAATGCGGTGCGTTGTCCCTGTGTTGTAATTTTCTAGACTCGGTTATGCTTTGTTTACGTAAGGTGGAAGAATATTCTGAAAGTATAACTTTAGCAGGTCTTCAGAAGAGTTGGAAGTAACCATGAATAGACTATATGCAGAAATTCTTCGTTTTCGCATCATAATTCATTAATAAACTGATGAAGCCCCATGGCAATGTTAATTTTACATAGGGCGGAAGTGTACAGAACGATCATACAAGCAGCTCTTAAGCAGGACTTTCAAAAGTGCTTATTTTACCGTGAACAGCCTATACATACTTGTATACAAATGTGTTACTTTTTAATGCTACATTTTATTTATTTCTGTTGTAAAATCAGTGGCGTGTGGTGAACTGTTGCAAGGTAAGCCGGTGCTTGCCCACTGCTGTATATTCTCAGTTCACACAGAGGGAGCCAGTAGCCACCGTGCAGCCTAACTTCCGGCCACTTATAAGCGAGCAGTAAGCGACCCATTACAACCGTTTTGTGACGTCAGCGGCCAAGCTACGTTTCAGTGGCGTAAGTGTAAACTAGCAAGCAACTGTGTACAGCACATTGGGCTAACGCAAGCTTACCATGCAACTCTTCATCACACGCCACTGGATGAAATGCTCTTACATGACTTTCAAAAATGTTTGTCCCCAGTGCCATCTTTTCACCTTTGCGGCGAATGTTGGACGGGAAGAAATCATTCCTTTCGTCATTCGAAAACTGGATATAATAATTAACGCACAGACAGAATTTAAGTGACGCGACTGTGTTGAGCCTAGGCTACAATCACCGTAGCGTTCCCGTAACAAAATAACAGTGGCGTTACCGTGGAAGAATGAAAATGTACTGGATACAACCGCAGTAAGAAAACTGTTACGCGGCCAATGAGAAACGAGCACAAAAAAATAGACAGGCTGTACATGTATCGCGGATATTTACAAACAGTATGTTGGCAAACATGTTATATATTTTTGTTCATCTGCTTATGATTAAAAAAGTTTCGCGGGAGTCGTGTTTCGGAATATTTAAATTCTGATATACATGTTAACTATTGCGTTGACTATTTAAATAAACGGAAATCGGAATTATAACGCAAAGTTCATTTAATAACTATGTTCTTGTTACGAGTTTGCACTGCACTGACTCTCGTGGTTAGAAATGTTATCACGTGATTGGCCAGCGTAAAACTCGACGTAAGAGTAAGAGAATTGAAAATATTCAATCCTCTTTACGCCGCCACCACGAGCAGACCGTCATCTTACGCCATTATGTTGTGTTATAGCTGGTCGCGTACAAGTGTGGGGTCAATTTTTTATTGTTATTTCTTACGGTGATTGTAGCCGAGCCTTTGGTAAGCAGGCACACGTGACGGGAGTAGTTTAGCCGTCTTGGTTGCAATTTAGGTACAGTAGATAGTTGGGCTTAACGTCTCGTCGATAGCGAGGTCATTATAGACGGAGCAAGTTGCACATAGAAGAGGTATTGGGGGAGGACTGGGGAGGAATCGGCCATGGCCTTTGTTAGGGACCCATCCCAGCATTCCCCTGGAGTGATTTCGGAATACCACGGAAAACAGCCATTAGAATAGCCGGACCGGGAATCGAACCCGGGTCCTCCCGAATGCGAGTCCATTGAGTGAACACTACGCCAGCTCGCTCTGTTTGACGGTTGCAGAACGGTGATGGATGAGAAGGCCGCTGGTGGCGCGGTGTGAACCGAGGTTGGCGCAGTTTAGTCGTAGCCCAAGGTCATAGGACATCTTCCTAGGTCGCCAAACGGCGTCCAAAGCTTGAGGAGAAACATTTTATTTAAAAACTGCTCAGCATGTCTCGGGGATGTCTGCTTATGATCGGATTTACGTTTTATGTGGGTGAGAAAATTTAACAACAGTGAACTTCAGCTTTTAAACCTTCCCTTTGAATTGAAGCAATTTTTACAACCGCTTATTTAACTTGCATGGTTAGTAGGTAAGGTGTCTGTCCGACCTCTATGCACTTTACTGCGTGCTGTCTGCCTGCAGCGCATAACTGTTCGCCTAGTTGCAGCCCAAAGTTTGGAAGGGGCTACCAGTGTTAAACTGCACATTTTTAATCTTTTTGGCCTTACGAGTGTATAAATGAATGTATAAATATTTTACATATTTAATAATAACGAAAAAATTCTAGAGACTAGATACGAAAAATAAATACTCTTCAAAAAACCTTTTAAAATCAACCTTTTATTTATAAATGCACTAAAAAGAAAGAAATAATTATAGTAGTTACAGAATTTGTAAAGCTTGTAAGACGTGGTCGAACAGCTGTAATAAACTTTGCTACACGTTAATATGTTTGTATCAACTTATATTTAATATATAAAAGCTTGGCGCAATATAGAACACATACCTCATTTGTGTTAGCGTAGTAAGCACATATCTTGAGTAAGAATCATAACTATTTACAATATAGAATATATGCCTCATTTGTGTAATCGTAGTAAGCACATATCGTGCGTAAGGCTGTTATATATTCGCATTATAGAACGAGTACCTCATTTGCGCAAGCGTAGTAAGCACACATCTAGCGTAAGGTTCTTAACTATTGGCGCCAAGCTTTTATATACTAAATATAAATTGATACAACATTTTAATTTGTAGTAAAGTTTATTACGGCTGTTCGACCACGTATTACAAGTTCTACAAATTCCGTAACTACTATAATTATTTTTCTCTTTTTAGTGCATTTATAAATAAAAGGTGGGTTAAAAGGTTTTCTTATAGTTTGTTTATTTTTTGTTTCTTTAATCTAAACAGCTTCAAACAAATTATTTTCTTTGCTATACAGAAAAAGTTTTGCATATTTTCTTACAATGACCTACGGGCCACAGTTGACCTCTGAGCCAACCACAACTATGATTGAGATGAGATGACGCGGAGGCGAAGAAACGACAGAAACGGGGAGACGGGAGAACGGCTATTAAGAGTTAGTTGGAGCTGCGCGGTCCAAGGTCAAAAAGCGAGGGAGCGATACTGGCGACACTGACACGCACACCTAGTGCCTCGTCGCTCCTACCCGCATGGCGTGCAGTGTTTCCATCGTGACGCTGTACTGTGCAATTCAGATCTGTGACAGTGGGGTGTTATTACACGCGATGAAAGCCCACAGATGAATCTACGTCCTTATCTTTGTACTTTTCTCTAGCCGCTTAAGGAAACTGCAGAGGCAATATTTAAAAATGCGATATTTGACCATTTTTACGATTTTTTAAATCCAAAAAACACACTAAATATGACGGAAGTAAAACGATAGGGGTATAGACAATAGTTTTTCTAACCCTTTCTGTCAAAAAGTCGTGTTTCGACGACTTTTATTTACCGAGATACGCTTTTGCGCGCAAATTACGATTTCACAGAAAATGTTCCCGTACATAATCCCCTCAACACTGAGGTCTTGAGAGCCGACAAGGGCGAAGCGAGGCGAGTGTGGCCCAGCTCCGGAACGCAAGGGCGGGCGGGGAAACGGGTATGCCCAGAGGAAACTCGCAACGTCCGCCACGTTTCCCACACTGAAGTGTCCGGGCGCGACACAGACTGGTGTCGATCACCTGATCGCCGAGGAGGAAAGACCAGACGAGCGCCCGCCGGGATATCAGAGACGTGGAAAGCAACAAGTGTTTTCAAATTCTCTCATCCCTTTGGCCTGTCTTGCTTACAATTTTTTTTTTTTTATCTCGGTGTCAAATACGCCGATACTGACGGAACTTTGATCGCATGTATTGCAGCACTTAAAACTGTCCCACCAAAGTTTGTTTTCCGTATGTAGCCTGCTATAGTTTATCTGAGTTATATTTACACTTCTTGAATCAAACATTTCAAAAATCACTTCAAGTTTAACACGTTTGGTTCCTAAATATGCCATGTTACTGAAGCATTATAAGCTATTGTAACATAAAAGTATTTTTTTTGTCAAATTAAACTTTTATATATATTTTATTTATAAATCTTATTATTTAATTTATAATTTATACGAATAAATACATAGAGAAAATAGGTGTGCTGGTAATGGCTAGTAAGAGAAAATTATCGTGCAAAATATTATTAAATCTAGTGCGCCCAAATACGGCGTGCTGTCCCTTTGCTGTAATTCTCTAGAGTTGGTTAAGCTTTGTTTTAATAAGGCGGATGAATAGCCTGAACGTAGTACCTTAGCAGGGATTCAGTAAATTTGGAAGTCACCATGAATGTACTCTATTCTACGAATATGTGCTTATGAAGTCCAGCAGTTATCTGTTGGCATACTTGCCTGGTTTCTCCCCACACATACTCTCCTCCCCTCGCCCCTGCATAAACACACATATCATATAGGCCGTATGCACAGACTCGCCTAGAAGTTAAGCACCACTAGCACTTCCTGTAGTGGAGATTCCAAGTGTCACTGGATTTCGTATGCTCAGTCCGTTTTGGTTTAAGCGTAGTGCGGCTTCATGAAGTTTAGTAGTGGATGGTTACTAAATACGAAAATACACGAGCTTGCCCGAACTTAATGACGTCAGTATATCTCAGCTAATAGGAAGTCGCAGAGACTATGACGTCTGATTCTTCTCGTAAGAAATAAAATGGAGAGATTTGTTCCTCGAAAAACGCATATTATTCTTATACAGATTAAAAATATCGTTTATATGCTGGGATAAAAAGAAAACACACGTATAATTTTAAATACGGTCAGCCAACCAATAAATATACGCAGAATTGCCATTTCTAAGATGTTGCTAACGAACTTTTATGAAATATATAATCACGAGATTTTTTTAAGGGATTGATGAGGTAAGGCAATACTTCACACACATCTACTAACACTTATATGTGACTGAGCATACAAAACTGGCAAACTAGTAACGATTTCCCTTCGTTTGAAGTGATAGTGGCAACTAGATTCTTCTCTGCATATGGCCTATACACTTAAAACCTTTTAAACCCTCAAGAATATTGTGATTAAATAAACAAGTATACGATAAAGTATAATAAAGCCGAGGAACATAAGAACAGAGTTCCAACTCAACGATATAAAGAAAGAAAATTATCTAACTCATTTGTTTGCCGACGTGTTCTACGGTACTGCGAACGTTAGAACACACAGTAAACTATAAATGTTAAGTTTGTAATGTTTGCAGACAATGCATTACGTCACCAGCCTGTTTTCTTTAATACTGACCTACGTTTTAATGTGTAAAATAATTTATTGCGTCATTTACCCACAGTTATTTCATACCACAAATGCATTTGTGAGAATATGAGCTATAATCATGAAGATGAAACGCTGCTTTATAAACACTTTCGGGTAAATATTCACGACAATGTAAGTGCTCTGAATTAACGGATACGAGAGGGAAGACAGGAGTGCTACCATCATCAAATGAAAATATATAACCAAATCACGTGTTTATACAATATCTGAAGAGAACAATTACATGATCGTTTAGGCAGTAAGTTCTCAGTTTAAGTATAGGAAAAAAAAAGCAAAGGTTGAGAAATGTTGTAAGTAACCGTGAATGGACTATAATTGTTATTCACGTCATCTATGTTTTTATATACACATTGCGATAAAAAAATTTGCTGGTAATGAGTTCCTTAAAGAAATGGATTTCTCCTCGACTTACGAAAAGTCTTTTTCTTTAAATTTCACGATTCTTTCCGCTTCTCTGAACGGGAGGGCGTGTTTTCCCGCAATCACGATGAAGATGAGCGCAGAAAAAAAAAATGCTTTTCGCCGCGGAAAGAGTCGAGTCCTTTGTAACGTCCTGACGCAAGCCTCTGGGAGCTCTCTGAGAAGCTATCTCAGAGTGAAATTACTAGAAAAGTATATATTTTAATATCTGCTCATTTTTACACTTCGGTGCTTTTACAAAACACAGAAAGCGAAATAAATAATTTAACTTAACACAAATATTTACTCAGCACTTTTTATTCGACGTTAGCATATGGAACAACTTTCCCTCCATCGTTACCAACTTTACTGGGCGCATGTCACTCAGTGTGCCCGGTAAAATATATGTAAGCAGGGGCAGTGACTTTTTTTTTTAAGGTTATTTCAAAAGTGCTCACTTCATCGTGAACAGCCTTTAACGTAAAAGTCTAACTGTACAGAGCTGAAAGTATCATTGACAGTGAATAAGGAAATGTTGTGCTCGCGTTGTATGAGCGTCTGTTTGAAAAAGTAATGTTAAACTATTAATAAATTGAACCAAAATTTCCATGTAAATTAATTTACATTTTGCCGTAACCTTCACGTACAAATATTTGACATCCCCAGGAATAATCGTCACTATAGTGTTAAAATTTTCCGTAAATTTAAGTAGTCTTTTACGGAAATGTGGAATGGAGTTTTTAGTTGTGAAACCTAGAACGTATGTCCGGCTATCGCCAGCCACGAAGATTACAAAGGCAACACGAAGGTTTTGTCGCTGCTATTATCATGAAATTACGTTTCCTGCTAAAGCAAAGGCGTTCGGGTAACTTACGTTCATAAGAAAAAATTTTCAGACGTAACGTAAACTGGTTGTAAAGGAATATCAATAGTAATCCAGCAATAACTACATAGGTAATATATCATCAATAATCCCAACATATTACATTCTTACTGTAATGGTATATAATTTGAATCAAATGTAATAAATCGAAAATAAATTCATTATTTACGATTTTTATGCGTAGATAATATATTACCATCAAAAGTTTTTATTTGAATAACTGAAATTTTGTCATGAACAAGTCCATGGGAACGCTACTGCTACTGAACAAGGAGCTTACCTCAGAAATTCTCTGAGCGTGTATTCCTTTAATACTCGGTAGTATGACCTCACAAACAAAATGTGATTAATTTCTGACAAACAGTTCAAGTAAACAAGAATACTGACCATTCTAATTTACAAATTTACACAAACCTGTGTAAATTTTAGGGAAGCCATGGACGGTTCAGTGATATACATACATATGTGCAGTGTACAGTAACACTATAAATAAAGTGTACGCAAATTTATGGAGAGATCTTGACAGCATTTTATCTATTACTTCTCTGTAATTTGACGAGAGTGTTTGACCGGCACAAGCTCATTAAATTGTAAATTTTCAGACGTGGCTGCGGAATGATATACAAACAGCAGGAAGCATACTTTTGCTTATATTAGAAAATGATAAGAGCTATTTTTACAAGACCCTTGAGTATTCATATGCTGCTTTCCGAAAATGTCAGACTCAAGGTAACCTAAGTCTTTGTTTCTGAAAAGAGCAGACAAAATTATTTAAACCCCTCTCCTGAATATCCTGTATCTTCGTAGGAAAGATATACAAAAGATATTTGTCTTTGAGTGTTTAAATTCAACTTTATATCAACAACTTTGAGAACGGGATCGCATTTTCTTATTAGAATCGTGGTAATTTTTAAGAGTTTTATCGTTCTGTTTCCAATAAATTTGCTCTTTCAAAGCTTGAGATCTAGCCATAACGACAATTGCTTCAATTAATCTGAAATTAATTTTATTGTCAAAACTCGGTAATATTGTAAGCACCTATATCAAAATCGCATGGAGTTCTTCGTCAATCAAGTGTAAACTCGAGCGAGTGTCTTCTTTATTAAGCTTAAGTTGATTTGCTACCGCTTTAATAGTTTTGTTGGTTCAATTATTCAGTATAAGTTACAATATTTTGTGATCAGAAAAAAAAGTATTACCAGAAGTTTACGTGGTTATTGGTTGGCATTGTCTTGCACACGATGCACCCAAAACATGATCCCTTTTTCATTAACGTTTCGGGAACGGTACGAATGATACATCTGAGTTGGCTGGTAGTGCCTCGCTAACGTCATCCAAAACGTTCTCATCAGACCTGAGTGCAGAGATAATGCTCCGCAATCTTTTAGAATTTCTAAAGGGAAGAACATATATTGTATGACAGTGTATAGTCAAGACAGCAAAGTGCTGTCAGCGACGGACACAACACAACATACAACTACTCCGCGCTTGTAAAATATGAAACTCTATACATGCTTCGAGTTTTCGACGTCATCGATGAGCATCGTCGATGTTACATGAAGCGTTCTTCGCTGCTGTGAGCTGGAAAAAAATATTAATTCGTGATAGAGTCCGGATATTCATGCCACAGTGGCCTATGCATGCACATGCAAAATGTTAGCAAAAACCACCAGCCAAAAAAATATTGAACACTTCAGTAACACTATAACTGAATAGATGCTCCCACCCCTCAATGTAGGTGTTTGTATCTATTTATGCACTACCTAATGTACTTTTTGGGCTAGCACCGTTTTCAGATTGCACCCTATAACTAATTATGTAAATCATTATTTTCTCTTTTATGCATACAATCCTCACACAAAATAATAAAAATAAAAATACTAGCATACATAAGGAAGTCACATAAAATCTTAGGAGCATATGAGAAATCCACTGAGAAAATGTGTACACAATTTTACTAAAATATTTGGATAGTCTCTATTAATAATTATACGTAATTTTTCTTGTGTTTTTCTAATAGTGGGGACACCCGTGTCACGCATGCTTGTTAGAAAGACTCACCATACACGCGTAATTAATGTCCATAAGTTAAACGAAACTTTCTCGGCCCGACACAAGCAGCCTCTGTAATCCCTTCCTTTAACCCGTGGCGAGGTCTTGCGGAGAGAAAAGTAACTTACCGCAAGCAATCGCTCCTTCTCTTTCCAGAAGAGTTAAACGTATTCGAGACTATAGCGTGTAAGGCGTAGGAGGAACAAACGAGGCGATCACTGGCGAAATTTAATTGCGCGGCCTGCCGTATAATGGCGCCACGGACACAAGAAAGAGTATATAGAGAAACTGGAAACAGACACCCTGCGCTACTATCAATTCGACAGTTTAACGTCGTGCCTAGGACACCCTGGGTGGGCCGGTTTTTAATGGCCGGTACGTTCCCACCACAGGGCCGGCTCACCTTGCTGGGGAGGCTCACCACTTAACCTCTTCCAAGATGGAGTCAGTGAATTCCACAACTGACTCCACGAGGGGTGCCTCTCCCAATACCGTGGAGGCCTGTTGAGACAGGGTCACTCCTGGCTAGGTACTGTCACAGTAGGACCGCCCGCCCCGGCTTACTTATCAGCCGGCCAACGGAACGGCCCCCGTGGCACTCCTTATCCCAATAAACTCACAAGGAAACTGTCCCCATAAATGCGGAGAAATTCTCTACTAGCTTCATTATATACGCAGTCCTCAGGGGTGACATTGCTGACGCAGTCGTGCTTTAAGAGATGTTCAAGGTCGTAAGTTAGCTAATTCGTTTTAATTATTTTGTATTAATGAACTTTCTCTTTTTTGAGCCTGATTACATCGAAATGTTAAACTCGGCATTCGATCTCTTGATAGTCCGAAGTTGGAGATCTGAAAAATTCGCGAGGTCAACGACATGTAGGCTAGACTTCACACTCTCAAGTAGTATCCGACGTTGCCAATTGGCTGCTTCCTATCACAGTCCGAGCAATGATTATTGATTGTACATGCATTTCATCGCATGTTTAATGCTGTGATCTTTGAATGAAAAGTGCAACTAATTACAAAAAATATATGTATGTATACATGACCAACAGATAACACATAGAAACCAACACAGGCACGAAACCTGCTGACAAAGTCAGGACAACACTGACAAAATAAGTAAGAACAAAATAGGACAACACAACAAATAAACTCACTAAAACACAGCACGCAAATTAGTTGCTTTTTTGTTTTTTGACTCTATTCCCTCTTGGAATTTTCCAGTGTTGTATACATATATACTTTCTCTTCCATAGATTGCTTGTCTTCTTTAAGTATTTTTTTGGCGCTCAGTCCTGTTTTTTCATTAGAGACATCGGCATCGCAATGGCAAATGTGCAAAAATCTCAATCTTGTCATGTTTAATGCTGTTTCTCAAGAAGTTGTCATAATAATTTGACATTAGGCAAGAGAGCTTGTGTATGCTTGGAGAGAGAGGAAAGAAAGATCTTGAGAACTATATGAGGCACGAAAAAGCAAGGCGAATTTCGGATCCATAGATCAAGGCAGGAGCTGTACGAGAGCGTAGAACCGATTTCGAGTGTGATATGGAAGAGATGGTTGAGATTAGGGGGGCACCTGATGAGGATGAACGCCAACAGGTTAACCAAGAATATCTGGAATGCGACATACTTAACGGGAAACAGCTGGATGAAGGAAGTTAGGGAGGACTTAAAGGCAATTGGCATTATGGATAGAAAATCCCCAGACAATAGTACAAGATAGTCCGGTACAAGAACATGGTGAAAGGTCACAAATGGACTGACACCAAGATCAAGATACAACTCACAGAAGCAGAGAGAAACAGGAGGAGTGAAAGAATGAAGAGGTATTGGGAAGAGCGAAGGCGCGCTGAACGAGTCACTCGTGATCCTGATGGGTCACAACGAACTAGAAGCATTTGAGGAACCAAACATTGTAGAAGTAACGTGAAACGTGCGAGATTTTTGCGTTATAGCTTGTCCTCAAATTTATTCGCAAGTTTCCGAGGTGAATTTATTCACAAAAGCATCTCCACTGACCGAATAGAGGGAGACTCGACGTGTTATAATTCGCTCGTTCGCGTAGACTCTCACTTTACTGCTTTCTGGACGATTTTGCCACGGAACGTAAACATCACCCGCATTCCATATTGACGGCAGCTTTTGCCAAACGACGCTCTTTTATGCACAGTGTACACATCTAATTACCTACTCTAAATTTTCTCACCGTAGTGCATTCACTGTTACTTCCAACTTTTACTGAAGTACTGCTTGAGTTCTATTTTCAGGATATCCCTCCGCCTCAGACAAACGTAGCTTCACTAAGTTTACAAAACTGCATCAAAGGGACACGACACGACACCGCATTAGCGCGTACTCAGAATAACAATATTTTCCATCAGAACTGTTTTTATAAGGCATTATCATTACGCCTATTTTCTCTCTGATTTTATTCATGTTTGTTATCAAACTATTATAATGTGTAGATAAAATAAATGTTAAATTTAAATGCAATCAAAACAAGTTATAGGCTATCCATGGTGAAGTGAGCACTTCTTTAATGTGCTCTCGTTTGGAATAATAGTCAATAAATATATTTCATTTTAGCCTTAGACGTAAACTTCTCGGTGGGGTGGAACACTGTGTTTAATACTTGCATGGCAATATTTGTTTATAAAAAAAAAAGTGTTTAAAAGGTAAGAAATGGCTGAAAATAAAAAGTAACCAACGCTTCGAAAGTGCTCACTTTACCGTGAACAGTCTATACATTTATGTTAACAGAACTATAAAACGCTTGTGATACACGACCTATTTACGAAACAGCCAAACCCATCATACATTGGGTAATATTTTAAAGGTAATTTTTTTTATGAATATACAGTGTATAAAATATCAGGGTCCGTTAATACGCGCAGAATATAAAGTTAATACACGGTAAAGAATTCATTTATAAAGATTAAACAGTTTATTTAAGTATAGTATATTCACGGTTTCTTTGCACATGTTCGATAAAAAGTTTGAAAAGTGATTATATTGATTGTTTCCTAAGAATATCATGTACGTATTACAAACGTTTTATTCTTCTGTTAATATAAAAGTATCGTATTTTTTTGTTAAATTAAACTTTTACTTACATTTTATCTATAAATTTTAATATTTCATTTGTAATTAATATGAAGAGAAAGGGAGAATATAGTTGTGTTAGTAATGCCTAGTATAGGCCGTTCACGGTAAAGTGAGTACTATTTGAAGCTGTTTCATCAGATATAATAACTAATAATACATTTCATTGTGGCCTCGGACTTTCGTTTTTGGCTGTGGTGAATCTATACACTGTGTTTATTGCACACATACCAGGGTTTACATTAACAAGTGGTGGAAGGGAATAAATTGGCTGAAAGAAAAAAGTAACTAGGGCTTCAGAAGTGCTCACTTTACTGTGAACGGCCTATAAGAAATAGTTCTTACGCAAAATATTACTACGCTGAGTGCGCACGAAAGCGGTGCTCTGCCCTACTGGTGTAGTTTTCTAGACTCAATTAGGCTTTGTTTACGTGAGGCGGAGGAATATCCTAGTTGTAGTATTTTAGCAGAGTTTCAGAATAGTTGGAAATAACCATGAATGGACTATAAAATCAATTTATGGTTATTTCAGCCTTTTCTGAAGTCCTGCTCAAGTTCTTGCAGGATATTTTTCCGCCTCGTACAAACTAAGCTTAACTAATCCTGGAGAATTACACCAGAGGACATCGCACCGCATTCGTGCACACTCAAGGTAACAGTATTTTGAATAAGGACTATTTCTCACCAGGCGCTGCCAACATACCTATTTTCTCCCTGTTGTTATTCAAATTATTTATAAATGAAGCATTATAATGTATAGGTAAACTATGAATATCTTTCAATTTAACAGATAAAAAAAAGTAACCTTGATGGACACTAGTATAAAACACTTGTGATACATAGCATATTTAGGAAATAACTAAACACGCCATATATGGGGAGATTTTTCAAAGGTTTGATTAAAAAAGGCCGAAGAAACCGTGAATGGACTATAGCAACTAACAAATACGAAAACGACCGTGCGAAATTTCTTGGGAACGCCATACTGTCGGCAATCACGATGACACTGTAGTAGAGGGAGGGGATCGGAGGCGTGGGAACCGGACCATCCGCTCATGTTGCTGCCTCACATTAGCTCAGCCAGTCTGAGCTTTCGGAATTTGCAATGATCGGCTGCAACCAAACGCGCTTTGTTCTTGCGGATTATACTGCACAGTTTCCGAATTCTCGAAGTCGCATTTAAGATATTGTTCTTTGGTGTCGGAACAAGAGAGAGAAAAAAAAAAGCTGACCGGACGCTCTCATTGTGAACAGCGTATACGCAACGCATAGGACTTTCGTACGATCGAACCTTCTATGCCCCTGAAAGTTTACAGCTGAAGTTCAGCACATACTTCCCATAAATCTATTCTACTTTTGATATTTAACTAAGCGATGGAGCAGCAACGGAATTTTTTTTCACCGAAGTCTGTAGCATAACTACAAGTGTCCGGACAACCCAGAGCCACGTTACCTATAGTTTTCAATGCAGAAACGATATAACAAAAAAAAATTCTGCAATGGCTACCATAGTGCAGTAAAACACTCGATATATGTTCGAAACTTTTCGAAATTATAAATATTTTCACTTTCAGTAAAAGGAAACGATTCTGCTACATACTGTTAAAATTCTTTACTATGCGGCTGTCAGTTATGTTTGTTGCTTATGAATAGAGACGTGCAAATTTCGCGTTGTTATTTAGCATCAGACTAAACTTGACAGTACTGCCTGTACTGGAGCAGGCGTCGTGTCTCCATTGGCTGCTGCATAGATGAGAAGCAACGTCCTTTCTGACTGACCAGCACGTGATTGGTGCACACATATGTGAAGTGTTCATTTATTGGCGCTGAGTTACCCAGGGCGTACCAGCTTAAGTATGGTACAATGGCAACTGTATTTTGCAAAGGTACGCGTGTTTAAAGTTCAACGTGTCCTCAAATAATAACGCGAGTTTTGCAGGTCTCTAATTATGAATAAAGAGAAACGCCCAAGAATTGTTTTTTTTTTCCTTCGAAGTACTTGTGACAGCTACTCTATCTACGAGCATTGCGCATATCAAAGTATAGAAAATGCGCTGTAAAATAGAGCGGACAATCTCCAGTGTTTCTTCCAGGCATATCTCCGGGAAGGCTTAGCACTCATGGAGAACCACTACTGTCGTCTGGAGGATTTTTGTTATTTACTTATACTAACATGTGTTAAAAAATTGTCTGAATTAAATCTGAGAAAACATGTAATCGCAGAATACTTGTCGTCCCTATTTGTATAGCATGAGCGTACACTATAAAACCACTACAATCAAATTAACACTTTACTTTTTATAGAACACTGTTGGATGAAATTTACGTTTGAAGTAGTGCATCCCCAGAATATTCATTCGCCCCTCAGGAACTAACACACTGTAAGGAACATTGACCACTGCTACTAAGCTGTACACATATTTGCCATTTACACGGTCATAGAAACATCTGTATTAATGGAGAATCGACATTGAGTGGAGAATTATATGGAGTGTATATACATCGAGCTTAGCAGTGAGTGCAGAGATACTGAGCAGCGCTCCCAGCAACTCAAAGAAAGCTGCGTGAGAGCCCACTTCATTTAGTGATGTCCACCTAGCATAAACTTAACTGTACTATAACGTTGAAATCTGAGATCGATAACTCTAAAATCACTTCGCGAAACATGGATATAATCCTACAAAATACCTGCGTCCTATGAAAAGAACTAGCATTTCCATCTTCTCGTTTTGCAGACCAATCAACATGTTATAACTTTGCAGCCGCGGATTGCTATTAGTATAACACGTCGTTTCGCTGGGAACATTACCGCAAAGAGGGATCCAATTAAATGTCAACTCTCTACGAGCGAATAGTGAAGTGTGGACGCGTAATGCAATTAAACTTGCCGGACCTACCAAAGCGCGCGGGAATGTAATTTGAAGCGAAATTCTCGTAAGTTCAAAAGTGTTCCGAACCTCAAAAGCTAAATAACGTTGTTTTAACAAGCAACTGTATTTGCCACAAGATTGTTCTCAAAATTATCTGTTCCACAGAACGTTTCATGAAACACATTTACATGGTTCATAGCAAAGTATAATGCACGGAATCTGTATGTCAAATTTGTAAGTACAATACAAGTTCGTTCCCAAGAAACCAGGACTATATGAAAGGTTAATCTGCAAATTGGCCAGCAAACGATACAACTGTACCGATTAATCAGCGAAAATGAAAATGTTTTAAGTCAGAAACGTATTTATTGCGTTCAGCGATTCAACCAAATTATTATAAAGACTTTGGCATGGCAATTAAAAACGTGTCACTAAAACTTATATTTAACATAAGTTATTTATTTATCTATCGGGATTACGATCTGCACTATTTAGAAAAATCATTTTTTAATATTGCTCTTAAATAGCAAGGTAATCGAAATACTTGCCACACACATCTGACGTATACAATTAAAATAACGGTGTAACTTCATTACCATAATTTGATGTGTGTAGGTTGTGAGTAAGTAAATCTTGGCGGTCTACACATCGAGGTCTTGAGACCCGATGATGGTGAAGTGAGGCGAATATGGAGCAGCGCCGGAATGAAAAGATAGGGGAAACGGGAGATCCCCATGAAAACCCGGCGACCAACGGCATCGTCCTGCACACGATTCCCACTAGCGAATATCCAGAGTGAACCGGTCGAGGATTGAACCCGGTTCGACTTTGTGGGAGGCGAGGAGTCTAACCGCTCAGCCACCGTGGCACCTGATTAAAGACAGCGGCGGGTTACTGGCCCACTTCATTAGAATGATATGTGAATGTAGCGGATTATAGATTGTTCGATTAATCGATTAGTCGACATGAGCATACATACCGATTAATCGAATGATCAATTACTTGCTGATTAAGTAGTGAAATTGTTTAATATCAAATTTCTCTAATAAAATTTATGTTTATTTTTTTATATGACATTTTTTTAAATTATTTTGTTGGTGTTGAAAGGATGGCGGAGCAGGATAAATCTGTCCTCTGTGACTTGCTAACGTCGACTGACCAGAGGAGTGGGTTGTAAATGTTCATATAGTAGTTAATGTTGGTGTAAGAGTGGTATAAGTAAAAAAAATTTTTGTGGATGGAGGGAGGGCACGCATGTCACTTCTGGTCCACTAGGCGAGTGAGGTGTGGCTGGAGCGAGAACCCGCAGGTATGTTATGGCCCCACCACGATTTATGTTCAAACAACAGTCTACTAATTTAATTAAAACATACAAATCGAGCAAATATTAACCATAATAACTCTTCGAATAGTATATATGAAACGAGTTATTCCATTTTTATCACGCAATTACCACACACAACATTAAATAGAATTAATATAAACACAAGATATTAAAAATTGCTTTGAGCATGAGTTTACCAAACACGTCACACGAGACAACTCAATAAAACGACTTACCCCGAGTAGATCATACACAACAGAACGGAACACAAAATTTATATTAATATCGTAACGAAATATGAAGAACGAATTTCCTTAACAATATTTCAAACACCCAAATAAATGATACGAAACAAATTTAATTTAATTAAACAAAGTTAATCACACTAAACGAATTTCACATGTTCAAAATATGCAAAATTGTTTACGATTAGATTGAACACACAAAATCCTACAGCATACTATTTTAATATTAACACAGGAAAAATATATTTTACACCCACCCAGAAACGAAATAATTGTCACACACTAAGTTACTCACTTATCGCCCACGAACCCAGGTGTAATAAATTCACACTTCACAAATCAATAAAAACACACTTTTTACAATCAAAATTACAAAAACCCCAACACTCCAGATCCCCCTTCCCCTAACAAAAATTCCCTCCCACACTGACACACACGCATACACAAAGTCACATGTACTTCACCCTCATCGACTCTCAAAAAATGCATCGACATACAGGTTAAACCAGACGAGCTGATTGATTACATAATAAGTTAATTGTAACACCAAACCGCAAACTCTGTGTTTTCTATTAAAATTCACTACATAATTAAACCATATGTACGTACTTTGTTATATCACATGAAAAAACGCAGTACGCCGGTGTCTCTATTGTCCGCCTAATGCGAAAAGTCTGTCGAACATAAATTAATAATAATAAAAAAACCTAATTATTATCCGAACACATGAGACATTAATAAATGAATTGAGAAGTGTATTGGATGTGATCACTGCTCCAGGAAACTCGAGCAGAACTGATACCTCCCGTGAGGTAACAATTTCTCCGCTAACCCAGAATCCTGCGTGATGCATCTCCACCCCGAAACAAATCCTGCGCAAATGCCAACGAAACAAGCAAAGATCTGGTCTTCCCCTTCCCGCTTCTCAACCAGTACACATCTACACCATTTCTTAACTCTCATTACTCTTTACACAAGCAAGCATGGATAAATACATAGTTCAGAGTTTCCTCGCCAGAGAGCGTAAGATATGTACAAATCGCTCTGCTCTCCTTTTCAAATGCCTAACCCAACCAATCCATCCATCTCAGATGTCTATACACTCAAGTCGACATGCTCTTTCTCCCCCGCATTGTCGGTAGGGTCAAAGAAATTGCCGCAAGCTCTCGCGATGCTCGAGACCACCCATTTAGCCGTTTCACCCCACCTTCTCCAATGCGTACTCGACAAATCCAAGCCTCTCACGCCACAGCACCAAAAAAAAACAATAGATTATTCTACCAACTGCTTCGAGCGGCGCAGAGACAACACTGTGCAAGGAGGGAGAGAGAGTTTACACTCTCGTCTGCTGCGTGTAGAAAGTGCCAGCTATTGGAGACCGTCCCCAACCCCACCCCCGACATTCCCCACAGAGTTCTACTGTGTATTCCTCCGACATCCCACACCCTTCGCCTGCGCTAAACACGGCACCGAAAAATTAAAGGCCAACAATTCCCTCCACCCCTGCCCCCACCAAGGACTCCACGCCACATCAACTCACATCGCGAGGTCGGCAATACAGCACTCACTGTCGCCCGGTATGCTTATCACTTCTCATAGGTTAAAGAAAATACTGCGAATTCTCATGCCTCAGGTTGCTCGTCACTGCACATATTTCCCGATTCACCCCACTTCCTCCAACACGTTGTCGGCAAGGACAAACTCAAGCTCTTATGCTGCCACGAAAGCAATAAGTTATTCGCCTAACTACTACGGATGATGAACAAGGTCTATCCAATCACCAAAGCCGTCAACCTTCCCTTCTCCGAACTGTCATCCATCTATCCACAAACTCGCCAACGCTAATCACAGATTCCCTTTCCTACAACTGTACTCTTATCCTGGCCCAGGACAGAGAAGCCATTTCCTAACCTCATTGATAATAATGAATGTCACATTTCCCTCACCCATTTTGCTAATGAGGAAACTAACCCTAGTTTGGAAACACCCAATACTTTGAAAGACATACCTGCCAATGCTAAACTTTGCTCTACAAAATCTCTCTCACTCAAACACACCTAGAAAATATATCATTTTGACGTGTTTGCTCAGTCTTTCTTCCTTGGGCAATAAAAAGACTAAGGAACCTCCAGTTTTTCTAAAGCAATGCTCCGAAAAAGTCTCTCTATATCATTTCCTCCTGATTATATATTTCTATATCATAACTCCTACGCATGCGATCTGGAAGAAATGCTAATTCCGAAACCTGTGCATACTACTTTCTAGTTAAAAAATATAACAAAAATTGATTATATAAGTCATGTGTCGTAATATTATTATTTTTCGTCGATTTACATGTTGAGTGTAGAACAGTTTTACAAAAATTTACCCGAGAAAAAGAAAATTAAGTCTCAGAATTAACAATGCAAATATTTTCTCTCCTTACAAATCAGGAAATATTAATCGAATACAAAAATTACATCATAAATTAAATGTAATAGATTACCAGTCAAACAATAGAAATGAAATTGTACATCCATTCCCCAGCAATATCCATAGGTTTATTAAATGAATAACACATAAAATATTATTTAAAATATTTTTATTTAGTATAAAATATTTACAAAACATTGTAATTCAATCTTTTAAGATCTTGATGCTTAACCTACGAGTCGTGTGCTTTTGAGAACACCTCCATCGAACAAAGGGCATGTAGTTTTTCCTTTTAATGATTTCATCTACCAAATATTCATTTGGAGAACTGACTTTTTGCTATTCGTGTTCGTAAAAACCACCTCTTATAGGTTCTCCATCATAGGTTTCTAGATAATACAATTTGGGAAATTCATTTCTAACTAATATTTCGTACAACCCATTCACTGTAAATTTTCCTCAAAGATTATTTTCTGCTTCAAGATACGTATAAATTCACCAACTTCGAAATTTGGTTTTCTCTCATCGATTACGTTAACATTATTGTACAAAGTTTTCATCAAACCATTGTCCATAACTTTTTTAGGCGCCATTTTGATAGTTCTATGATATATGGAATTATAAAATTTAACTATTTCAGGCAAAATATCATCTCAATTATAGGTGCTTTCGACGTGAAATACTTGTATGTTAATTGCTTAACCAATTTGTTGTAACAATCCGCAACACTGGCTTTAAGCTCCGAATACATTGCATAGTGATTGATACCATATTCGATCATTAGTTTCCGGAACAGTGCACAAAAAAATTCAGATCCTCTGTTGGTTTGGAGCGAATTCGGCATTCTTTCTCCTAAAACGATCTTCACTGCATTGGTAAACTGTTTCCCAGTTTTGTTTTTCAAAGGCATGCCCCAACCATACTTTGAATAAACATCTATTATGGTTAAAATATATTTGTATCCATTATTGTATTTCGAAAGCAATGTCATTTCACACAAATCGGCTTGAAAAAGATCATTTAAACCTTTAGTAATAACTGGACTTGTGGGATATATTATCCTTGCAGGAGCGTGAAGCTCTTGCGCAATCTTACTGAACTTCGTTCATAGTATATACATCTTCTTTCAACTTTTCAATAATAGAAACAATTTCGTTCGCATGTGAATTATTCCCAGACTCTCTCGAAGCGATAAGTTTTAATCTATGGACCAATACATTAGTATTGTTCCAATATATAGGAGAAAACTGGTTGTCAATTTCATCTTTAGATATTTCTTTTCCAACAATATCGCTTAATAAATGTAGTTTCGGATGATGTTCATCATCATCTAAGCGGTTATTTGCATTTGTTCGATGGACAAGATCCTTATATTTCTCCAAATCGATGTCGGAATAACCATTCAGAACTTTTTAAAATAACAATTCAAACAATCCTTCACCAACATCATGTATGTAATCACCTACTTGAATTCTATTCTCAGGCAATAACTTAATTACCTTATCACCCAGAAGCCATATATTTCCATGACGATATACACCAAATACTCTATCGTGAATAGGCGGAGATAGTTTTATAGCTAAATAGTGTCATGTTAATTGAGACAACTTTCTTTTCTTTATAGGTGCTTCCGATTTGATTTCCAATGGTGTTTCATTAAACTATTTAGCATGGAATGCAATGTATATATTCTACTCATAACAGGTTTAAATATTTCTTCATTCAAAACATCCTGTTCCATTCGAGCTTTCTGCTTCTTTTACATGAATTAAGTCGATGGTCTTTTTAGCGGGTGTAAAAGGTCGATTAGTTTGCGCTTTTTCAATCTTATAGACCTTAATCAAAAGTACGTCAACTTTACTTACAGTTTTAACACTCAAATCATTACTAAAATAGTTTATTCGATATTTGAAATCATCAATATGCTTTTTCAATTCTGTTTGCGTAGCTAAACAGATGTTTTTTTTATTAATTCAACACTTATATATTGCATAACTTCATCCATTTGTGTATGAAATTATTTTGTTATTGTAGCACTTACCATTCCATTAATTACATTGTTTAAATATTCCAAACATTTGTTTTTTCTAGTTTTTTATATTTTGCAATACAATCATCACATTTGCCAATATTTCTGAAATATAAATATTAATAGCAGACACTTTTGTAATAGTTTCAATTATGTTTATTAATTTATATTGCACATCGGTCGAATGCAATTTAAATACTTTTAGTGTAATGGTGTTTAATTCGTCCGCGTAACATTTATTTGCCACATCGGTAACTTTCATAGCTATACCAATTCAAATCACAATTCCCATCGCGATTTCTCGTTAAACGGGTATTGTAATGATTGCATTTTATACTGCTATGTCCAAAATTTGAAATGCTCAATATTCTTGTTGGGAAGTAAAAAACTGTCAATCCAGACCTATATCTTCCTTTATATAAGGGAAACATTGGCATAACTACCAGAAAACCGTACTTGTTTTTCACACAGTAAAAAAACATATTTTTAAACTTTGTAAACGTCATATCGCCTAAAACAATATTGTTTTAAATATTTTGTAGATCCATGTTGTCTATTTTAAACACAACTAACACATTTGCATTATCAAACAAATTATGTTTTGAAATGCATGCATAACTTTGTGATAGATAAAAACAATCTTCATTTGAATATCTACAAAAATTAAAGTACTGTTGTATTTCACCCTGTGGTACGTACCAAACATCGTCAAATATAAATATGGAATTAAGTAATGCTCTATTCGTAGGCCTGATATCTTTATTTGTAAAAGGGGAATATTGCATTCCTTCAATTAATGACAAAATAGTTGCAAATAGTTTATATTTCTATTGTATTGTTTTGGAAAACACATACACACATTTTCAAATTTAAGTCCATTCTGATTTTCCAACAGCGACATAATAACACATGTTTTTCCACATGAAGAAGGGCCACTAATTATACAATCTATATATTAATGGTAACAGAATATCATGTTCTGTTCAGTTAAGTTTTCTTTTGTATTAACAATTACCAGCAAATGAACATTTTGTTTTATAACCTTCATTTCTACAGTATTATATAACATACTAACGTAAAAACTATACATGTATATCTATATATAGTATAGGTTCGCATTCTGTTGAAAACAATGCCCCATACTAAAGGTAACAAAAGAAAAACACGGAGTATTGAATACATCGATTAACAAATTACCATTTGGATTACATTTATCGAAATACAATTATTTCAGACCCGGAACTAAACTTGCAAAACATTTGACATGGAACAATCAAGGAATAAATGCTTTGGATAGTGCTTGTAAAGAACACAATATAGTATACGATCGAACAAACAATTTGAAAGAAAGACATAGAGCAGATATGATTCTAGCAGATAAAGCAATGAATATAAGGAAGAATCTGTCTAAATCAACACGTGAAAAGTTAGGCACTTTGGAATGTTGATAAAGTTATGCAGGCGAAGGTGAAAAGAGGCATGGGCATGAAATGCAAAATGAAACGAAAAACCAAGAAAGGTGGAATATTACCATTCATATTTCCAGCATTATCAGCTCTTGGATCTTTAGTGGAAGGCGTTTCAGCTCTGACTAAATCAAGTGGTAAAGGAATGTATCTTAAACCATATAAAGTCGCTCAAGGGTGAAAAACTTCAAACGTGGAAAGTCCTAAATAGTCTTCCAAAACATGCCTTAACAAAGACATTAATATATTTGTAAAGAAACTGAAAATTTTCTAGTTCCGAGGTGTGTATATGAGAGACAAATTACCAAAGAAACCAAACTTTCGCGAATATATGATTGTTAATTTAGATTCTAAACAAATCAAAGGGACACATTAGGTTGCATTAATTCAAAACATAAATCAATCATTGTATAATGTCAGTTTTGGCTATTTACGTCTTCCAATTGAAATGCACAATTATTTGAAGAACACACAATAATGATACAATTACAAAATGGAACAATTGCCAAATACAATCAATTGTGGACATCTGTTTATGTTTTTTGACAATAGATAGGTTATATAGGTAAGTGCAATAGAAAAAGATAATAGTAATATGTCAATTATGTTGATATTAAGTGGAAATTTGTAAATGGAAAATACCAAATAAGTTTAATCAAATTCGTTACTTACAACAGCATACAAAACATTGATTTGCATAACCAATCATTTATGTCTAATATTGGTCAAAAAACCTACAAGATTGTGATACCAGTAGGATCTTATGAATATTATGTGAAGTTGTATGTTTCTGATTACATGGAAATCCAAATACATTAACTAGTGCCATGTATAGCAATGTCGATAAAGATTTCTTGGAACACAAATCAACTCCAAATATGTTAGGTTATGACCAAAGAGTGTATTCAGCTAATCAATTACATAAATCATCAAAACAGGTTAATGTGTTATCGGTAAATGTATTTCGTACAAATGATAATATTTTAGGCACTTCATATTTGAATGGAAAACCAACAAATACAATACATGAATTCACATTTGCTGTTTCTCAAGGATATAAAATAATTGAAAAATGGAATACTTTGATATGTCTTTCAGTAACAGTGAATCGTGTTGATGAAATAGTTGTTACAATTGTCGATCAAGATGGTAAACTTATTAATTTTAGAAATGAAGAAATTGCTGTCCATTTACATTTAATAGAATTTATATAAACAGTTGCATACTGCATTTATTGCAATTCGAATGGGTGTAATAGTCAATATGCTCATAAAGTAGGTGCTTCATTTAAAAACTATGTTTCCAAAAAACATATTTTGAAGAAAGTAATTATAAAAGATGTAATCAGAAGCATAAAGCGTTCATTTCAAACAAGACACCCGTAAAGTTAACACAGGGCAACAGATTGTTTTTAAAGAAATTAGGATATACCATTAACAAAAATGGAAGACATACTTAATGTTGAAGAACCAATAAGTTATGATGATGCAATCACCAATATGGAAATACATGTACATGAACCATTCCTAGCAGGACCGTATACGTTTCCCTCGGAAATAAGGATAGCTATACAAAATCGCAATATTTACACACTATCAATGAAATCAAGTTTAAGGTTTAGAGGGACAATTTAAAAAATATTAGGTTGCAACTAATCTAGTAACTACAGGAATAGTGAGAAACAGAATACTTAGTTTAATCTGCCAATCAAAGGATGTTGGAATTACTTCCAGGATAAAGCATTATCTCTTGGAAACTGTAAACAATTCTTATATGGGATTAATGGCTTGGTTGAGCAATGCTAATAATGTTACACTACAAATAAACCCAGGTGGAAAATACAAAGTTTTTATAGCATTACGTGTGGTTTTGGGCTTTGTTGAAGACTACAAAGCTAAACAAGAATTAGTTATTCTATTTGGTAACACTCATTTGAATGCTATATACGACGTGGATAATTATGAGGAAGGGGTAAGATTTGAATTAAACAGTGCCGAATGGCTAATGCCACATATTGAAATTAGCACTGGTGAATGTGTAAAGTTTTTAAAATATATCGAAAAGGGAAGAATCCAGATATTGCATTCAGGCCATGGGATTTCGAGACACTTCCAACTCTACCGACATCACAAGTCATTTGGAATGTGAAATCAAGTTTTCCATCTGAGAAACCACGATTTGTTATTATTTGTTTTCAAACAAATCGACAAAACAATTTAAAAGCTAATAGATCATTATTTTAGAATTGTGGTATGAAAAATATTAAGCTGCATCTAAACAGTCAAGTTTATCCTGAAACAGATTTAAATGCAAACTTTGGAAATGGGGGAATTCCTTATTTGCTACGATATGTACTCAATATCCAGGAAATGTATTATAACAAAATCAGCACACCGATCCTAGAACCTAATTCATTTAAAACCAGAGGAATGGTATCTGTATTTGATGTAAGCTACCAATATAACCCAATTACCAATAGCACAATTATTAACGAATTTAAATTAATGCACATACACCAATTCAGGCACATATGCAAGCATATACATTGATCATTCATGTTAGATTGGGGAGCTACACTGTAAGAGATAAGCTGGTGAAGATAATAACATGAGATAGTATACAACTAGACACTATTAATAAAATGTTTTGCAATGTGCAAGGTTTTCAATCCCCTGAAAAAATATAATTAAAGAATTAGCGACATGGAAGAACACGCAATGGTATTCAACTTCAAACCACCATTCTACTGGAAATATATAACTTCTAAATACAAGGAAAGAAATAGATGGGTAACCAAACACCACCATGGTTTAACCTGGCAAAATGGATGAATGGATTATGAGAATATTGAAGATATTTGCAAACAATGCTTAAATAATTGTGAAATATATGTATGTGGAATTGAGTAAAGATGTATTTTCGAAATTATGTTGAATGGGAAAGTAACAGATATTAAAAAATAATACAATTGTCATTTGTTCAAACAATTGTGTAAAACATCTGGTTATAAATCGAAATTCTTCTCTACAGAGGAAAAATCTTGATTAATGCTAAAATGGTCATTGATGACTGACTGGGATGAAATAGATTATGATGATTCTCCCCCTGAGTCAAAGGTGGATATTATACAAGTGATATGGCATTATTTGGGATGAGTGGAAGTTAATATATAAATGTATTTGGTTTGTGCAAGCCAATACTTTGTAAAGATAAAGCAAGACAAAAATGATTTCATGTGCTTGTGCATACAGAAATCAAAGTGTAAATTCAGTATTGCCAAGTTAATTGCACATTGGAGTAAACCTTTTAGAAAATGTTTTGGAAATTAACAGTATTGCTGTTTTTGTAAACAAGTCTTTTTTCCACTCAACTGTAATTTACATCTCTGGAAACTCAACTGTGAAATTAAAAATATATATCCAATGTACATTAAAAGCTGAAAAATTGTAATAATTTAATATCTTGTCCAGATCTGACAAAATGTTCTGTGTCCGAATACAACTCTAACATCGAAGAAATGTATTCGCACTTTTACCTGAATGTATAATATTAAAAGTATTGTCAAGGTGAAGAAATTACATGAATGTGTTTTTGTAGACATGTAATGTTTTCTATATGTATTTTGTAATACAAATTTGGCAAAATAAATGGTTTGTGACTACTTCTTTGTTTTACTGACTTTACAAATACATTAATTGTAATATTCTCATATTCTGACCATGTAATATTAGTTATGTACATTTAGCAATAAAGGTTTGTGAGCGGGAGTGATCCTTTAAAAGGATGTTATAAAGTTTGCAGCATTGATTCTATACAATCACTACCTACTCCACATATTGCGCGAACCGTTCCACACCTTTCTCCTCCTGCTCCACACCTTGCTCCACCTGCTCCACACCTTGCTTCACACATTGCTCCACACCTTGCTCCACACCATGCTCCACCCACTATATGCCTTTCACCATTGACTCCACAGCTTGCTCCACCTGCTCCACAGCTGGCTCCACACCTTGCTCCATGCCTTGCTCCACCCCTTGTTTCACAGCTTGCTCCACACCCATCACTCCACAGTTTTATCCGCACCTTGCTCCACCTGCTCCACAGCTTGCTCGACCTGCTCCATGCCATGCTCTACCTGTTCCACACCTTGCTTTACCTGTTCCACACCTTGCTACCCCTGCTCCACACCTTGCTCCACATTCTGCACACCTTGATCCACCTGCTCCCTCCCCTCCTCTGCAATTACCTCTGCAAATAACTCTATAGTCAGCACCACAGTTGAAATTTCCTGCTCTATCCACTGTATTTCCTTCAAAACATCGCTATCTTAATTAAGGATTGGGAAGTAATTCACTTTCCGATTTGCCGCACCTCAATTATGAAATGCTAGTTACAGCTATTGAAGATAGACAAATTGATGCGCCGATATGTGACGACCAAACAGATACTGATGTAGACTTTCAAAGATTTTTTCAAGGTGTAGGAAGCCTCTGCTAGATGTAACTACAACATCACTGCTGCCAATAACTTTTAGTGCAAATATATCCTGTAAGTATTTGAAATCCATTACAGTGGAGGAATCCTCTACATTAACTTTTTACTTTCAAATTTAATCTCTCCCCATTCTACATTCCACAGATATTGACAACCTTTATAAGTCTACCACAGTGCATTACATTTCAACCAGACCTGACAAATTTAGTATTCTTGAAAGCAGGTGGACTTTACAACTAATAAAAAATGGATGTATACATATCTCAATATAGACCATCCACCACTGGTTGGAAGTAGACCAAGAAAATATGTAATCCAATGCTGTACCATCACTTGCTTCACACTCATCAGCTCTCAAAACCTTGGTTTAAAGCTTTCGTTAAATTCTCTTCACTTTCTCTGATGCACAGATACATTTTTTTCTGCAACACTATACTCTGTATTCTAACAAATTCAGCTCAGTGACATTAAACAAGTGAATCAAGCTTTCACCTGCCTCAAGAATGTGTGAATCTTCTAGTACGTAGTGGCTTACATCTAATCTGACAGTCAATGAAGCAACGATTCAATAAGTCACGTATTTGAGAGAACAACAAGTTTGTCTCCCTGCAACATATCACCAGCATCGTTCCCAGATATAAATCTCACTACAGCAATTCAAAATATATTGCTTAAATGAATAAAGAATATTGCTTATATATGTAAATAGATATTATGTTTGCTTGTTTGAAAAAATGGAATATAATAAATTGTGTTTCTAAATGACAGTTTCATTGATTTAACACCAAACAGACTATATAATTTAAAGAAATGAGTGAATCAATGTTTACATAAAATATATTACTTTTATCAATCTATGGTCATAACTTTACAAAATGTTTGTGTGAGGAAGATTTATTTAATCATGGGGGTAACCTTTTTTACATATTTATCTTGACCAAGCAGATCAACATAACACAAAACGAATCACTTTGTACATATTCTGTGATAAAAATACATAATTTTCATTCATTCAGTCTAGTGACTGACATAATATTTTGTTTGATCTTATCAGAAACCAATATTGATATGAATTATATTCACACGAATGAATTTCACAGTGGAATCTTTAATATTTAATGTACTAAAGACTTGCGTGAACAAAGATTGTTCATAGCGCAAGAGAGCCTTTCCCATAGCGTGCTAAACCATTATGAGGTATTTGTTTATTTTTACGAAACATGGCGGGAATGCCGTTGTAGGAAGTCTTTTGGGTAAAGCCAGGTAGGTAAATGATGTGGCTAGCGAGACCAATGAGTGGCGAGCGGTGCTCGCATGGCAGTAGTGAGGAAGGTGAGTCGCAATGTGAATGTATGGCTTTGAGAGGGAGGGATGTTCGCAGCGAAGTAAGGCTGTCGGAACTGCGTGAAACAAGTCGTGGGAGAACAGCAGACACATGGAAGGAGACAATGTGCAAAAGAGGTGAGTGGATGATGAACAGCAGGGTGAGGGAAGCTTTGTGTAAAATAAGATTTGTTTTGTTTGCTGAAAGGATTGTCCAGCTATCCACCAACATTTCTGGCCGAGCTCGGGATTTTTTGTCTGCTTCCCGACACTGTCTCCCCCCCCCCCCCCATGATGACAATGTTCCCACTGAGGAGAGTGTGGAAAAACTTGTGCAGGGCTAACGATGGCAGCCACTGATCATAACTCACATTCCTGTCCTTCCCCTTAATGTTGACCAGGCCTAACAAAAAAAGGTATGCCTTTCTTGCTCTGGATGTTGCAATACAAGCCAACATATGGAAATGTGTGTGTGGAGGGGATGTGTATTTCTGTGGAGAGGGTTCGGTGGGGAGGTGATGAGTCTTGCTTCCTGCGCATTTACCTGGGATTTTAAAAATGTGTATAAATAGGAGTATAAACTATACACCCCTCCAGTGTGTGACTTCAGTGTTCATTAAAGATGTAACTTTTTAAAATGTCGCAATTCTACGAAGAGTATTTCGCAGGAATGTCTAGTAATTATCTCCAGCAAGAACTTATGGAGTATGACTGGTCAGTTATTGATGCTGCTCTGCTAACTCCATTGGTGAAGCAAGAGTTGTCGCCAGTTATGACATCGCCAGCACCCCCAGCAAGAGTGACGATGCTGCCGGCTGCTCTGCTAACTCCATTGGTGTAGCAAGAGTTGTCGCCAGCGACACCGTCGCCTTCAGCATTTCCAGCGATGACGAGTCTGGCGCCTTCAATGCTGTCTCAAGCGACGCCATCGCCTCCACACCAGCACCTCTAAGGACTTTCTAGGCACCCCCAGTATCATCTCCTGCAACACCAGCACCTCCAAACCAGCACCTTCAACGATGATGGTCCCGGGGCCTCCAGCAATGATGATCCTGGTGACTCCAGCACCACCTCCAAAGACAGACTTGGCACCTCCAACATCGTCTCCAGCGACACCAGCGCCTCCAGCTTTTCCAGAGATGACAATCACGATGCCTCCAGAATTTCCAGAGATGACGAACCCAGTGCTTCTAGCCAGCACCTTCCACAGCAGCGATGACGAACTCGGCCCCTCCAGCACCTTCAACACCATCAATGCCAACGTCTCAGATAGCAGGCCCAGCACCTCTGATGTTAACACATCAAGCGACCTTACCTTATAGCTCAAGGTATGTTGAAGTCCTTGATTTGCAGCTTCCAAAAACCGAACACGAATATATCGAGAAAGAAGAGCAAATGTTGCGAGCCGTTAGACCTGAGCTATAGAAACACACCTCTTCCTAAACCTTCGTTATTTTCTGAGCTAACTGAATATTTTAACTTTTTCAATGTTATGCAATCACCACCTCCACCAACCTTCACAGCATCTACACCACCAATATGTTACAACCCTGTCACTCCTCCTCCCATTCGAAACCCTTCTCCTCCTACTTTACCTTTGCCTGTTTTTCGTCCTCCCATCCCAAAAAGGGGACGATTATCTTTAAATCCAAAGTTTAAAAACAATTGAAAGGTTTTTTCTGGAGAAGACTTACTTATTTTCTTTTTAAAGAGGAGTTTGAAATTTTGTGAAAAGTTATGAAGAAACGTTTTAAAAGTTTATAAACTTGTGAATATTTGTATAAGTTTGTAACTTGTAAATATTTGTAAATGTATTAAGAATGATTTTGAAAAAAAAAATTAAACTTATTATGGTGAAGGAAATAATGTGACTTGTCAATTAATAATTTGATTTCCTTTTATCACATTTTAAATATATTATATATTTTTGGAATTACTGGAGATTGAGTAATTTGTGGGTGAATTGTAATGATTTTACACCAACAAGTATGGAAATGGAAGTCTTATAGAACTGAATGAACTCTGAAAGTAATGAGATGAGGGGGAGTTTGAAAGGCTAGCTGAACTTGAAAAACACACAATGTTGGGACAGGGCAAGGTTGTCGGAAGGGAAAGTGGTTTGGGAGAACTTCAGGTAAATGGACTCTTGCTCCGCAGAGCAAGGTTAAAGAGTGGCTAGCTCCACATCACTAACTGGCAATGACTTTGTCTTACAACAAACCGAAATACAAACACATAAATAACTCGATTAAAAACTTATGATTTTTACTATTAACATACACAGGAAAAATTACTACAGATGTCAAGAGATATTATTCTTCAAATATATGCTGAAATGGATGGTATACATGAAGTCTGTATATCGCAATGAAATGCTATAACATACACTTTACACATAATTAAACACAATTATATATATATATTTTTTATGAACCCATTTTTAAACAAAACTTTGAGAGAAGTCTCTGAAACACTTTTATGGTGTAATCTAACATCAGTGTTATAATATAAAATTGAAATGGTTGTGGAAATGGGAGAATCTTGAGAAACCCTATGAAATAATATGTTCAATATCCGGTAAGGGGGTAAACCACAACATCGAACACTCTGGCTGTTGTAAAACGTATTTTAAACACTAGTTTATAGTAATTAAAATATTTATTATATAACAGCATATTTGAGTAAACATATCTATATTTTACAAATGAAGTCCATTCTGATGTATTTGTCCTGTGCGGAAGTAAAATTCGTTACTATACTTCTAGGAGTAAAATTTTAGAATGTAGGTTTTACAAACATGAGTTTGAATTGTGTAACTTGGTTTGAAATGTAGATGATTCCGTACAGTTTTTAATAAGGAAGGCCGATTTTTTTGGAATATGTACAGCATATAATATTTGAAACTATATTTTAACAGTATTTTTAAGGTAATGTTATAAGAACATCAGTTAAGTCCGTAGCTTTTTAAATAACAACTTGTAGTTGACACTTCATTAAATATGTTAACGGAGTGTTGAGACCCGTTTTTCAAATCCAGAAAATGATTTTGGTCTGAATTGTGTTATTAAAATTGAATGTTTTGGGAAATATTGTAAAAATAAATTTATTTTACATTTCCCTTGGGCTGTGGCGTTTGAAAGTTATTCGGCATGGCAGGATTGTCTCAACAGGTCAGTTTGGTTCCCATCAGTGCTGCGCCCTCCACCTGTCACAATGTGAGATATTGGGGTGGCTTCTTTGACACTGTTGGGAGACTATGGAGGGTTTACTTGCATGGTGTAAGGGAGAGTTTAGTTGCAAGCAAATAGCCAAGCAGAGGAGTTGCCTGGAGCAGTGATCACATACAATACACCTCTCAATTCGTTTATTAAAGTCTCGTGTGTTCAGATAATTATTTATTATTATTATTAATTTATGTTCGACAGACTTTTCGCATTAGGCGAGCAATAGAGACACCAGCGTACTGTGTTTTCACATGTGATATAACGAAATACGTGCATATGGTTTAATTATATAGTAAGTTTTTATAGAAAACATAGGATTTGCAATTTGGTGTTACGATCAATTTATTATGTAATCAATCAGTTCGTTTGGTTTAACCTGTATGTCGATGCATTTTTTGAGAGTCGATGAGGGTGAAGTACATGTGACTTTGTGTATGCGTGTGTGTCAGTGTGGGAGGGCATTTTTGTCAGGGAAAGGGGGTTCTGGAGTGTTGGGGAGTTGTAATTTTGATTGTAAATAGTGTGTTTTTATTGGTTTGTGAAGTGTGAATTTATTACACCTGGGTCCGTGGGCGATAAGTGAGTAATTTAGTATGCGATGGTTATTTTGTTCCTGGGTGGGTGTAAAATATATTTTTCCTGTGTTAATATTTAAATATTCTGTTGTAAAATTTTGTGTGCTCAATCAAATCGTTAACAATTTTGCATATTTTGAACATGTACTCAGTATATAAAAGCGAGACTGTATTACACATATAGTTGTTTTTATTTTTTTGTGTTATTCTTTTTCAAAGTCTACTGATGTAGAATCGTCACTTTCACCCTCGTGGCCGTGTGCTTCTCTGCCACTTTTAGCTGGAAGTAATTATAAATTTAAATCCCGCAAATGAAGTAAACGACTTACGCATTACTTTTGCGGTCAATTCTATAAAATGTTTGAAGCCGTTTTTTCGAGGATGGCACGTGCCTCAAGTTCCTACCCCTTGGTGCCGCCTTGCATCCCCTTTCTCCCCCCCCCCCCCCCCCGCCTCTACGACCCAGAACGTTGGTAGTCCTTATGATACACTAAACGGTCGTCGAATATATGTCGCATTGGAAGCGACCCGGACGTGGAGACGTGTGGGTTTCGGCGGAATTCGATTTCCGATCGTTTGTATGAGGCTTTTCAGCCGATTGGATCATTCGAGAAACAAAGTGGAATACATAATTTTCTCTTTTTTTTTTCCGGTGTACTACCACGTTTGTCGGTGATTTTCTGTAGCGCTGTTTGTGTAATTTTTAGTGCATAATTATTTACAGTATGCTTTAAAGTGAATGAAAATTAATGCTTACGATTACGGTTATTCTTCCGAATTTTTAAACGACAGTTGGTGATGGAAATGAAATGAGTTTTCAACTTGTTGAATACGATGGCATTGATTGGTCACTCTTATGAGAGGATAGGGGTACCATCATTAATGCGATCGAAAATTGAAAGACTTTCAGGTTAGGTAATAAAGAAAGAAAAGTCGTGGAAAGAGTTTGGATCTACGATGAATATTAAACGTACGTGCAGTATATCGTTTTCTTGGTATATTGTTTTCTGAATTGCTTAGTAGGTACACTTCTATTAGGTTTACGAATATAAACATTTTCGTTTTCGCCTGGGTGCATTATTTTTGCCGCTATGTTTTAAATTAAATGTGGTCAGAATAAATACGAGTAACAAATCCTTATTGCGAAGATTTGATCTGAGAAATTAACTAAATGTAATGCTAAATAACATTACCTCGCCAAGGTGCCAAAAGTTCACTAAAGGTAACTATGATTGTGTGAACGAGAACTTATTTTCCTTCAACGTGTATGTTGGTATGAACTCGTTCAACACACATTTGTTTTTCATCGTGGACCAACGACACACACGTAATCAGCGACTACGTACTCCTACAGGGGCCATGGTGGGTGAGCGGTTAGACTGCTCGCCTCCCACGATGGCGAACCGGCACGGGCCATTCCCGGATTTTTGCATGTGGGAATCGTGCCGGGTGATGCCGCTGGTCAACGGGTTTTCTCGGGGATCTCCCGTCCCCCCAGCCCTTTCATTCCGGCGCTGCTCCATACTCGCCTCAATCACTCCCATCGACTCTCAAGACCTCGATGTTAAGCGCCCCCCAAAATCTCTTCACTCACTCACTTGCCTGTACACCACGTCGATTCTGTATAGTTACATGTTCTGTGCGCAAGCATTAACAGCTCTCTTGTGCAAGGTGACCTCTGTGATGTCCCAAAGGACGTCTCAAAGATAACAGTTAGATTTTTTTCACATCCTAGCAGCGTCTAGGGAAATTCTTTTTGTAGTATCGTACACCGCTTTTATTTTCCCAATAAACACAAGACCCGACTTTGAGTTCGTCGGATTCTGTTTGTGCACGGAACTTCCAGCTGCGTGCTCTGTTATTTGAAGCAGGTTGGCAGACGCAAAATAGGTTATGGTTTTGTAAGCTACGTCAAGACTGGCAGCAGCGGGATATCGCCACCGTAGTCAGGTGCAGAAGCAGGAGAATTACAAGGTTTCGGTGGCTTTCGGACGAGAACTCGGACTCCTGAACACTCGCGCCTCGCCTGTATTTTAATGTAAAAGGAGAAGCTTTTAATAACTGATTTATTGAATGTGAAGACTTTTATAAAAAGAATGCTCTTGTCTTCGTAACGACCGTCTCGCGCATGCCGCCTTTAAACTCTACAGGTAAGTGCCTCGCATGGCAGTAAGACAGAAATAGTACAAACACAAAAGTACATGTTCAGCTTGTATTCAACCAAATGTTACAAAAATGTTTGGGGTGGTTCTTTATACAAAATGAAACGAAAAATATATAATTACTTCCAGCCTGAAGTGATAATTGAGTGAGGCATGTGCCCTTAATGCAAGAAGGTTAGAATTGCTTTAGACCTTTAAAAAATCTTACAATTCCAGATATTAAATCACAAATCCCGATACAGCGTTTTGTTGAACGGCGTTGTTAAAGGCTGTTCAAGGTAAACTGAGCATTTTTATAAGCCCTGTTTACAGTGTACAGTACTTGTATGCACATTGTGTGCTCTTCCACGGTATGTAGGATTAACATTGCCACGGGCTTTGGCACTTTATTCATGCGTCAGGCAAGTGAAACTGAAATTATTAGGGAAATAAATATTTTAAAAATTTGCTCATTCTTACACTTACGTGCATTAAATAACACGAAACAAAACAAATTATTTCAGTTTTTTTTTTTTTTATGTTTACCTGTCGCTTTTGCGTCAGAGTTATAACATGGAACTATTTTCCCTCCGTCGCTGCCAACTTTATTGCTCGTTGAAATACATGCAGGTAAGGGAAGTGACACTTTTCAAAGGTTTATTTCAAACGTGCTTAGTTAACCGTCAACAGCCTATACCAAACCTTGATAGTAAAGCGCGTTTTTGGCACGCGCTTTTTCTCCGGGTAGCGTTTTCGTAATTATTATTACCATACGATGGCTGGACGAGTAAAATTTTTTACGTGGAGTGGAGAAGTGTTTCCTGCGCCTTCTGCAGCTCTCAACTGACCGCGCTGTCGGCGTGACAGCTCTCGTGTCACGAACGTGACATGACGTGCTCATCAGTTACCCCGCTAACAAATGCTGCTTGACAGCAATGGTCGGCGGGAGAATCGCGCATGCACAACAGAGGTGGACAGTTAATTTACAACATATCGCGTGCTCTAAATATCCCCGTAGACGAGAGGAGTGCCGTGAAATTAATTACGGACCATTGTTTATATACACCATACGGAAGAAAATATTTTTCATCCTATAGCAAATTATATATATATATATATATATATATATATATATATATATATATATATATGCACACACACACACACACACACACTTGCTTAGAAGTCTTCAATATATTTCGACGTGGAGAAACAATGATATATGTTTCTTTTAACACTCTTTGTGGAAAATGGAACTACATGTTATCACTGAATACCATTTTGTGTACAAAATTACATTGAAACATTTATGTTCACTTCAGCATACATAGGACAGAATTTTTAGCAATTTGCTTGCCTTGCATCAAGAAATTAGAATTTTGCGGATAGTTATGTATTATGAATGTATATCTACATAGCATGAATAGTTTTGCGACTATACAAATATTAACAGGACGAGTTAAAATTAAGTAGGATAACCTGCCTGCATGGCAACGAAATTGTGGTTTTTATGTATCCTGAAAATGTCACCGTAGAAACATGTATTTACATTCTTTTGGGAGCTATACAAAGCTCATCTTACGCCTTTTCAGTCTAAATGAGGGCCAGCTTGAAATTTTTAGCAAATCCAAGAAAATGGAATAGAAATAAATAGCAGTCTCTCCATACTCTTTATCCAAATACCTATATATTCTAGTTGATTAATATCACCTTTCGTGCTAACTTTGTCGCGAATGAGATGTTATTGCCGATTGAGCATCGTGGGTGTTCTCATTGCATCAGCACCGAAATCATACAGTAGTGATTACATCCGTTTCCAATCAGCGTACGCACACAAACGCCTATACGAAGCACACTCTCTGTCCTCTGACGTTTAACCATAATTTTTTGGGTATTAGCGGCCGCTCTGATGATCTCACTGGAATAATGGGCTGTATGATGACCTGTTATTAACGTGGAGATAAATCTGCCGGACAGCTGGAGGTAATATATTGGCTGATCACAGCTATAAATTAGCACTTTTAAAACCCCTGCTTACGATCTATTAATTTTATTAATGACAATATCCTTCTGTATAGAAAATTTATCATTGCGATGCACTTGATTTACTTCGTCATCGGAGTGAAACCGTACCATTATTTTTCGGAATTCATACTCGGACTTCTCAGTGTAGCCGACGGAACAAACCTTGCAGTATCTGGTGATGCCACATAAATATTTTCATTAATCCGATACCAACTCACCGAGCGAGGTGGCGCAGTGGTAACTCACTAGACTCTCATTATTTCCCGCTTTTTCCTTGGTTTTCCGAAATCACTCCAGGCGAATGCTGGGATGGGTCCCAAACGAAGGCCATGGCCCATTCCTTCCCCAGTTCCTCTTCCCTGTGCAACTTGCGCCGTCTCTAATGACCTCGCTGTCGACGAGACGTTAAGCCCAATTACCAGAGACGTGCAAATTTCGCGTTGTTATTTAGCATCAGGCTAAACTTGATAGTACTGTCTGTACTGGAGCAGGCGTCGTTTCTCCATTGGCTGCTGCATAGATGAGAAGCAACGCCCTTTCTGACTGACCAGCACGTGATTGGTGCACACAGATGTGAAGTGTTCATTTATTGGCGCTGAGTTACCCAAGGTGTGCCAGATTAAGTATGGTCCAATGACGACTGCATTGCAAAGGTACGCGTGTTTAAAGTTCAACGTGTCCTCAAATAATAACGCGAATTTTGCAGGTCTCCTATTACTTACCTTCCGATACCAACTTATCTGGTAGCCAGTGTTTATTGTAGAACATGTGAGCACATATGTACTTACGGACAGTGATGTTCTGTCAGAAATTTATTTTAAAAGTTGTCACGTTAGCGTGAACAGCCTTTCCTTTATGTGAATAAAAATACACATGTTCTGTGCAGGCCTCAGTCGTACGAAAGGAAATGCAAATCTGCACTTAATTTCTGCCTTTGGCTTTGTCGACATGGATAATGGGAGTGTGACGTTAACTGGAGCCGTCTGACCTACATGACGAACACCCTCCCCCCCCCCCTTTTCTTTCTCTCTCTCTCTCCGGCCAACTCAGAGAATGGATGAGGTGAGACGAGATAGGAGTGACGCAGCGGTGGAATGAAGACGAGGGAAGGAAATGGAAGCACTCCGGGTAACCTCCCACACCGCGGTAGAGAGCACCAAACTCTACACGCAAGAAATCTCGAAAGAAAATACTTCCCATTATGAAAGGGACGCAGGCCATTCCAGATCCAGTTCATCTGGGTGCCGAAGTCCGGTAAGTGAGCCCTGCTGTTCGCTGTAACGTCGTGAAACTAAGCCATCAGCAGAATTTTAATGATGTCCTCATTTATGTGTTTTAAAGACGTAATCTTGTGGGGCAGTGATGGCGCAGTGGTTAGGGGGCTCGTCCCCCACCACGGCGATCCGGGCTCGATACCAGGCGGGCTCACTCCCGGACCCTCGCATGTGGGATCCGTGTTGGACGATGCCGCTTACCGATGGGTTTTCTCGGGGTGCTGCCGTTTATCCCGCTCTTGCACTCCACCACCGCTCCATCCTAGTGTCTAACCTTATGCCATGCACGGGCCCCAGCTCGAAAGCCCATCACTTGGAGAGTGTTGCCTCGCCCTGGGTTCGCTCCCCACTCGAGCTTTATTTTTATTTTTATTTTCATATATGTTATTTTTGTTGTGAACAGTAATGTAACGTCTGTTATCTAACACGTGCTATTTGCATTTCAACACATTTTAAGTTAGCATGCAAATTTATAATACCAATACACGCACGTTTATTTTGTAAACAGATATTATGAATGTCATAGGTTTCACATGTAATATTGTCATATCATAATTATACTTTCTTAATTCTACGTAATGTTAATGTACATGCAGCAGCTGAAATGTTAATTTTCCATATGTGAATTGTTGTAAATTAATTTTGTTTTATCAGGTTTCAAGTAACTTGTTTATTGTGTGCAAGTTGGCAACATTTAGGCACACACTTTTGAATCGCCACGGTGTCAGAAAGCACCCTTGGTTAAGCCCCGTGTACTCTGTATTGATTTGAATATTTAACCGCTGCCGGTAATGGATGGTGACGGAATGTTCCATACTCCATCTTGAATTAAGTGGGTCACGACGGCAGCAGGCCAGTGAGACCTTAGTTCTACGTTGAAAGTATAAATTAGATGTTTTAAGGCTAATTAGACCCAAAAAAGTATATTAAAATTTGAGTGATAAGCCAACGGTACACGGTACTACCGTCAGAACAGGTCTACATATAAAATAAGTGTGAAAATCTCTACATTTATATAAGGTATGATCCCACCTTAATGTACAGTGACCGTTACATGTACGTGGGAGTGTTTAATAAACTTTTAAAGTAAGCAGCATCATTTCCCGACACTTTTCAGTGGTCACAACGTGCCTGAGATTTAAATAAGTATCTGATTGCTCTATCAACATAAACTGTGCTAGCCAGGAGCATTTTAAATATGTAATTATACAGACACGTAATTTATTGTAAAGGCCAAGTGTGAGAACATTAGCGACTTTTATTTTGAACTGGATTAAATCTACTCTGCAAAACTTTAAGTGTGTGCAACATTCAATATGTCTAGATAATTTTTTTTTTTAGTCCAGCTGCTGCGTGCATATACCTTGCATTTTTAACACTACCAAGGAATGAAACTTTCAGGCAATTTATTTCTATGATATTTTTCCACATTAAATTATTGCTTAAAAATTGGAAGCCTTTCATTGCTTTAAATAAATACATAGTTGGTTCCTATGTCTTCTCGTGTGTTCTGTAGTGTAGTATAGCTATGCCGGTGGCTGCACAGAACCTGATTGTGAGCAGGACTATCTAGGTAATTGAAATTCTGTTGGTGTGGAATACCAGCAACTTCGACGATGGTTTGCGGTATGCAAAATAACTGCCAGTTGGCTAATGTTTCATGTTAATTTTATTGGTATGGATTTCTCCCTGGTTGTTGCACTTTAATTATGCAGTTCTGCCTGTATACATTACATTTGACTAGTAAACCATAGCACGGTTCACCCGTTTCTTAGAGGGGCTAATACTCATACGTGAGGCATACGTAAACTATATCTCTCCCCAAGTTTTCCCCCACAAAGTATTTCTTACATTAACAATTTTATTTATTATGTTAATTATGGATTCAGATATTTTTTCAAATTTATTTTTATTGGAAACGTATTTATAAGTCTTTCCTGTTTTTTTTTATGTTGTTTTGTTTACAGACTATTCACGGTAAAGTGGGCACTTTCGAAAGCCCTCTCATTTGGAATAATAGTCAATACATATATTTTATTTTAACTTTAGGCGTTAACTTCCGAGTGCCGTGGGTTGTACACACTGTGTTAATTACTCATATAGCAATATTTACTTGAGAAGGTGATTAAAGGATAAAACTGGCTTAAAAGAATAAGTAACTAGGGCCTCAAAAGTGCTCACTTTACTGTGAACAGCCTGTAGAAATGCCTTACTTACTGAGCAGGTTGTTGATCTGGTGTCATAGCAGCTGAGGGGCGTGATGGGTAATTTACATCTATAGCGTTGTCGTGATTTGATGGTTTATTGAAGGCGTCTTAAGTTAAGTAATTTTTGAAAGAGTTTTATCCATTTTAGTTTTCGAGGGCAGGACGCTGACCCGCGTGAGTTTAGTCAGCAGAGCTTAAAATTGGATTTTGTGATAGCAAATGCCCCGATTTCGCATGAACACACAGGCCATCTCGATGGAGACGAAGACGCATGAGCAGTATAGTCTGTTCACGGTAAAGTGAGCACTTTTGAGGTCCTAATTACTATTTCCTTTCAGCAATTTTTTGTCTTTTAGCCACATTTTAAAAATAAACATTGCCATGTAGGTAATAAACGTAGTGCGTATATTCCACAGCATTCAGAAGTTAATGTTATTGGTAAAATATTATATATGTACTAGATAACCCGTGCGACTTCGTTCTCATGACATTTAGGACTGCGGCCCTACTTGATATATATATCTATACACTGTCGCCCCACTATTGGGTTCTCTACCCACTGAGTTACTGCGGCCCCACTATTGGGTTCTCTACCCACTGAGCTACTGCGGCTCTTGGGAAGGAATGGAAAACAGCCCATAGACAAAAAAGAAAGGATAAATGACGGAAATTTTTATTTTAACAGTGCTTTTTTATGCAGTAAAGTTACAATAAGAATTTTCATAAAAGAATGATATAAAATAATTTTTTTTTTTTTTAAGTAAATGAGACATTTTTCCGGGATAAAAAGTAGCCTATGTCACTCTCCGACCCTCCAAATATACATGTGCAAAAAATTACGTCGATCCGTTGCTCCGTTTTGACGTAAAAGGACAAACAAACACACTTTAACATTTATATAGTAGTAAGAATCGCCTGTTACTCCAAATGAGAGAGGTTTCAAAAGTGCTCACTTACCGTGAATGGCCTATAATAGAGAGAAGCAGGCCTGTTCGACCGCCGCCCGCGTTAATATTAGAGGTTAAATAAGCCCTCGTTAAAGTGCATTTGAATGTATCTGTGCACTTTAGGCTCTAGAGCATATCCCAGGGAAGCCGTCAAGCAAATGTCCTGCGGCATCTAGGAGAACGCTTTAACTGAGAACAAGATCTACAGGGCCGTCCAGGACTTCCAGATTTTCGACTTTTTCATTTAGAACAGCTATGTCGTCGATTTAATTTTTTTAAAGCAGAGACACCATTAAGATTTTCTTAGAACACTATCTAAACGCCATCTAGGATTAATATTTACCCGATTCCTGCAAGTTAAAAACCACGAGCATCTGCCTTAAGTTTAATGCAATACCATGAGCTAATGGGGGGGAGGCTGAGCGGTTAGCCTGCTCGCCTCCCACCATGGCGAACCGGGTTCAATCCCCGGCCGAGCCACTCCAGGACTTTCGCACGTGGTAATCGGGCCGGACGATGCCCGCTGGTCGGCGCATTTTCTCGGGGATCTCCATCCTTCCCTCATTCCGGTGCTCCTCCATACTCACCTCAATCACCTCCATCGGCTCTCAAGAACTCACTGTTAAGAGCCACCCAAATATCTTCACTCACTCATGAGCTAATTTTGAGAAGACATTCTTTTAATGGTTTTTTTCAAAGCGTTGATTTCCTTTTGCCAGTCTTTAAGAATAAAAGTGTTCATTTGTTTTTGACAGGTTTCAAGCTGACTTAATTTTCCAATACGAGAGCGGACAGTGTCACTGAGGCTGCTTTTAAAGAAGTGATTTTACGTTTTGATTGAAAATTGTAGTCATACTATTTCAGAAATAATTATGAATTTTCATTGCCACACAATTTAAGTTTTTATCTACAAGCATCCTACTAAAAATGATTTCAAATTAAATATCTTATATTGTTTTAACGTGTTTGTTACGTTTTTATTTCAATAGTGTGTTGGTATTTGCAAAGTGACTGCTGTGTGTTGCCTATATCCTTATCTGTTATTGTACTACATGATACAGTCTCCCAGTGAGAGCAGCAGTCTACATCAAATTAATGGTAAAATGGTGTGTATTTATGAAATTTTCCAGTGCACAAAATACCGAATTATTTTGCAATGCCTACTACTTCGGCAACATTGAATTTGGTAACATAATTATTTCTGGAGTCAGATTATTATTTCTAGTCATCAAACCGAGTTTGACAACTGCTCAAAGCGCGGAGATATGTTTCAACCCTTCTGCACCTACGTTCCACCCTGGCGACAAGAATCCTTCCAGCACAAGGCAGTAACGCAAAAGGTTCGCCGCGTCTCGACAAGAAAGAGTTAAACTAGAATGGAGTGAGTGAAGAGATTTGGTCGGCTCTCAACAGCGAGGTCTTGAGAGCCGATAAGGATGAAGCGAGGCGAGTATGGAGCAGCAACGGAATGAGATGCCGGGGAAACGGAAGATCTCCAACAGAACCCGTCGAACAGCGGCATCGTCCTCCACGATTGCCACATGTTGTTACGCATGGCCCCGTTGTGCACCACCTGTCTAAACAACAGCGGGGAAGGAGGCCACATACAAGTTTGTAAACAATTAAAGCATAACATCGGGCCGAAATGGAATTCATCAACTATCGGGGAAGTGCGCAAGGAACGACAGAAAATGTGGATCCAGCTAACGTAAAAATGCCCCAATGTAATTAAAACAAACTCTGGGCAGACTCCGCCTCCGGTGCACAACGGGAGCCAATCAGAACGAATTACGTCAACACACACACACACACACGTGGTGAAGCGAGAATAGTGGACTAGGCTGCGAGAGCTGTCAGCGTCACAGTCGGTGACTGACATCGGGCTGGCGAGCTGCGGGTGCTGATCCAGGGTGCGACACTCAGGTGAGTTCCTCTCTATCATGCTTATCTTCTCATTCACTCGCCTCCCACCTAGGCGATCCGGGTTCGGTACCCGGCGGGTTCCCTCCCGGATTTTCGCATGTGGGAATCGTGCTGGACGATGCCGCTTGCCGGCGGGTTTTCTCGGTGAACTCCCGTTTCCCCAGCCCTTGCAGTCCAGCGCCGCTCCATCCTAGGGTCTCATTTCTTGTCATGTTCAGGGACGACGGCCACCTACGGGTCCCAGCTGGAAAGCCCGTCACTCGGAGGGTGTTGCCTCGCCCTGGGTCCACCTCACCATACACATTTATTTATGTTATCTTCACATTTAACTGAACGTTCCCTATTCTCCGTCTATTCTTTTTTGCCGCTTTCTATGTAATTTAGGAAATTGTATAACTGCTGAATGGCTCAGTAATTGCCTTAGTCACTCTTTAACACATTGAGGTCTGTACACATTTACTGGCACTCAAGACAAATTAGAATTTAGTCACCTATATCCACTACTGCAAGAACACCTGGTTATGTTGGTATCTGTATTAGAATTCACCGTCGTTCTATTGGTCCATACCACACTGGACACTTTACAGCGTTCATTATTGGCCCGTCATCAACCGATGGAGAGCCTAGCTGATATTGACCCAATCAAATGTCCTTTAGCATATAAAAGGATATACAATAAATAATGGCCCTTTGAGTGGCTATAAATAAGTAACTTATATCGTTAGCAATATCATTGATAGTGCGCTGTCGTGTTCTTGTAAAGTCGTGTTAAACACTAGCCGAACAAGGATTGCACATCCATGCGAGTTTTGTTCTGAACAATAAAGAAATTTTCACGTTAGCTTTGCTCGAGCTACGTTCGAGCATAGTCTTCAAATTGTTAATTAGTTAGACTTCTTATTGCCTTCTCCTGCTGCCTAATCCCATACCTCAGTGACCTATTAGTTTATGATCGGGCTTGGATCATGGCTATGCGAGGGTCCGTGGATGGCCCCACCGGGAATCGGGCCCGGTTCGCCTGGGTGGGAGACGGGCGCTCTCGCCACTGCGCCATCGCGGCCCCCTCAAACCATAACGAATCGATGTTGGTAGTACTTGAACACCTACACAACACTTTAGTGCACTCGCAAACGGGTTAAACTCCAATCGAGACTTTACTAGGAATTTATTAGAAACTAAGTGTAACAACTTTAACAGACCGACACGAAAATTACTCTATCCCGTCCGGATAGGCAGTTTGCGAAGAAACCATTCATGAAATTAAGCGACTTGTGAAGCAGGGACTTTACAAAGTAGCTGCTGCAGGTAGTAGAGCGACAAGCATTCCGAGTTCAGATATCCTCCTTTCGTTTTTTATGCCAATAATTCTGATTGATTTGTCCCCGATTTCTTAAACTTTCGTAAATACCTTGTTTTTGTCGTATTTGCCTATTATTTTCTCTTACAACTTTTACTATGATAATACGTTAACTCCTATTCTATTTCCGTTTTTTTTAATCGTGACTCATTTCGGGTATAACGAATCTTGGTAGTTCTTGTACATACCGACTGTTTTATTATTGATCGCTTGAGTTTACAACTTTGAACTTTTACTGTAACGGAACTATATACTAGTGTCATAAGCAGTTAAAACTAGAATGTACAGATTTCGTGAAGGTTTCAGTATCACAGTGCGTAAACGTTTCATTATGGTAAGTTGTATACAGTAGAACTAGAAAGAACAAGCATAGCACGGCACGGAAAATCAATGAGAGCCTGCCATTATCGAATTACGTGGATGATAGAATAGCTTTTTAATGAAGAATGCATTTGCCACTTATACAGGATTTAATTTTCCTACACATTTTGAAGTAAAACTTTCACATGATATTAATTTATTGATGTGGGGTGGCTTACGTACAGCACAGAGCTAAACCAAATAATATGGCTAGAAGTGGCGCACATACATACAGCCAGAGATCTTCGCTTATTAGGGTGGCGACTAATTCAGTTACGCCGGAGAAGTCAGCTTCTAAGGGCTCCGCCTACTGAGAGGTTCATTTGTGCGAGAGAGGGACAAATCGATGGTGCGATAAGAGCGGCGCTGGCTGGCGTATCTAATGGGGTATCGACTCTGCGAACAAGGCACTATAATACCTGATGTTCATGAACAAAGAGGAGATTGCCATCAAGGAACCAATAGTATAGCATCCATAGTTAACCTGCTAATGGCAGTGGAAATGTGCAGGGGCGGGTATGCGACCTTGTGTTCGTGGCATTGTAATCAGCCTGTGCGCAGGTCTGCGTGCCTCATAACACAGCTCAGTACCGCGCGGTCGCAGTCTCGGAGGTGCTACGTACCTACAGCTCCTGCAGGACGTGTTACCGGAATACTTGGAGGAAGTTTCCTTTCGATGCTCGTGAGGCGATGTGGTTCCAGCAGGACAGGGGCCCGCTGCATTTTACTTTACTGATAGATTAATTATAGGCTGTTCACGGTAAAATGTGCACTTTTGAAAGACCTGTTAAAGATCTCCTTGTATGCACGCTGTGTATTATTCCGCCTTATGTAAAAGTAACATTGCCATGGACCTCGTCGCTTTATTCACAGGTCAGTTAAGTGAAATTCTGAAATTATTAGAAAAATTAATATTTTACAAATCTGGCAATCTTTACACTCCGAAAAAAAAAAAAAAAAAAAAAAAAAAAAAAAAAAAAAAAAACGAAAGAAATAATCTGGATTATCACAAATGGTTCTGTAACACTTTTTATTCGACGTAAATATACGTAACTACTTTCTATCCATCATTACCAACTCTACTGGCCGCATGTCACTCAGTGCATCCGTTAAAATATATGCAGGCAGGGGCAGATACTTTTTCTAAGGATGATTTCAAAAGTGCTCACTTTATCGTGAACATCCTTTAGCCTTCTGTATCCTAGCTACGTTTTGTTTGGTCAGCTCAACGATAATGCAACTGTTTATAAATCCACGTGCTCAAATGTGAAGAGAAAAAAAACCGGTCTAATCATGCCGATATTGCTTACGGTATTGTGACTCCAGCTTAAAACCTCAGTGCATTCCACTATTTCAACAGTAGATAAAAGCGCGTTAACTCTAGATTTAAAAAAAAATAATCCCACTGATTGAAATCGGTTATTCAGATTAGAGTGTACCATCTTCGTAGCACAAAAAATTTGTCTCGAGTTCTTGTATTCGTATTTCGTATTCATTGTCGTTTACAGAAGTTGTTTAGATTTTACAGATATTCATACCAGATAGTTTGATATTCGAAGTTAGATAATGTAACGACTTTTGTCGTAATCTATTTAATTTTAATAATCGACAGTTTTTATAATCTTGAACGGGCCACGGTGGCTGAGCGGTTAGACTGCTCGCCTCCCATCAAAGCGAACCGGGTGCAATCCCCGGCTGGTTCACTCCAGATTTTCGCAAGTGCGAATCGTGCCGGACGATGCCGCAGGTCGGCGAGTTTTCTCGGGGTTCTCCCGTTTCCCCCGCCCTTTCATTCCGGCGCTGCTCCACAATCACCTCACCCCGCCCTCATCGGCTCTCAAGACCTCGACGTTAAGAGCCGCCCAAATCTCTTACCTCACTCACTCACAACGCTGGAAACATACACCCGTCAAACGAATACGAATGCATGTATTTTCTTCTCAGAACTTACTTTATCTGCTCCAAAATGATCGTACGTGGGGTGTTCAGTATCTGTAACTGTGTGGTGCGAACGCCTGGCGCTGTGTGTGTAAGGGAGGCCGGCGCCACAGTGGCGCCAGCAGACGACGTTGTAAAGCGATAACCACTTCAAGTACTTGAACTGTGGCAAGCGCCGAGTTTATTCGGGATGAGTGTGCGCCACACGACCCTCATCTGTGGGAACTACTTGACAACGACTACCCCTGTATGGCAAGAGCGCTTGGGAGATGGCAATCATCACCAGGATACGTCGCCTTCAGCCACGTTAGCGGAGTTGCTTGATCGTAAACAAAGGCTGTTATAGGCTATTCGCGGCAAAATAAGCATTTTTGAGCGCCCTACTTACATGCACGTTGTGTATTCTTCCGCCTTATGTAAAATTAATATTACCACGGTGCTCATCGTTTTATTCAAGCGTCGGTGAAGTGAAACTGTGAAATTATTATAATAGTAAATATTTTTGAAATTTGCTAATTTTTAAACTCCGATGCATTAAAGAAACATAAAAATAAATAATATGAGTTATCACAAATGATTACTTAACACTCTTTGTTCGACGTTAAGATATGGAACTACTTCCCATCCATCGTTACCAACTTTACTGGAGACATTTCACTCTGCAGGAGCAGTGACTTTTTTCTAAGGTTGATTTCCAAATTGCTCACTTCATCGTGAACAGCCTTTAGCAGCAAATTAGCCTACTTTACGAAAGGAACATAGTGTTGACTATTGAGATTTTCTTCATGAGTTTTTCCATGTTTGATCCTTACCCTCTTCCTAACAAACTTATGAAACTGTGCACCGAATTTCACCAAACTCCGTGCACTTATACAAATTAATTAGGACAGCTGACTTAAATAGGTTTCAATCAAGCCGGATTCCTATTTTTCAAAATGGTGTCTACTACAATTTTTTTAACCATTTAACTGATTTATACCTAAAGAGACGAATTAAAAGTTCACAATTTAGGAAATGATTTCAGGAAAGAAACCTACAATTCGTCCGTCATGTTGGAAGACAACAGCTCGAAATATAAAGCTCTTAAGTTATATCTTAGAATAAATTTATTCCATTCCCGTTAAATTATGGCACGTATGGCAGCCTTTCAAATTTGCGTAGGAATTCCGTATCTAAAGAACCGTTTGACAAGGTTCAACGAAATTTTGAACTTCGGCAGTACATAGGTCAGCATTGTATTAATTTATTCGTTGCTTGTCCTTTTTGTAAGGTAGTGTCACCTGGAATATAAATTTTTAATATCATATTTCATGATGCCCCAGGACAAATTAAAACAAATTAGTAAAGCAGTAGAACTATTACAGGCCACTGTTTAAGTAACTTCGAATAGATGATTTACTAAATTTCAAAATGCCCCAGGACAAATTAAAACAAATTAGTAAAGCAGTAGAACTATTACAGGCCACTGTTTAAGTAACTTCGAATAGATGATTTACTAAATTTCAAAATGGCTACTTAACTTCTAATTTATTGTGTTATTTGTTGTTCATCTGAAATAATTAAAACTTATTAAATGTAGGACATTAAATTTTTAGCTAAAATATATGCAGAAATATAATATGTTTTTTTTTTTCAAAGAAAGTTTGATTTGAAAAATGTTTAATAAATCGTGAACAGTTCATAAACATCTATCCAGTTTTTATATTGTTGTTTCGCTACTGCGCCATCGTCGGCAACATTAAATAGTATTTAAGTAGTAAAAATTGCAAGTTACTTCTTTATTTATATTTTATTTTACCTGTCTTTGAAACATACCGGCTTCGTGCCAGAAGGTTACTACGCACTAACTTCATTAGGTGTAAATAATACACATTTAAAGTGCATATATGGTACCTAAAGCCGGAAACTAATTCCAATAGCTCTTTAACGATTCCGGCTGATGATATCACCGCAAAAATTTTACTAAAATATAAATATTAAAATATTCAAAATAAAAAAAAGTCTTAAAAATTTGTGGTAGATTAATTTTTATTTTGGCTTTACAGGCCATATAATTTTCTGGCAAACGGTTCCAAACAGATGACAAATTATTTATACGAATTCAGAAATTCTTAATGGTTTTTTGTGTAAGGCATATTAAGCTTTGCCTTTATTATTTAGTTTATCGATCATATTTGAGCTGAAATAGATAAGTACTGTTATGCGAATGACTGCTAGTTACTAAACGTGCTTAGCAGTTTCAGCTCATTTATTAGAAGAACAAATATTCAGCGTAACTTCCAACTTTGAAAATGTATTGCCTGTTAGTATACACATGAAACATGCAATGAGATTCTCAGCGTGAATGAATGTGACTAGCAGTTGAAGTTCAAATGTATTAAATTTATTAATGATACGTGGAATAATAATAAAATCACTTTAAAATGTTCATTGTATTATTTAATTCATATTTAAATAGAAAATGAAACACATGTAATATTATCAGTCGCCAAATTATAGTTATTATGATGTGAAATTAGTTTTACGTAATAAATCCCTGATATTCCAGTAGGTCTGTTATCTGAGTAATCGTCAGCGCCGCTCGCCTATGTAATGGGCATTATTCCAGGCAAGGCCGCAGCTTTGGTTAACCTTGAAATAAGGATTGACACCCCTGTTCGATTGTGTTGACTCGAGAGGGCTGGCATGGGAAGAGTCTTAGCTTGGGCTCTTTGTAGTTTCTCTCGATCTCACTAAGTCCATGATAGTGTCGAAGTCACACCGTGGTTTGTCGGACTTTTCTATTTCATTTTAATCGCTGCCACTCATTCCTCACATCCTTCATACATAAAATAATTATTATCTATCAAATTCTGGGTTTCTTGCCAACAATTTGTTAGTATGTGATATATGAACGCTATACCAAGACAGTAGACGCTACTGGAAATGTATATTATATTGGAGGAAATGTATATTATATTTTTTTGTATGATACAAAGTCTAAACCATGCTACAAGCAAACGTGAGGAAGTGTCTGCTATCTACTGTTACAGCGAAACTCAAACTAACCCGTCCTCTACAAATTTCGTGGCCGTTTACATTGAAATACCAAGAAATTACTTAACATAGTTTCAGTACACTGAGTATTTTTGAAAGCCCTGCTTAAGATCTACTTGTATGCACAAGGTGTATTCCTCCACCACATGCGAAATTAACATTACCAAGGGCCCGATAACTTTCCTCATGCATCCGTCAAGTGAAACTCTGAAAGTATTAGACACGTAAATATTTCACAAATTTGCTAATTATTACACTTATGTGCATTAAAATAAACACAAAGCACAGCAAATAATTGCAGTTTTAACAAATGTTCTCGAAACACTTTTACTTCAACATTAAGAAATGAAACTAATTTCCCTCCATCGTTACCAAATTTACTGGCCGTACGTCAATTAGCATGCTCGTTTAAACACGTGCAGGTTAGAGGCAGTATGTTGACTTGGAAAGGTTGACTTCAAAGGTTGACTTGGAAAGTGCTCAGATAACCCCGTGAACAGAGCGTATATCACGGAGTAACCTGATCTCAACCCAAGCCCGGTGAGCATAAAGGATAAAACGAGTTACGAACGAAGCTTCTCCGGCAAATGAAATAATCCGCGCAGCTGTGGAGAGCACACAAGCTCGCTCTCTTTGTACGAGCGGTTCCCGGTGGCGGCCTGCTCCACAAACTTGTTTGCATACCAGCCGCGCTTCTCAAGAAATCTGTTCTGCCTCAGTCGCCCGGGGAGGGAAAGGGGGCTTTGTGCGCAGTCGGAGACGACGTAAACCCCCCCGTGCACACGCGTCGACACACACGCAAGCATGCACGCGCCGCCAGTTACGTCAGAGCTCCGTCTTCGAACCTATTTTCGCCGGAGGTTTACTTTGCTCTCGAGCGCGCTTGTCGAGTTGCCGGTCGCCGCTCGCTAGCCCGCGAGTTCGTCGTGCCGACGTGCTGTCGTAGCTGGTGTTTCCAGTATCACTGCATCCATCACTTCAGTAGCATAATCCATCTCCGGTTACTTCCAACTTCCATGGCTTCAACCCTGCTGAAGTTCTACTTTCAGGATATTCCTCGCCGACCTTCCGTGGCGCAGTCGGTTGGTGCACCACCGATCTGTGGTAAAGAGGGGCTCTGGGTTCGAATCCTGGGCAAGACATGGGTGTTAATTTAAGTTAAGTTATAAGTTAGTCTGTAAGCCGCTCCCTGTCAAGCCCTCGAGCATAAAACTGTGGGACATTAAAAAAAGCCCTTTACAATTACAGGAAATTCCTTCACCACATGCAAACATAGCTTATAACTTTGTATGGAAAATTACACCGAAGGGACAACGCTCTGCATTCGTGCGCAGTCAGTGTAATAATAATTTGCTTGAGAACTATTTCTTACCAGGTATGTCCAACACACGTGCTTTCTTGCTCTTTTTATCTATATTATTAAGGTATAAAGATCATAATTTACAAATAAAATATCAGTAAAATTTCAATTATCAAAAACTAACGTAACACTAGAGTGAGGGAAGTATAAAACGCTTGTCATACCTGGCATATATTTAGGAAACAACCAAGCTCATCATGCAAGTGGTGATTTTCGAAAAAGTTTGATTCAGAAAGTGTGAAAGAACGGCGAACAGGCTATAACTGATCCTCCTGCTCCTACAACATTTACGCTCCAACTCTTTGCCGTGTGCAAAGGACGACTTAACTAAGTTAGTCGACCATTACTGATACCGGTGTCGTATCCCGCTACTTGAGCGAACGAAGTTGCTTGGAAACTTGTGCGACGTTGCCCCTTTACCGAATACACACTCTTCAAGTCACAAGAGAAGGGAGCAACAACCGCAAGCTTATTTCGTCACGTTCGTTGTAAATAATGATGGAGACTGCAAAGCGCGTTGTTGCGAGTGCAAAGGAGTCTGCAGATAGGCGCCTGAGCTGAAGGGGGATGCGGGTTTTGAGAGACGTGTGTAAATAGAGCCGCAGCACCGAGAAACGAGGACGACGCCGCGTAAATACGGCACGCACGAGATTGGGGCAAGTTCAGTTTGACGCCCATGTCCTGAGGACGTATGTCAGTTGTAAGTTATTTATATTAGGTTAGCCATTTAGATTAGATAATTTTTTTCTTTCTCTCCACGGGCTCTTGCCGTCTTCTTCTGGTCTTGTAAAAACCAGTATTTGCCTTGCTGGCCCTTAACTGGCAGCTCACTCCCTTTATTTTTAGTTTCAGGATCCACTGAGGATTCAGGGGGAAGAGGCCCAATCGCGCCACCTCCCTCACCAGAGTGATGTGCGAGCATCACTCTGGTTAAAGCCAGCGCCAGGTCATGCCAACCCAAGAAGAGTCACCACTTCTCTGCTAGTCTTTCATCTCTACTAATAATGCTATCCAACCTTCTTTCACCCGTAGCATTTCTATTTGATGAATGCAATAACGTTGAATTCTTTCCTGTCGGCTGGGTTTTTACGTAGTCTATAACGGTTTTTCTCAGTCTCTTCTAAGTGATAGTCTTAGCAATAAGTACACTTATGACGGTAATCATTGCCCCAATCGCCGGTCATGGCTGCCTAATCCCTCTCTGCTGCGGTGCAGGTCTACTTGCATAGTTTCCCTTCCTTGTAGGCGTAAGAGGTTCGCCCTGATATGCAATTATCTCCTGTCCTACCTTCGGGATACACTTAGTAATAGGGTAGTTGGCTAAATGTAAATCGGAGCAAGTTCATGTCCGCCTCCTTTTTATTAGCCTTTCTTTCCCTCTAATAAAAAGTATGGTTCCAGCCTCTCTACTTCATGTAGCATTTCTATTATAGGCTGTTCACGATAAAGTGAGCTGTTTTTAAGGCCCTTCCAAAAGTCATTAACCAATAATAAATATATCTTAATGCAGCCTCAGACATTAAATTTTGAGTGTGGGTCACATTGGTTACATTGCAATGTTTATTTTAAAAATCAGCAGGAAGATGGAAATAGGATAAAGGAAAAATTTAGAAGGGCCTTAAAAAGTGCTCACTTTACCGTGAACAGCCTATAATGCATGCAATAATTTTAAATTATTTCGTGACGAAAGTGTTTTCACGGTGCCTAAGCCGGGTTTTCCCTTTCTCTTCTTAGTATTAGGTTAACTATAAATACACTTAGGGAAGTAGTCATAGCCCCAATCACTGGCCATGGCTGCCTAATACCTCTCTGCCACGATTCATGTCTCCTTGCATGAATTCCTTCCCTGGTAGGCGTACGGGGTTCGCCCTGAGACGCAATTAGCTCCCGTCCTTACCTCGGGCTCACACCTTACACTTCGAAATAGGGTAAGTTAGAATAAAAAAATCGGAGTAAGGTCTTAGCTTACTGCTGCGCCGCGGGAGCCCATGCCAGATGGTCAGACTGCACAAGAGCTCAGCGAGAACCCTCGATCGAATACCAGCCACATGTCTGCATAAAGAATATTGCGGTAAGTGTTGAGTTCGTCGAGTGCGTGAGTTGGGGTTTATTAGCAGCTTGGTGGCAACCTCTTCATCATTGTCAGTCATTCAGAATTATTGTTTAGAATACTAGAATTGTACTGAATTTTGGATTGCCGTCCAAGAGAGCTATGTAGAGTAATATAAAGTGAATTAAAAGTCATAGAATGACCACAGCTATCCTTTACTCTTTCTGAATAACCCTTCCAAACAGTGACTTACCTTTAACTTGTACTGTCTTAGGTCGCATGAACTAAGACAATGACATTGGTGGAAGTGCCTATTTTTTCCATCCTCTGCTTGCATCAAATATCTAGCGATTTTGCCTAGCAATACTTTTGCCTTGTTTCGTAGCACGCTTATGCATGTTTTGATAATGCTTGGTATTGGGGATACTAACGAGTGCAGTGGAGTGTTAAATTTTAACAACAGTGTCAGCAATCACACGACACACGTGACCGTAAGTGTACATATCGAGATCATATAGCTAACATTTTGCATATAGGGCCACGTTAAATAATTAAAGTATTGTGAATACTAAATGATACTTACAGCACACTTATACAGCAGAATTTTATAAGAATTTAAGCGTTCTGGTAAAACTAAACCGTTTTGAGCATCAGCAAAGAAATTATTTAAAACCGCAATATTAGATATATCAGAAGCTAGGCAAGTGATAGAACATAGGGAACTAGACAGCACAACAAGATTTAATTCTCTGATTGAAAAAATAGATAGACTTATACAAGAAAATCCTAATTTAATTTCAGAATTAGATAGCAAATCCACACATCTTACAAGATGTTTAGTATCTAAAATTGTAGATAAAGGTTTAATTCCCACCCAAGTTGAGCAAAAATACGATGAGATAGACTGCTCTAGCAATCGGTATGAAAACAGAAATATAGACAGTCAGCATAATTATATCAATATTCAACCACCCCTTGCTTCTTACATTAATTTGTGTGCCGAAAGCTTGCCACTAACAGAAATGGCCGACCCACAAACCACTTAAAGTAATTATTAAAAAATTAGAGAAGATTCCTACATTTTCAGGGGAATTAGGGCAGGATTTTGATGGCTTTTTATATCACTATATTGCAGTAATTGATATAAATAACAGGAATGAGGCAGAAGGATGTCGACATACAAAATTTCATGTGGCAGGAACAGCGAAGAAAATGTACGAAAATGTAGTACGTACAAACCTAATATATCAGAGGCCGAATTTACAGCAATAATTTAGAAGTCTTCCTTGCTATCAGTATCAGATAAAATAATAGGTCTGCAGAATTATAGGGTAGAACATCTCCTTAGTAATCTCAAACACGTTGAGTCAGAACTAAAAACATATAATGAAGCTAGTGCTACATGTTCCCCTAGCCTTGAAACAGAAATATTCCATAGCAAGATAACTAAATTGAAGGAAGAAATTACATAAATTGACACAAACTGCACAACAGAATTGAGTATTTCAGAAAAAAACACACAAAAAAAAGAGAAATAGGCACAGAAGCAACACTCAAAGACCCACCAATCAGTACAGAAGTAATTTCCCAACCAAAAAAAGGTATGATGATTACAGTAGGTTCAAGGATGACAGGATACATCAAAATGCCACTCAACCAATAATTGTTGTTCAAAGAGAGTACATTCCTTTTTCAGAATTCGAGTTATTATAGGAAATAACAGAATTTAATAAATCAGAGAATAGGACAAAATTACAGAGACAGATTTGGCCAGGTTGTAGTCTATGAGTCAAACAGTATAAATAAAGGGAGTAATTCGTTCAACATGCTGTTTATGCAAATAGGAATGTCAGGCAAGGAGCTTTTTTATATAGGCAAAAACAGTATAGAATGAGGGGGACAAATGCATTATCCCCGTGGACAATAAAGACAATAATGCAAAACCACCAGAATGAAACAGAAAAATTTGAGAATAGGAATCAGACCTATGCACAAGTTACAGAAAAAAAAAATTCTAGAGCAGGTGGTAGGTGTTTTTCTACAACACAAAATGTAGTTAATTTTGATGAGTATGGAAAACAAGAAACACAAAATTGTGTTAAGTGCTCAAATTCACTTTCATAGGCATGAGCAAGCAGGAAACAAGCACATTCCAGCATATAGTCAAAATAAACAGTTTCAAACTAGGAACTTCGCACACCAAAGTAGAACAGTGAGCGAGCAGGAAAAATGTAAAACAAACGAGGCATGCGGAAATTGCGCACATGGAAACAACTTTGTCGCGAAAGCAAACGAGGATGATTAAATGCAGCATAGTGAAAGTGAATAGAAGGAAAAATGCACGTTTATAGATCCTAGAAGTGAAGCACGACAAGAATGCGCACTCTGCTTTTACGCCGGACATAGCAGTAAAGAGTGTGACCTGTTTCCAAATCAAAGTTTCGAATTCTAAACAGGTATTACAGAAAGGTTCAAAAAATTTAAAAACAAGTTTGGCTTACAACCCTGTGAACTATTTATCAACACACAGCTCGTGTTCCATTGTCACGAGGTAACACGCAACAAACACAGGGAAGGTTCCGACAATGATGACACCTCCACCATGCACGCAGAGCTGAGTCTGCAGCACCTCGCAAGCGCTAACCAGGAAGTGGTAAATTCACGTCAGCAACATCCTAGTCACACATGCGTGATAACACACACACACCTAATGTGCTAGTCAAGACCCGGGGCAAGGAGTGTTACGATTTATTAGACACGGGATGTAGCCACAGTTGTATAGCACAAACAATAGTTGCAAATCAACAAATGCAGCCCGTTAAAGAAAACATTTACACTTGTAGGAGCCACAGAGGATGAAGAACCGTCGATGTTCAAGACGAACATTAAGTGAAGTATATAAGGGCATATAATAATACAATACTTTATAGTCACACGGAATTGGAAGATTGACATAATAGTTATTGATTTCATTAGATCTTATAATATTATTCCATTTATAAACCATTACTTTATGTTTATAAACAGTAATAACTAAAACGAAATATTGCATGTGCCTTTGCACACATCAGTTACAGAAGCCCAACAGGCAGATAGTATACAATATTGTATAAATATGGGAACAACTAATGCGACAAATAAATCACATGACTTCTGGACGTATCGTTGAAAAAGCACATTCTGATATCTGGCTCCAATACTAGTAATAAGAAAACAAACAAGGAGAATGAGATTTTTTAACAGATTTTTAGTTTACTAAATCAATATTTCCGTCCTAGGACGGAAGTTATACTAAATACATTGCAAAACTCAGAATATATCGCATCAATAGATTTATTCTCAGGGTATTATGCTACCCCTGTCAGAGAACAGGGTAGACAAAAATTTGTATTCACTGTAGATGAAAGAATTCTCAGAGGTCTGTCGACTTCGCCATAGACTAGAAACTTCGCACTTCGCAGTTTGCGTAGTTAATTATTCTAGAGTTTACGTTGTATCTACAACGTAATACCAGAAATCACCGACTAATACTGTCAGGTTACTCCTGAAGAAAATATAAGACAGAAATGTAGGTATGTGCCACTTTCCGTTGAGGTGATTATGAAAGGAGTTATGCCCCCTCGAAAATCGAGACTTGAAGTGAATTTAGTTACAAATATCAGGAACTACTTGAGATTAAGAAAAAAATTATGTGAATAGTATTTCGTAGAATGGGGCTCTCACACCTGTGACAATGTGGTTGGTAATACCATCCCATTTCATTAGAAAAATAGGGGTGCTGATTTGTAACAAAACACATGGTGGCAACCCCAATTTTACATACCAACCCCATTTCTGCAGGTGTAAAATCTCCATACTACAAAACACTGTCCATCGAATTGTGGCTTTATCTCAAGTAGTTCTACATATTTGTAATGAAAATTATTTCAAAACTCGATTTTTTAGGGCGCATAGCTCCTTTAATACTGACTTTAAGAAAAAATAGTACCAAAATTTTTGTCTTATACTTTCGTCAGGAATAATCTGCCTTAGTGTGTCGGTGATTTTTAGTAACACGAACACATCTTCTATACACACGCCAATACTTATAAGCGATGACTGAGTGAAAGAGTGAAGGTATTTGGGTGTCTCTTAACAGCGAGGTATTTAGAGCCGACGAGGGTGATCGAGATGAATATGGGGTGGCGCCAGAGTGAAGGGGCGGGGGAAGCGGGAGATCCCCGAGAAAACCCGCCGACCAACGACGTCGTCCAGCACGATTCCCACATGCGAAGGTCTGGTGACCCGGCCGGGGATTGAACCCTGTTCGCTTTGGTGGGAGGCGAGTAGGCAAACCGCTCAGCCACCGCGGCCCCTATAAGCGATCAAGATGTTTTAGCTTTCTAATCTAACTTGCGGCACATTCCCGCGAGCAATTCGTGCCAACGTGACGTCAGCGCAAGAAGCATCTGTGCTCCAGACCGCATGAAGTTGATGCGCTGAATTTGTCTTGTAATAAGTAAAGAATGATGCATGATGTACTCAGATGCGCACTAGACTGGCAACGCAATAATTTGTTTGCGCATTGCAGAGGTAATGGACAAAACGACCCAGGTTTTTTCCAAGTTACAGATTTTAATATCTGAATTTTGTATGGAATCTAGGAGATAAAATTTTGTGACATGGTATCAGCATTAACATAATTAAATGATCAAAAATTATTAAAAACTTAATATGCAAATTTTTCATTAATTACGGTGATTTTGCTTACAATTAATGCGTCAAACCAACTTCCTAGTATAAGTTATTCCAAAAGTTGTAATTTCTGCTAAATGGTTTTTCGAATTCATAAAGATGGTGTTAGGAAATGACTACCAAAGTCGGCACCTTTTTTTCCTGCTATTTTTCTGCTACTAGAAATTTCTTTTCGAGTTGCTATTCATAGCGAAATTTAAAACTAATTTACAGGTGAACAACATAATGCATTTCCACGAAATTTTTTGTACGGTATTCTGGTGAACCACAAATTGTGTTCAACTTTATCGAAATATATTGTTTTTTATGTTCTTGAAGCAAGTATAAAGTTAAAAAATAAATCTCATAATATTTATTTTCATTTTGTTAAGAAATTAAAAATGATTTTGTATTCAAAATTGACAGGTATTTCATACATCAGAAAAATTTAAAAAAATATGATGGACTGCAATTTTTTTTTAAACTAATTTTTTTATCATTGGAGACAGATTCTTTATTTATATCAGGCTGACGCGGAATGGAACAGGCTTTTCAGACAGGCCTGTCCTTTGCAGAAAGGAAAGAGAAGTAGGCATAGGAGGAGAATGGGCGAAGTGTATTGACTGGGTGAACGGGAGAACCCTGAAAATAGCCCAACGGACATCTGTAACGTCCGTCATGTTTCCCGTATGTGGAAGATCCGACTTTGTTCTGTCGGCGGATTGTTGCAATGTCTGCTGCATGTCAATAGCATTGTCTCCCACACTCCAAGAATTATGTTAAATTAGCTTTCGTAATTAATTGATGGCGGATGTTCAAAGCTACTTTATAGGGATGCGAGAATTCATCGCATCGAATTCCTGGCATTGGAAACTTAATTTTTATTACAACAGTTTGTACTATTTATATATTATATGTAATTTTTATTAAAAACAGTTATTATTTTGTATTATGTGTATTTGTTTATAATTCTGAATACATAGTAATAAACTACCAGCGTATGGATAAGAATCGATAATTTGGAAATTTAAGAATAAAGAAAGTAAATGGTTGCTTGCTTATCCATTTCATAATATAAATAATTTTATATCAGTAGCAAATGGTGAAATCAATAAAGGTTTTTTTTGATGAAAAATATATGACGAAACCTATTGCAGTGCATATAATTTAATAGCTCATGAATATTTCCATAACTCATTATTTTTTACCTTAACTAGCAGCAGCAATAAAATGAAAATAGCATCTATAAAAACCAAGATCATTTTTATAAACGAAATATACTTGTAAATTTTAGTAGCCGTGGAAGGTTTCTGTGTTACGCTCGACTCTATTAATAGTAATGGCTTATTCAATGGAAGACAGACCAGATAAATATTTTTAGTTCGTCGTCATAGCCACTCGTAATGGCACATCAAACATGCAGACAGCGTCATTAAACGTGCTGGAAAAGATCTTGTTACACTTACAGAATCTTTACGTAAATATTACGAATATCTAAGAAAAATATTACCTACCGCAATAAAAGTTACATTTCTGGAGCGAGACATGTGATATCAATATTTCTTTCGCAACGCGAAACGCTGCGTCCTTCTGAAAAGACTACATAGTCTAACGCTCAAAAAACTTCCCCTAAAAAATTTATTACAGTAACTTCTTGTATAGGCTGTTTAAGATAAAACGAGCACTTTTGAAAACACTGCTTAAGATCTATTTACATGCACGTTGTGTATTCTTACGCCTTATGTAAAATTAACATTTCCATGGGAATCATCATTATTCATGTGTCGGTCAAGTGAAAGTGCGAATTTATTAGAAAAGTAAACATTTTATAAATCTGCTAAATTGTACACACCGAGGCGTTAAAAAGAACAGAATGACTAGGAAATCATTAAAATTATCACAAATCGTTATCTAACCCTTTTTATTCGACGTTACGATATGGAACTACTTTGCCTCCCTCGTTACCAGCTTTACCGGGCGCATGTCACTCAGGGCGCCCGTTAAAATATATGCAGGTAGGGGCAGTAACATTTTCTAAGGATGATTTCAAAAGTGCTCACTTTATCGCGAACAGCCTTTAGTAGTATTGTGTTGTGTGAAGACGTTGTAAATTGCCCTACTTGATCCGCCATATTTTTATGTAAAGTATGAAGAATTGTATTGACGAAAATACCGACGAAAGGAAACCACCTAATTTCATTTGACATTATTATGTTTTGTCAAACACAGCATATAATTTGTCACTAATAAATTATTGTGAGTGGAAATCCGAGCGCATGTACAAGCAAATTTTCATTCTTCGGTGACCATAAATTAAGCTGGAGGTTGTGTTGCCTGAACTGTCATTCCGCTCGTGATAGCACGCGTTGTTTTCGTATCTCAGCTGAGGTTAAAGGAGACCTGCAAAAAACGAACTGCCAAAGCCACGTTAACTGCTTTGTGAAACAAGCTAGAACCTCGCTTAGATACGTACTTTGTTAGATTACATAATGGACGGTATACCACTCAAGTTGATTACTCGAAGGAAGGTTCAAATAAAGCTCGATGTTAGGCCGGGATTATAAATTGCACAGCAAACGTAAGGGCGCAATGACGTAATGCAAGAAATTACGATCGTTTATAAACATCGCACGATGCAAGACCTCGCCAACATTGTAAAATGAATATACCAAACAAGTAAAAAACATTTCTTTCCATAATTAATCCTTTTTAATGGACATTTTTTTCTAGCATATTTGTTTAATATAGTTATTATATTTAAATTTTAAGCTTTGTGAATTTTCTGATGGTTTCTAAATGCGTTATTAGCGAATTTCTAGGAACCCTAATTAATTTTCTCAGTAATACGGCGATACTGAAGATTTTAATACGTATTTATATTCGTAATTTATGATTAAACGCATAAATGTAGGCATATATTCACTGCACAAGCAAATAATATTATAATAATAATTGAAAAATCACAGCTTTCTGTACGAGAGTAAAACGGTTTTGCAATCGATCGCGGCTAATTTAGAAGGCGCAAAACGAAACAAAAACGCAAGAAGTTGAAAGTTGAGCAACTCTTGCATTGCGTTCTTGCATCCTGCGTAGTTTATTAACTATAACTTTGAAATACGTGCGTACGATTGTTTACGTCTTGGCCTTTCTTGCTTGCTTGCGTTTCTTGCGTAGTTTATAAACCCGGCCTTAGCGCTAGAAATAAGCAGAGACGACTAACTTTGCGTAATGGTTATGAGTAGTAGTGTTTTGTATGTTCTGGCACAGCGTATTTTAAATGACAGCCGCTGCGGCTTGTGCGGCTGGGTGGCTGGTGGTCTTCGACTCATCTCGGACGACCTCAGCAATATTCGGCTCGACTCAAGAAGGTGCTCGGAAGCCGTCGACTCGGGTTTGTTGGATGTACCCTAAGGTGCTCGATGGTTACGCCCCACTAATTCTTCAAGCATATGTTTTTATCTGTTATCAATCTTGATTTTACAGGCATAGAGTATGCCAAATCGTAAATTTGTGTTTATTATTCGATAAAAAAATTTATTTCTTAATTCTAAATAATTAATTTTTTTTATATTGTGTCGGAATTAAACATAGGGCATTGTGGAAACATGCAAAAGTTTCTCAACTACATGTATAGTCCCTCTCTTGAAGTCTCATTATTCACTGCCTCGACTCTTTTTTTTAGGTATAAGTATGATACTCAGATTTTTATTTAATGTATGTTTATGTGATTAAACCAAGCCCACCATACTAATAGCTACCGCATGCACGAATATGTTTAAATTATGGTACGGATAAGCATCTACCAACACTTTTATAGGCATATTTAGCATTAATTTAAATGCCAATACTCTCAGGCCCCTGGAGACTTGTAATGTACGAGGAAAACTAGTGCGATAATCATTCGTGTTCTTCTCAGACACCAGTCTTTCCATAAATCTTTAGCAATCCTCCTCAACAATCATCCTCACCAATCCTCCTTACTAATCTTCCTCGCCAATCCTCACCAATCCTCCTCAGCCTTCTCTGCATCTTCTACCTTCTTCCCGTCACTTGTCGAAGGAAACTCGTTGGTTAAATGTGTGGAAATGTCGAGGGAATCATCATCGTCTTCACTGACAACTATTTCGTCATAGTCATCATCAATGCTATCTTCATGATCGTCATCACTTCCTGCTTCACCATAAATATCAGCTTACTCTTCTTTGTAGCAGGAGTTCTTAGATCTGATGGTCGTTTATTTTGAAGTTTGTAGACTTAACGCGAATGTTTTGCAAGTGTACATTCCGCTCCAACCGACCCAGTTATCCTGTCTTTAGCATTAAGGGTCTCGTCATAATCGCCTGTAGAAACAGTACCCATCGATGTAGCAGGACGAGTTGATTACATCACTTGCTGGCTCCCAGTAAACGAACCCTTACAGTACTCGATGTGTTCCTTCATAGTATCGCATTTCACAAACAATGCCGTAATGCTTCATCGCGCGAAAAGGTTTCTTCGTACAGACCGTTCTCTCATGCCGACGAGCATTTCGACTATACGTGAAAACTCTATCGCAGTATCAGCATAGACGGTAGCTAGTTAGCGATGATGCAGGTCGCGGCCACATGTTATCTGACGTCAAAGGCAGGCCTTCGTATTTGCAATTCATCTTTGTGTTATGACAAGAGAGTGCTTCCAAATCGATGTTCACCTCACGGTGCCAGAAAGTCAACTACAGTATCTACGTGTGTTGCGATATATATATATATATATATATATATATATATATATATATATATATATATATATATATATATATATATATATATATATATAGGCAAAACTGCCAAATTTTGCCTAAGTCTGAAGTTAATTAAAATTTGTTTTATATTTTCGGGTCTCAAACTCACGGACCTACACCCACCATGCCTCGCCTTTGGAGATTGCTTAGCTCTTTGTGTACAGTATGGCCCAGAATACGACCGACAAACTTCACGAGGCGATTCTCTATGCAAAATCAAGTGGTAAACATATAGGGCACTTTGTACCTAAACTAAATATTAAGGGAGTAATAAGTCGCCGAAAATGGAGATTTTTGGAATGCATTTTTGCGAAATATCGGAAAGGTGTGAAGAAAGTACAACTGGCCGAACACTGTTTTATGTTATAGGGATCCTTAACCTCAGAGCAAGGTCACAATAATAACACTCCCCGTTAAGAAAATAACAGGGGCGGCCACCCTCTTATTGCCGGTAACTTCGTTATCGTCGGGAGTTATGGAAGTTTGAAGCTGGTTTATTGAGAAGTATGACCTACGAAACAAAAATGGTCCCGTTGTTGCAACTGCCTAGGACCCACCTTTTAATTTAAAATGCAGACAAAGATTACGCTAGATTCCACTGCCGCGATGCAGTGCCTCGTACGTAAGCAACACGCCTGTAATCTTGTGTGGTACGGATTGTTTACAGTAGGTGTTAACCTTGTTCGCAACCATCCGCTGTGCTGTAGCCACATAACAAGGTGGCGGCCATACGAAGTTTGTCGGTCGAATTCAGCCACATCCAGTATGAGCTGCGCATGAATATTAAACAGCGAAAAAATTAATGTATGAACATCACTCAAAAAAGCTTCAAAATGCCAGGTCATTAATCGAATTGCAACCCTATTATATTCACCCTTATTCCTATATCCGATGCCTAGAAACCATTGTTTTACCTTTATTATAAATTCCTAAAACAGTATCAGAAATTTTTTGAAGTCCGAAAGTGAATTAATACTTTTTTTTATATTTTCAGGTCTTGAACTTAAAGCCCCTACACCGTACCTCGTCTTTGGCGATTGCTTAAATCTTTGTACCAGTCACGCATGAATACTGCGAAAAATTACCAAATTTTTTTCTAAATCCGAAAGAAAATTAATATTCTTTATAATTTCGGGGCTTGAACCTAGGGTCCCTCGACCTGCCTAACCGATGAATATGGCTTAAATATTTATATCAGCTACGTATGAGCACGTAAACAGGGAAAATATCGCATACGAAGTTCGTTAAAATTGATTCAAAACTCGGGTCGGTATTCAAACTGTGGACTATTTATCTCACTTTAAGATCTCTATCCTTCGTCCAATATGTGTCTAACAGCTTGCATTATAAGTTTCATACAATATGTATTTACATGGGATTTATTCCAGCATTTTTACTTAAGTATCACTTAGGTGGTTCTTGCATGTAGACTAGTGGAAAGATTATGGGGAGATGGTGACAAGGGTACCTGGATTGTGATCTACGTTTGAAGTTTGATCTCAAACATTTATTTTGACCTTAACATTTTTATAAATCGCTAAATTAATTTTGAATATAATAATTATACTAGTGTTTTGGGTTAACATGGGTAGGGGAACAGGTGAGATACTACATAAAGGTGATAAGTAGACGAAAAAAATCCAAGATGGGGTCCTCCTTTAATGTATATACAAATGACAGACGAAACAACCAATATGGAGGCCTCCTGCATTGTATAAACAAATGATGTACAAAAAAACAGATATGGCGGCCTCCAGAAACGTATCAACAAATAACGGACGGAAAATCAACATGACGGCCTCCAATAGTAACATATAAAAAATCAACCTTATAAAAAAGTCGCTACCCCTATCCGCATATATTTTAACGGGAGCGGTGAGTGACATGCGCCCAGCAAAGTTGATAACGATGAAGGAAAAGTAGTTTAACATCCGTCGAATTAAAAGAGTTAAGTAACTATTTGAGATAACTTATATTATTTCTTTCGCTTTCATATTTTTTAATGCATCTAAGTGTGAAAATTAAAAGTTATACAAAATATTTACTTTTCTAATAATTTCACCGTTTTACTTGACTGACGCGTGAATAAAGTGATGAGGCCCATGGCAGTGTTGATTTTATATAATGCGGAAGAATTCACAACCTGAATACAAGTAGATCTTAAGCAGGGCTTTCAAAAGTGCTCAGTTTACCGTGAACAGCCTGAAGTTAACCGTGAACAGCCTATGAAACTTGCACAAGACCAAGGATGACAGCATGCATCGTTTAATACCGGCTTTAATGTGGGCAGCTCCTGTCTCCTGACCGCCTGCCGACACGTATGCCTGGTTGCACCATCGTGGTTCGAAACTCGATCCGAGATCGGATCTATCATCGACACAGAAAACTGTTGTACCATTCGAGTTCAGAGCTGGACTGGAGGTCGAGATGAAGTTCATTTCGAACCGCCGAAATTGGAGGTTCGAAATCTCGATCCGAGATCAACAGCCATCGCCGACAAAAGTAGTTTGAAAATACCCGTACAGATAGAACTACGTTCGTTTGTTTTCTTGGGGAATTAATAAAACATTATACGCATTTGAATATTATTCAGCAAAATTCGTATAACAATTCACTTAAAACAGATAAAACATCGCACATCTTGTTCTATGTATAGTGAAAAATACGCCTACTTCTATGACGTCACATATTACGAACTAATAGCAAAATTTGCCGTATACTTAATCTCGATCTCTAACTTTCGAACCAAGATCGACGAATTGGAGATCCAAAATCATGACATTCGTTGGTGCAACAATTTTACATTGGAACCAAGATCGAACTGGATCCTGCTTCGAAACTATAATCATTCGATCCCGGATCGGGGAAGATGTTGGTGCAACCGGGCGTTTGGCGCGTTCTATAATGACACGCATGAGGACGCGGTTAACGTACGGATACACGTAAGAAAGCTGGGCAACTCCCAACTCTTACGTGTCCGTAACTCCATGTAGCCAATAGGAATCAAGAATTTGGTTTGTTGATACTCGTTTTCGTGGCCTTCGTGGTACACGCGGCAACAAGTGATTCGTTTCGCCGTGGCGATTATAATTTTTGTTTTGATAAATAAGTGAATATTGTTCGGCAGTAGTATTTACGCATTTTTTAACACTAAAAATATACAAAATGAGATGTGTACATTATGAAACCTGTATCAGTAAATTGCAACAGTTGAGTATTTTTGATTTCGTAAGTTGCAAGACCGTACGTTTATTCGTATTGTAGAATGGTTAAAATTCATCCCGAGTCGTGGGCTTGTTCCGCTTGCGTTTCCGAGTTCGTTTTCTTACGTATCCGTGCATTGTAGAACGAGCCTTATACTCGCTTTCGGCCGGACCCGGTTGGGGGGGGGGGGGGATTTTTTTTTCTAAACTGCCTTATTGTAAGTGTTATGTGAAGTTACGGCCCGAAGGTAGGGTGGGATTTTATTGCGTCTCAGGACTAACCCCTTACGCCTACTAGGAAGGAAAATCATGCAAGGAGATATGCATCGCGGCAAAGAGGGATTGGGGAGCCATGGCCTGCACTTTGGGGCCATGACTACCTCCCTAAGTGTACTTAGAGCTAGTCTTAACTATGAAGAGCGAGGAAAAAACCGTCAAGAGAGACGTAAAAACCCTTGCGCGAGTGTCTCGTGGCCTCCTCCATATCACGAATGCCACCATCCTTTCTCACTCCAGGACAAAACTGATTACAGTCACGCTTCTGGTTGTTGGAGCGAATGGCCCCGCCTACAAACCACAACGCGGTCGACGAGAAGCAAACCACATATATGATAAACACACGCTCCCTCCACCCCCCCCCCCCCTTCCACGCACACCATCAGGTCCATACCCACAACAACCAAACACACACAGAACTCACAAGTCTCCCCCCCCCCCCCTCATGATCCTTTTTCGAGTTAACGATATGGTCGATTCTGTTGCGGTGTTGCCGACCGCTAATCCCACACCAAGCCTCAGGACTTGAGTCGCTCACAGAACAGCCGCTAATTATTCAATTAAAATTAAGCCCTTCCTGCAGCATTGTTCTTACAAAACGACAGAAAAAGCCTTTAGTAAACATGATAAATGCGTAATCAAAATAAATTGTGGCGTGCAGTCTGGATTTAAGCAAAACTGTTTCTTGTACTATTGTCGCTGCCGTAGAACATAATGATCTCTGAAGTTCATCCAACACATATAGTTATTGATAGACATCATGCTATTATCCAAAATAATGGTTTTCTCAGTTTGTAATACGCTATTTCGTACGTGTGAAATAATTGATGTATTTTGTCCAATTTTCTGCATGAATAAACTTAATTTCCCTGTAGCGTTATTATAGAAGAAACTTTTAATTTCAGTTTGCAAATTTCTTGCTTTTTTGTACGAAGTCAAGATTTTATAATTTACACTCTCATACACATATGTATTTACGCGTTTTATATAGGAAATAAAATTAAAAGTTCGCCTCAGAACTTCCTGTCATCTTTTACAGGGATATAGAATTTTTTTTTAAAAACAAACCCGTTTTATAGGTAGCTTACATTATTTCTGCTCCACCATGAATAAATATAATCTATTCACGGCTTCTTCACACATTTTGGATCAAACCTTTGAAAAATCACCCCATATATGACTTTTATTTCGTAATTTCCACGTTTCACCTATATTTCCTTTATAAATTATGATATTTCATTTATAATAAATACGAATAAAAATAGTTCTCACGCGAGATAGCAGTAAGCCTGCAACTGAAAGCTCGCGAATTCGGCGCGTTGCCCTTTGGTGTAAATTTCTAGATTTAGGCCTAGTTAGGCTTAGTTTGCATGAGGCGGAGGGATATCCTGGAGGTAGAACTTTACCAGGGTTTCAGAAAAGTGTGAAGTAATCGTGAATGTATTATACATATGGGTCTACAATACTTCAGAGGCGTAACTGCTGTAATGTCAGAATTGAATAATTTCTTATAACACGAGAGAATGAAATAATTCTAACAACTCTGTGCATGTTTTATTACAGTAAATATGCATTTAGCGTTATCGCTTCATGCTACATTTTCGTGTTGATTTTATAGCAGCATCTTTCTCGCTTATTTCCCCGTTTATCACGACGGGCAACATTTTTTCTAGAACTGGGGCTTAAGTTTCATTTAAAATTTCTCTTCATATTTCACTCTAGGATACGTGTTAAACATGTTTCTCTCTAAACAACATCGGTCAGAATTATGTCTCTTATATTTTTATGTAATTTTTCTAACAGAAAAATTAATGAATATTTGCAAACGTAATGTTGTGTTCTTATTTTTCCGTATACACGTATAAACTGGAGAATACTAAGTTAAATGTATTTCAGCAAACACAATTTATCATTGACTTAAAATTACAATGTTAACAAAACATTCTAGGTATGAAGTTTTCGAATACCAGTTTTGTAGATGGTCAATGGTCAATTTTTAAATACATTGAATGCGGTATTTTCTAAAAAAAAATTTAAGAGAAAATACTTTTAATGGTTCTTAAAAATAATGAAGACTAAGATAATAGTTTCATTTATATGATTTATTTTTCTAACTGGCATTTATATTGCGGTGGAAAATAATTCTACGAATTCGACGTGTTACAATGCAAAGTCTGTATTACTGAAATATCATATTTTGTTTTGTTTTTATAATGTCTACAAGTTGAATATTGTTTGTCATAAATATAATCCTATTTGTTTTAGCTATCCAAAACTATCGCGTATAAATTACGAGGCCTATAGAATAAATGAAAAAAAAAAAAAACTTACATTAGGTTTTCATGCATAGTCTCCCAACGAGAAATCTTCATTGCTCAGTAAATATTAGTTAATCAACATCTGGAATGCACAAAACAGGAGTCGTAACTTTTCCCTCGTGAAGTAGAGAGGCATAGTCATTCATTGAACTTCGACAGTTGTAAGTTTTATATAGTTTCTAGCCTAGTAGGGATTATGGGTTCCATTAACTTTCGAGACATGGCTTCCTCAACAATAGCTTGTTTCAGTTCGGTGCTCATTAAAGTTCATGAGTCAACAAAAACCCGCCAAACGTTATTATTTAATACGCGTCAGAACATACGACACAACTGGTTCTCGAATATTATAGCATTTTCCGGTTGAATTCACACACTTTGGCATACTGAAACCTTCCTCTTTTGCAACCAAAACACGTGCCGTACAATATGTTATACAGTATATCGCACAATATCTTCGATTCCACGCTAGAGAGCAACATCGCAGTTATTTTCTTTGCCATGCCGTATTATAAACATGGAATTATACTTACGGTTATGCCTTGGATATTTGAGATTAGATAACGGAAAATATTTTTAGGATGTGTGTCCACTGCAAACTATTATTGCCCATTTGCTAATTTTACTACAAATACTCATCCATCAGTTGGCTATTACAGGAATGGTATCTCGATTATTTAACCGAAATAGCGATTTACCATCAGAATAATAATCTTATACTTGTATCGGATGAAAACACAATGGGATCACTTTAGTATAGTTTTTATTACAAGTTCCCACATCTATGTAAAGAGTGCTAGAGCATTATGTGCTAAATATAAACATAATCCGAGACAAAATTAAAATTGCTCTGTTTTACTTTAGTAATTTTTATATAATTGAAACCTGCGTACAACCTCCCTTTCTATTTCAGTAAAATTTCTCTCTGAAAATTATAATTATATAAGTTTAAGTGACAAAAGCAATGTTAAAGGCATTTTATGGATTATTTTATTACATTAATAATTAAGTAAAGAATTACTATAAATACGTCCACCTCTCAGTATAACAATGATGCAATAAAACTATGGTATTCTCCTGCCTAAATTCGTCATCAATTGCTAAATAATGCACTCATTATAATAATGAATTTTGTTTAAAGTGCCACTCATTCATGATGAAAGGAAATAAAATCTCATTAGGTAATTAGTTTTGCGCAAAAATAATGTTTATAAATTGCGCCCCAATAACAGAATGAAGCGAATAATGTAACTTATTTGTATGTGAGTAACCATCGTCTGTTTAAGTTCGTGTAGGTATTATTTAGTAGTAAATTAAAAAAAAAAAAAAAAAAAAGTGGTTGCTTAGGAAGCGGACATGGGACATGATGTCGTTCTTAAATGCGAGTTAAAGGTGATAAAAAAAAAATTTCTGTCTTAACATGAAAAAATTTCGCTACTCAAAAACATTTTATTTTGCTGTCGCCAGGTACAAAAATAGTTGCTTGTACATTTTGAAGATTTAAAGCGAAGCTGTAAAAAAAACTATAAAATAGTCGCCATCAGTAAGTTGTAAAAATTTTAAATAACGACTAAAAATAATTAATTACACTAAGAAAGAATTAACGTGCTGATATTTACAAAAATTCGAAGTGAAGATTTAATATGTTGTAATGAACCCTGGAGGGGAAGCTGCGGAGATGATAATATGTTTGCGGATGCCTTCTGTGTCGGCGCGGGCAAAGCATATTTAACGCACCTGCCCGAGGGTAGCCCTTGCGGTGTGCGTAGGGCCGAATAGTAAGTAAAGTATTCGCGGTGGCCCGCCCTTATCTGCGGCGCGCTGCGACATTCCTCGCGTGCTTTGCAGCCGTGGGACATGCTGGCACGTTAACATTCCGCTTCGACAAGAACACCCACATCAGTATGGCGCACGTGTCTTGTGCCACACAACACGCGTGGTCTGTGGTCCACCTCGTATGACCTGCCAGATGAATGAAGAGTTTGTGGTACTCAAATGACTACTGAACAAATGCATTGAACTCCATAGATGATTTTAAAAACCTAGAAGTAAAACTTAAAATCAAAATGGCAGTTTCAAAAATATTTTAAACGATAACTATAAAAATAATTATATAATTTTAGGAAAGTGCTATGCAGTTATTTCTTCAGTGTTATAATTTGCAGGTTTTTCGATTTCTTGTAGGGGGGGGGGGGGTTCAGTTTAAGAGCATTTTCGAAAGAAAAAACGTCCCAGAAAAAAGGGATAGTTACAACAGAAATTCACACAGGATAATTCCAAATCTTACAGATAAACTTGCGAGGTGGGTCATCAATTAAACAGATATTACACCCTCGTGTAAACGGAGCGGCAAAATTGCATTTCGTTGCAAAAGACCACTATCGGACAAAGATACTTTTCTCTCCGAATTTCGTGTTGCCAAACGGAGATGTGTTAAAACTAAGGAATTCTTCACTTTGATGAAACCACACATTGATACTAGAAGGATTTACATCTGCTGGTTGAAGTAAATGTGTTGCTGCTAAGCAAGTCTTAGTATTTTTATTACTAATTAATAAACTGTCACAAGTTAAAAGCATGTGATTTATTTGTGAAAAATTAACAGTCACTCCATTTTTCAATAAGAAAAATATACAAAAGGAATAGTGTACGCATTCATACCTAACCGCTAGCCATGAATATGCTTGCTTACCACTGAGGCGTAACTCACGTTTCTGTATTTTGGAAAATACGAACACTATTAAGCTAGCTACAGTAAAATAGTCCCACGGCCTCTTACATATTTGGAGTGTAGTATGCGTAAACATGCAGGTTGTAATTGAATAACACTGAGAACATGGTTCTGCATGTTCGTTAGGAATGATTTTAAAACCGAGAATACATAATGTTAATTACACAGGAAACATGAGCTTTGAATTTGGGGCTCAGCCTCTAGCACTTGTTTGTAAGAATGTAAAATCTATTCAAAACTGATCTATAAGTGTTCAAGAAGAAGCAAGTGTAAAGTTGTCGCCATAGTTGAAATATTTCATTAAAGTATTTAGGGTTGCCTACTACCATTTTAGTTAGCTGAATAATGGTGAATATTTAACTAGGTCAAAATTAACGAAATCGTTCCACAATCACGTTTGAGTAAACTAATATGACTCCGAAGCAATTGAAAAATAATATACATGTGTGAGTGATTAGGTTAAAATTTAGGATATTATTTCAAATAAATCAGTCCAGTGAAAACTGAGCTGATGAGGGGGGTGGAGAACCAGCCAGACAGAACGGCAAACTACCTCATAGGCCGTTAACTACAAACTATCGTACATTGAAATGTATATATTAACACGTTATAAACCATCAACAGACTGTTTAGTTAGTAATTTAAAAAATGTTTTCAGATATTTTATCATTTATTATAATACTAGCTTTTAAAGGCTGTTCACAATAAAGTGAACATTTTTGAAAGCCCTGCTTACGATCTACTTGTATGCCCGTTCTGTGTATTTTTCCACCTTATGTAAAATTAACATTGACATGGATTTCATCACTTTATTCAAGCGTCGGTCAGGTGAAACTGCAAAATTATTAGAAAAGTAAGTACTTTACAGATCTGTTCGTTTTTACACTTCGATGTATCAACAGGAAGCGAAAGAAATAATTTAAGTTGTAATAAATGGTTACCTAACACTTTCTATTTGACGTTATGATATGGAACTACATTCCCTCCACCATTACCAACTTTACTGGGCGTCTGTCACTCTGTGCGCGCCGTTAAAATATATGACGTTAGTAGCAGTGGATTTTTTTCTTAGCTTGATTTCAAAAGTGCTCACTTTATCGTGAATAGTCTTTACCCGCTGCTTCGCGCGCGGACCCACTAATAGGTGCTCTACCCACTGGGCTACTACGGCCCCACTATAGTGTTCTCTACCCACTGGGCTACTGCGGCCCCACTATCGGGTTCTCTAGCCACTGGGCTACTGCGGCCCCACTATAGGGTTCTGTGCCCACTGAGCTCCTGCGTCCCCAATATCGGGTTCTCTACCCACTGAGCTACCGTGGCTCTTGGGAAAGAATGTAAGACAGCCCATAGACAAAAAGAAAAGAGAAATTTTTAACAATGCTTTTTATACAGTAATCCTAAGAAAAGTTTAATCCAGTGCCTATGTACAGTACATCCCTAATCATCATTTTTTGGAACCGTTTGAGATATATTTTTTGGGATAGAAAGTAGCCTATGTCACTCTCTGGACCTCTAACTATACCTGTGCAAAAATCACGTCGATCCGTTGCTCCATTTTGACGTGAAAGAAGGACAAACAAACAAACACTTTCGCATTTATATAGTAGTAAGGATTGATGAAAAGGTGCGATTTTGAGTATGTTAACTACGCACAGAGAGCTTTACAGGTCTGCTACATATGATGGATACAGGAACAGACCATCATCAGTACTAGTGTAGATAATCCTTGTGATACCACCAACAGGCGTAATGTTTCCAGGAGTTGTATATCATGATTAATGTTCGTAGGGCTACTATTTTATGCATAAGAGCTTGACAAATCGATTCCTAAAATGTTACATGTAATTCGTAGCTCTGCCAGGGAAATAATCAAACCTAGGTAAACAATAAATAGGCAAAAATTTAAATTAACAGATTTTTAAAGTTTTTTATTTTTATTTTTATTTTTTTTAACTTATCTCTCTAGTATTGACAATATTTTTACACGTTATACGTGACATCTCCTTCCATATGGTAAGAAAGGATTAAGGTTAAAAACAGGATACTCGAATATCGCAGATTATTTTTCAGCTCCCACAGAAACCAGAGATTGTTTAATTTTCCATAAAGTAAGTCCATTTTAATTAATTCGTCACCTGAATACTGAGTGGCATGGCGATATAGCGGCAGGTGAAAAAAATGTTCTTGAAAGGCAATATAGTTGTTTTATCTCTCATTCATTACGTCTCGCTACTTCTTCTGAATGTAATCATTATAAACAGCAATAATGAAAATATTCTGTATTTAAAAAAATGTCCCCGACGTATAGAAATTTTGGAAAAAAAAAAAAAAAATTGCGCTTAGGAAAGAACGTTTGCCTATAATGATGCTGTTCAAGCTAAATTTTTTAACAGTCGTCTTGAAATTATTTCTGCAAAAATGATTTACACATACATTAGTTTTATTACACATACTGAGACATGTCGTTACGAATTCCTAATTATAATTATATTTCACTTTAATAGTCGTTAAAATGTTGTTATGACAATTTTCCATTACGTTAGTAAAATTAACCAATGAATTGTAGAAATGTCCTTTGCAGTGTAAAAAGAAAATAAACAATAGTATAAACGGTAAAAACTAATATAAGAAACACATTTATCATTTTTATAAATTACAGTGGCGTATAGACTATTCACGATAAAGTGAGCACTTTTGAAAACCCTCTTTTTTGGAATAATATTTAGTGAACATATTTTATTTTAGCGCAACTCAATAACCTGAATAAAATTCAAGCAATTTCAAGCCAAATTAAAGCTAATTTCTAATTTCCTGCAAAATCTTTCAAAGCGCAACTCAAAATCAATCAAGTTCAAAGCCAAAATCAAAATCAATTATCAACTTGTGTTGACTCTTTGTACGGGGTTCTTTAAAACCTTATTTTCAAGCTAAATCATCATAGTCTTGATGAAATTTCAAGAATAATCATAACATTCTTGTGATATTTTTTGTACTAAATGATTTGGCTTGCAAATTTAGAGTAATTTTTTTTGGCCTAAATTTGGCCTCATTCACTCCCGAGAAGGACTCTGCTCAAAGAGTGAACGATGCATGTTTTTTAAAAAAGTGCGCCTAATTGAGAATGCAGATTTGGATCAAATTTGGGGGTGAAATTGAAGAAATGAATCACGCTTGAATAAGAATTTGAAAAAAGTTGCTTGAAAGTGAGAAATTTGCTTGAATTTTAGTCAGATTATTGAGTTGAGCTAGGATCTGCAATATGCATCTACGTTTAGCCTTAGACGTTCGCTTCTAAGCGTGGTGGAATATACGCAGTGTGTTTATTACTTACATGGCAATATTTATTTGAAAAGGTGGTTATAGGATAAAATATGACTGAAAAAAAGTAACTAGGACCTCAAAAGTGCTCACTTTAAAGTGAACAGCCTATATCGCATGGTCTGTGGGTCTTCATTAAAAGCCGAAATACTCCACCAAACCATCCTAATCCATAAAGAGGTGCAAATTTTGTTTTTCTGACTGAGTATAGTTGACTGAATTTCATCTTTCCCTACAAGAAGATACTGAGTTAATTAGTTAATATTAACGATAGTATATAATAGCACTTAAAATATAAAATGCCGTGCATATCTATCACATAATTTCATCGGTCTTAGCTGATGTTTTTTCAGGACAGACAAATGTTAAACTGAGTTTGTTTGCCCAAGTGATTTTTGACTCAAATAAAATATACATATTCAGTAGACATATTCCAAAGTTGGTAATCAGCCCTGTGTCACAGTATGCTAGTATGCATTGTTTGTTCAGCTCATCCCAACTCACTTTAACGTGTAAGTATATGCAATGTAAACGCCCGAGAGAATACTGTTTATTGCAAAAGTAATGTGAGAGCAGCACTATTTTTTTTAACGTGTATTTTTTTTTCTGTGTTTAACTATATAATATCCGACCAAAAATTAATGTCGGAATTTGTACCTAGAGCAGTCAATCCGAGGTACAGTTAAAAAACACACTACTGTTGATTTTCGCCTCCTTTCCTGGCGGCACCTCAAACTGACTACCTTCGTCTCGTTTTTCTCTGTAACATTTCTAATTAGTTTAACTTCAGCATTGTTTGGCCAGAAGAATAATGTACTTAGAGTTTTAAACTTTTCTCCCGTGAAAAGTTTACACGAACGTTCTGAAATATTTCCCTTGAAACAAGTCAGAGAGCAGAGTTGTAAACTGTTCCAGTAAGTTTTTTTTAACAAAACAAAAACTTTTTTTATTTTACAGAACGGTTTTCTAAAGAAAACAGGAGGTTGGTAGGGTGAGCCTACTTTTGTTGATATTCTAACATGATATTGCAACAAGCATTTTTTTTCCAAGTTTTATCATAATATGAAATTTATCAACTTCCCAAAACGTCTTGATTGTGCTGAAGCTTTACATGGTATTATTATGTCTCATATATAGTTTTAGAGTGATTGCGAACGTTTGCTGTAATGCGACTGACTTATACGAGAGTTAAAATTAATCGGACTCTTATTTTGATATATAGTTATGGAAACAAAGAATAAAGGGTCGTTTCTATTATTTAAAATGATACCTTATTGGTTGATTAGTGTAAGAGTAACATAAGATTTTAACTAAGTTTTTTGTATAAAGTGAAGGTCGTTTTTAATTTGTAAGATGGGAAAAAAAATCATTCTATATGATGATACATTTGCATGTCTGGGTCTGAAGTGAGTTATTTCGACGTTCTACACATTAGGTTCTTTTTTCAAAAAACTGCCCTTAATAATACAACACAATAACTAATCACCAGAAGAATTGCTGTATTAGTACTAAAACGTATATGAAACTTTTTATTTTTAAAATTTTTTATGCCCAAAGGAACATTAAAATTTCTTATCTTGCCTATAATTAATCAAGTTCACTAAATTTCATAAGGTCAACTAAAGTTTTATTTTCTATTCTCTATTTTTTCCTCTCATCTTCAATTCCCTTATTTATTTTAAGTTTTCCGGAAACGAATCACGACTATCGGTCCGGGATATTTGTCCACAAAGATTTCAGTAATGAATCTACTAATACAACCTTTTTTTAGTGCCGAAGAAAATTCCTAAAATAATAATAAATTACCGAAAGTAACGTTTCAATTACCCATTCATCTAACATATTGAACAGTATAAACCATAATTCAAGCCAGCCTCTCTCTTCCACGCGAGATTCATTCCCCTCCCAAATGTCCCCATTAATTTCACTTCCCATAATATTTTAAGCGTTGCAGGGAAGTGGCGTAGCCAGGATTTATGTTTGGGGGAGGTAGGGAGGGGGCAGGGTTTGTGAACTGGATAGAAGCTTTAGCTTACGCATTCGCTGTGATGCTTCGTAGTAGATTCAGAACAACATGCTCCAGCAATTGTCTTCAATTGCTTTACTTTAACTTAAAATGCTCAGAAAATCAACCAAAATCATCCGTTATTAAGAAAAAACACATTAAAAATCTTGCACTATGCCACTCTTTTAGTATTAGTTTTAATTATTTTGTTTACTTTAACTTGATTTAGGGGAGGAATAGCTGTGTCGCCTCACCCTCCCCCTTCCCCAACCCTGGTTACGAACATGAAACAGCGCCCACTCTTAATTTAGCCAACTTCTTACTCGCAATAAATAATCATGTGCACGGAGAAATATACTTGCACTAACGCCCATATGATTCCTGCATGATAGCATCATACAGATCCAAGAAATTTTTTTTGTCGCTACCAATAACGACAGGTGCTCTTCAGTTCAATTTTCGAAAGATATTTAGTAATAACTCCAAACTGTTGTTCACCATGATTAGCTTCCATCAAATACGCGTTTGACAACGTAACGGCGCGCCGGTATGCGATCTGGAAGTTCGCGGGTTTTCGGTTCCCGGTAAATACAGCCATTTTTATGTTGCGCCGCACGACAGCTAGGAAAAATCATAACAATTACCGCATGTTTTTTTTTTTGTGGGGGATGTCGCATCTACTGAATTATGAGGTATTGGGGGGTGGGCATGCCATTTTGTTGAATTCGCTTTAATTCACACAAATTTTATTTATCGGTTGAGACAAAACGTAGTTCTAAACACTAAGTGAATATAAAATTAAACAATTGCTGTATTATAACAAATATTAATTGCGGGACCCTTGACTTTCAGCAAAATAGCTGACGAAAACTTCATCAAGTACGTAAAATAAAGTGATGCATTTGCGGTATACACGTACCTTTTGGACAATTAACGTGCGCTATTAACATGCGTCGTACATGTTAGCTGTATTATATGTAATATACGTATATCTTGGATACTCAGTTGCAACTAGTTCAGCAATAGAACTGAGTCGCTGAATATAGGCCCTATATATGGAACAATAGCATCTTAAAAAGGGTAGCATTTTTCGATTTAGTAGTACAACTAAAGTTTTCCTACAATATTTGTCGAAAAGCGATTTTTTTTTCTCACAAATCAGACAAAACACTGGCGAATAGGCAGTATAATATACTCTGCACACGTATTTGGCGCAATAAGTTTTAAGATATAAACTTACAGCACTTACATCAGTTGAGTAGCATTGTATTTAGCATTAACATAAAACAATTTCTTTTAAGCTTTAACGTATGATTAAAATATGTTAACATTCATATTCAAATTTATATGTTATATATATACGATATTTTAAGCCGTATCTGTGCAAAATATTGGCTCTTACGTTGAAGGTCCCGATAACATACAATGATGTTCCGAGAGTTGTCATTGAAATTTACTTCGTTACTAATATTTTGCACAAATACGGTTTAAAACCTGATTTTTTAAGGGCGCCTTAAACCTCCCTTAATATTCTGTTTAGGTACAAAGTGTCACGTATATTTTCCTTTTACTTTTTCATGAAGAATCACCTCCCGAAGTTTGTCGGTCTAATTGCGAATCATCCTGTACCTTACAGTAGATGCCGTGTGACACCGGACATGCCACAGTGCACCATCCAGGAACATGCATGGTGAGTGGAACATTATGTCCGAAGCTATGGGACTGGAAGGAATGATGGCCGTTCCCTGAAATCTGTGGTGACTGAGTTAGTTTTACTAAAAAATCTGAAATGAACTTTAAAAAAAAACTGTGGCATGTATGGTATCGCACAGCATCCACTTCAACATATAATACATATAAATTGTTTTAACATAAAACGCCAATAATTTTCAGTTACCATTTATTTGCAACATTCTGAACTTTAACAGGATGACACAAGCCATGGTAAGTCACTGTCCATTAAGGTGCCTGTCTACCTGCCGTTTGAATTAGGCTACAGTGTGTGAAATGCAATTTTTTACGAAACTATCAAACGGGAGTCCAATATGCTGATGTACAAAAATAACACACACTGCAGAGGAGGAATGTTGAGTGCTTTCAAGACGTCGCATACATTAGAAACTTCATTTCAGAACACTACAACAAAGCTGAAAAAAAGGCTTTTTCGAAGCGCTGTATCTCAAACTATGCCGGGTGTGTGGGAACTCGCGAACACGGAATGTGGCATACGATTCTATGGCAAAATGTAAGGCGAAAATACGTTTAGGTGAAATGGCATTTGAGGCTTATTTTCTGAGGAAACCGATATGGCATGTCTCGAATGAGTAGGATCAAGTGTGTGTTAAATGGGACCAGTGTGGTGGTGTGGGAACGCTATGACGTAGGTGACGAGGCAGTGCTAAGGCGGAAGAAAGCAGTTGAGGTCAGTATTAGCAAACAGCAGTGGCATGGCAAGCTGATAGGCCATAGGAGGACCTGCGGCATGGCCACCGCGGTCACCAGACCTCTGTCCACTGGACTTCTTTTTGTGGCCTGACCTAAAGTCCCTCGTATATCAGCCAGACAACCCGCTCCAGTCGCCTGAGGACATCATCGCGCGGCTACACGCTGCTACCATCACGATTGACGTCCCAATGCTGGGCCGTGTGCAGAACGCATGCATTACACGCGCCAAAAAAATGCACAGCAATGCGTGGAGCCACCTTGTTATACCTATCGTGGATATTTGTAAAGGTTTGTAAAGCGAGTGTATGTGTGTAATGGCGCAACATTTATTTCATCACATTTTACCTTTTCTGTCTTAGAAAATATGTCTCTAATGCAATTTCACCTGAGGCATTTTCGCCTTTACATTTTGCCTTAGAATCGTATGCCGCATTCCGTATTCGCGAGTTCCCACACACCCAGCAAAGTTCGTCTCACAAACGCGTACACTTTTTGACAGTTTTGATTTTGAAGGCAGTCGTGTTTATACCTGTTTCCATGGATACACCTGTGTCTCCCCCCTCCCCATCAGATTATGTTAACATAAAAACACTCAGGTGACAATAAACCTCCATAACCCCGTGTTTTTTGTGAAATAATTGTTTGCGCGAATAAGCGTATCTCGGTAAATAAATGTTCTGCAAATACGAATATTTGTCAGAAAAGATATAAAAAAAAATATAAAAAAAAAAACAACAACTATCTATGTCCTAATTTTGATTACTTTTGTCATATCAAGTGTATTCTTGGAGGAAAAATTCATGCAAATGGTCAAATATCGCATTTTTAAAGCTTGCCTATGCAGTTTCCTTAAACGGCAAGAGAAACGTACAAAGATACTGACTTAGTTTAATGTGTGGCCTTTCATCGCGTGTTATAAAGCCCCTATGTTACAGATCTTATCTGCACAGTACAGCATTACGATGGAAACACTGCACGCCTTGCGCGTAGGAGCGATGAGGCATTAGGCGTGCGTGATAGTGTCGCCTGTATCACTCTCTCGCTTCTTGACCTTGGAAAAAAAGGGGGGAGGGGTCCATTCCACTCTTAAATAGTCTCGGTTGGCCGATCTGGAAGGTTCCCCGCAGCCCGAGTTCCGCTGAGAGAGGCGAGGACAATAAACCCGAACATCATTTCAGATAACCGCAGAAATTCTATCCCGCGGAGGTGAAGAGCGCAAGAGATGCGATAGCCTTATCTCGGCGGCACACAGCGGTGTGCTTGGCGACATGCCTTTGTTCCTCAGATTACGATGTGGCTCCTTTGCGCTCACAAACAGGACGTAGCAAAGGAAGCGATGAATAGTAGCGACACGTAACTACGTGTTGCGCTTTTGCAGCGATTTCACGCAAGCCTGATAAAATTACAGGAAATGGGGCGAGTGAAGAGATTTGGGCGGCTCTTAACAGCGAGGTCTTGAGAGCCGATGAGGGTGATTGAGGTGAGTATGGAGCAGCGCCAGAAGGAAGGGGCGGGGAAACGGGAGATCCCCGAGAAAACCTGCCGACCAACGGCATTATCCGGCACGATTCCCACATGTGAAAATCCGGTGGCTGGGCCTGGTATTGAACCCAGTTCGCCTTGGTGTAGGACGGGAGGGCTAACCGCTCGGCCACCGCAGCCCCTACAGGAAATGGAGTTTTGTCTAGTGTCGATGCACTTCAGATATGCAAAATACTATTTAACTTATTTATAAAAGATAATATGACACCAAAACATAGCAAAATACCATACACGAGAACACTACGCTAAAATGTAAGAAAATTTCAGATGGTCTTATACATATATTCTCCACACATACATACTTACGTCAGGCAACTGTAAAAAAATTGATGGGATGCTCTTGTACATGCTGATGATATGATCGATGGAAAAATTGTGTAGAGTATTGTAAAGGGTTTTAACTTCCCCCGGTTTTATGTTTGAAAACTTAGCAGGGGGTGGCTTACAGACTAACGTTGAAGCTAACTTGAATTAACACCCTTGCCTTACCCGGGATTTGAACTCAGAGTCTCCCGCACCCCAGATCGGTTGCGCACAAACCGACAGGAGGTCGGCTCGTTGGAAATAGCTTTTTAAAACTTTCGAATGAAGTACAACATTACAAGAAGTGCTCTTTGACTGTATCCTTGAGTGTTCTTATATTACATATTTGTGTTGTAAAGTAGTGTGTGACTCAGTAAACTTGTTTGGTGTTTATATGATTAGGGTCGAGTGGGAAATTCGCAAGACTTTGAAGTAAACGCTGGGAGGGTGCTGACTGGTGAGACAGCTCCTCGGCGGTTGTAATTGGTAGCGGTGTAATGGAGACGAGCGCCATCTGCTCACTGGATCCACGGCTGATTGCTCGTCGCAGCTGAGTGCCTACAGTAGTTCCGCCAGTTACCGTGGCTAGATACGTGCCATCTCGCCAGAGCTCCTCACTCAACCACACACAACCCTTAAAGAATGTTCACAGTTTATTGAGATGTACTCGAAAAAATTCTTGAGGGTATACTTTTTCTGCGAATTATGGCGATCCAAATAAAATATTCGACATAAAAAATATTCAACATATTCGACATACGACAAATTTCATCAATTAAAATATAATTTCGAAATATTAAACTTAACGTCCGAATATAAAATGTTATTTCATCATATTCATTTTAATTTCGGTGTATGAAGTTTAATTTTCGCACGTGAAATTATATTTTAACCCCCAGAATTTAACCTTGTCGACATATAAAATTTAATTTAGTTTCACATAAAATATCATGTATATATTTATATGTAAATGTAGTACAAATATAAATACACTATAAATATGTTACGCACTGATGCGAGCTCCATGTGAGGTCCGGCTCTGTGTGGGGTTGCCACCTACCTCGATCCTCCTCTCCACCCAAGCAGACCCGCTCGCTGCCCCATCGCTCGCCCGGATGGGAATGATTGACAGTGGTGACCTGGCTCACGTCACGGTCCCGCCTCCTTCCGCCCGGTTGGAGAAGCCGATTAGTTTAGAGGATGAGCAAGAATATTCTGGGAACTAGGACCCTCGGCGCAACGCGGCATTTAGAGAAATTTCTGGGCGATGGCTTACGACCCTATAAATACAAGCGACAGCTTTACTGTCGGGAGTCTTTTCGTGGAAGCCAATTGGCTGAGTGCGGTAGTTCGAACCACGCGTGGTGCAGCGAAAGACATCGGCGAAGGGGACGAACGACGACCGGAGATCGCGTGGCGAAGGAAGACGAGGTGTTCGTGGTGTGAATGGACGAGGGGGCGTGAAACCCGACGAGTGAAGGTTACTGTGGGTGAGGGCGCTTGGAGAACTCTAGAAAAATTGCGGACTAGTGGGACCTAGACTAAACTGAGGCGGAACAATGAACCTGTGATACGGACGTTATTGTAAATATTGCAACTGACAAGTACGGACATTTAATTTATAAAATAATATAATAGTTTTTGACACATTGTCTATTGGGACTGATTTTTAATATTTTTTATTACATTAATTTATTTGAGGTAACTGTAAAATGTATTGATTGAAGTCATTAATAGTAAACAGCAAGTGGTATCAATTTATTGTGAGATTTTGGGCCGAGAGAATTTTGTTTGTAATTAATGTGAAATAAAATCTTAATTAACTATTTTATTTAATTGACCTCCATCTCTTAACAAACTTGGTTTAGCATACTGAATTTGAGAAAATTGTAACAATTATTACAACAGAATTTCAATAATTTGATAATGTAACACAGAGATGTTATGTAGTGCAATGGGGTGTGATGTATGTAAATAAATGTATAAGCTTGTATAAAAGTGATTTCTACGTATAAAAGTAAGTGTAATTTTACAGCTGACGTTATTCATTCACTGACCGAATGTAAATTTTTATTAATTAGGAATGTAGACCAAACGAGTTATAAATTTTCCAAGTCTTACTATGATAGTTATGAAGAAAAAGTAATGTAATGAAATAAATTAGTGTCCATAAGTTTAAAACTAAAGATTTTAATAAAATGTTAAGGCATCCGAAAGAATAGTTTCCACATTTTTAGTGCATTTTAAAATCGGTGGTATCACTTATTATTGTGATGATAGTTGGGGAGGGGAAGAAGTGGAAAAGTAATTTACGGAAATGAATTAAGGGAGTTTTGAGGTTGTATAATATATTTATTTTTACATCAAAATTTCAAAATTTTGCACAATCAACATGTTTGGCTACGGTTCAAGATATATTTTACTTCACCATAATCAGGCAGAAAAATTGCAAAAAAAATTATTTTTGGCTAGCCCATAATAATTATTTTTTTAATTTTACAGCAACACTTTAACTATAAATATCTATTAACTACACTTCTATCGCAAACGAACAAAATGAGAAAATTTAAATAAGTTTCTTGGGGCTATCCCGGGACTTCAAGAAACCGTCAAATTGAAATCAATCACGATGTTCGGAGACATTAAAAAAAAATAAAAAATTTGTAACAATTTCAAAAGTTGAAATTATTAAAATTGCGTTTAAAATTACTGAGTTCTTAAAATGATTTAATAAGTTCATAAAACATTATAATATCTGACAAAACTGGGAAGTATCTTTACAACATATAGAGAAATTTATACAATTGAACATTCTTAAGACATAAAACTACTTATCCTGCGCTTCTTTCAAATTTACTGGAGCGTACCAGTGAGTTTTTAAGTTGAAATTCGTTCAGTTACGGGTAGGAATTATTTTTCCAAAGTTTTTGGAATTGCTTATCCGCGAAGCAGCTGTACCAGTGGTGTGTTGCATTTCTTCCACCAAATTCATATTTTATTTTTAAACTAAAGCATGTGTATTTTTTTTATTTATAGTATTAAATCTCTCTATCAGCGATTTATTTGGATCTATAGGGCTTATTGCATAAAAATATACCACCGCCTCACATATGACACGATCTGATATAGTGCATATTCACTATAGCCCCACATTCTTATAGGTTGTTCACGGTAAAATGAGCACTCTTGAAAGTCCTGCTTAAGATCTACTTGTGTGCACGTTATGTATTCTTCCGTCTTACGTAAGATTAACATTTTCATGGGCCTCGTCACTTTATACGTGCTTCGGCAAAGTGAAACTGTGAAATTATTAGGAAAATAAATATTTACAAAACTGCTCATTCTAACTCTTCGATGCATTAAAAAAAAAGAGAAAGCGAAGGACATAATTTAAATTTTCAAAAAATGTTTACCTAAAACGTTTTGTTCGACGTTAAGATACGGAACTATTTCCCATCCATCGTTACCAACTTTACTGGGTGCATGTCAGTCACACTCTAAATTAGAATCAGTGGAAAACCACTGATTCGCAGTGAAAATGGCTCCACTTAGAATCAGTGAATAAAATACATATTGTTTATATGGAAAAATTACGCTAATTGAATTATTGATGTGAAAAATTTCTGTTAAAATATGTGCAGGTAGTTGCAGCGTTTCATTTTATAAGGTTGATTTCAAAATTGCTCGCTTTATCGTGAACAGCCTTTACTACAGGGCCGTGTGGTGAACTGTTGCAAGGTAAGCTGACGTTAGCGCTGTGATGTACCCTGTTTCATACTAGTTTACATCACCACTAATACGTAGCTCGGCAGCTAACGCAACAGGACGTGCCTAATGTAATGGGTCCCTGGCTGCTCGCTTGCGAGTGTTCGGAGTGCATTCCGTGCTGCAAGGTGGTTCCTGGCTCCTGCTGCGTGCGCCGAGAACGTACAGCCGTAAGCAAGGACCTGCTTAACTTGCGACAGTTCACCACACACGCCACTGATACAAACACACACACAATATATCTATACATAGCATAAAGAAGTGTGCCTATGTATTCGGCTAAGGCTTCTAAGCTACTTGCTTGATTCTGATGCGGTTTTCATCCTCATTTAGGGAATTTCTTGAGGATGGTTTGGGTATATATTACATTAATATTTAATAATGTAAGGATGGTTGATAAATGTCGACCTTTTCCTAATAAAGTCGGAAAAAGACGCCTTTCAGCCGCTTACATTGCTTACGCTCACTAAACCATAAGAGATACAACAAATTAATGTGCTACAGTATTGTAGATCTCAAAAAGGTCTACAAAAAATGTCCCCGAGAGCATATGTTTATTTTTTATGGATGACCCACAGTTACATGTCTGTAAATCGCACCCGAGCGAGGCCGGCACGGATAGCTAGTATAATATATTTTTGGAGTAATTACGAATTAACATGTGTGCATTTACGGGCAGAAATTATTTCTAAGGTCGATCCTTAAAGTACGCAATCAACGTTGAAACACATAGAGGAAGGTTACTGAACAACCATCAAGGTTCCAGCGTTGAAGGGCTGTCCTGTGACTATACAAGCCTGCCAGCTCGAATGTTCGAATCTGTCGCCCCAATGTGATGTCATTATCATTCGGTTATATTGGCGGCACGTTCACTTGTTTTCTGAAACGGTAATTTGGCTGTGCGCGTAGTTGCTGCATTGCCTCCGGTGTGCGCGTTCAACGACACACCTTTCGCTTTCCATTATAACTTTACGCATTCTCGCACGCGCGCATTCAACATACACACACGTGTGTGTGTGCGCGCGCGCTTGCGCGTAGCAGGCATTTCGCCCACGGCATGAAAAGTAATGTAATGTTCCGCGCAAAAATTCCCGTATTATCAATTTTGTTAAATCGCGGAACGAATGTATCGTGTATAAAATTCAGTGCTCCTATCTTTTTTTTTTTTTTTTGCCCATACAAAAGAAAAAGTTACCATTTCTGCTCACGTAATTTGGGAACATCGTCTTTTCTTCTTTTCTTTTTCTCTCTTTTAATGTCTCTACTTCTAGATTTTTTTTTTCACGCTGCGTAACTTCCATACCTATCGGGTAGTTAGCGCCGCATATTTTACACTTTTTCCAATATCTATTTTTCTTCCACCACCTCATTAAATTTTTTACTTAGGGTGAAATATCACTGACAATTAAAATTCCGTCACCCTTTGTGGAAAACAGAGTCGCCTTTCGTGAGAACAGATGTTCTACCAAAACAGGTCGTTTTCAAAGAGATATTTTTCATTGTCCATACAAGATACCAGTGTATTTCCAATATATCATTTCGTATCGTACTGCCTCTATCATACATGATCGGTTACAAAGATAGTCAACTCTAAATATCCGAAATTATAGGCGTGAACAGTAAACCAACATTGGTATTATCAAACTATTCAATATACATGGATAGCTTCCCGAAAACCAATTTTTTTCAAATACTACTTACTAAAGTCTTTGTAAAAGATTTCGTTACATATAATCTTACATTTTGTACACAACATACAGCATTAAAATCTGGTAATATTTTAAATCAATGTCGTTATATTATCTACTTTCACCTACAATACATGTGCTGCCAATGTATAAGCGCAAAAGCAGGAAATATCAGAGTATTTTAAAATATACTTTTTAAAATACGCAATTTCCTCAATGTATATGACTTGTATCTAAATGATTTTCAATAAAAATTATTCCACAGAATTTCTTTGCAAATTTATAAGCCATTCAAACACTCGCATACGTGACATTGCTTAATCGCCGAACATATACTTAAAGTTTCAAACGTTCGGTCGGAATTTTTTTTTTTAATTCACCAGAAATTTCAGGTTCACTGGTTACTTAATTTTTTTGCGCTAATTCTGGTCCTGGTAAGATAACACAACAGCTTTCCCTTTCACCAAAGTCCAGAGGCAAACTAAACCACAAAGGAAGACGGGCGAGGGTTTTTACTCCGAGAACACCAAGATCAGCTACCAGGCGTCCTCTCAGCTCCATCATAAAGTGTATAGCTTCAGAGGTGCCCAGTCGTGTTGTTTACCCGCCACGCCTCGTATACGCCTAGCCCATCTACGGTTAGTTCACACTTCTCTCAAGCCCCTGCTACAGTTTTACTTCCAAGATGTTCCTCCGCTCCGTACAGATAAAGCTTAACCGAGTCTATTAAATTACAGGAGGACAGCGCACCGAATCCGCGCGCACTCACTGTAATAATATATTGCGTAAGAACTATTTCCTATTCTGCGTTTATAGTGTAGCGGCGAGCAGAGAGGTGAAGCGTGACGGAATCAAACCAATTAGACACCTCAGTTTCAATCAGTCCGCTGTACCTAACTGATTCAGCAGTCACTCCAGTGAATTTAACATATGAATCAGTGGAAAAAAAATGACAGATTTCCTTAACTTATTAATTCAAAGACATTTTCCACTGATTCATCAGTCATTTTGTTCACCGTTTTTCATTGGTTTGTTTTTCGACTGATGGGTCAGTTAAGAAGCGTGTAAAAATGGCCCTTTAACAATGCATATCAAGTGAAATAACAACGAATAAACTAATAAAACCAGTACAAAATTATTTCTAAAATTTGTTTCGCCTTTCAAAACACCATTTTACGAGGTGATATGAACATTCAGCCTTTCATTCCGGTTTTTCCTCTTTCAATCTGCGTTCATGTAATCATCACACTGCTCTGTGTGAAGGTTTAAACTGAATATAATGTCGTGAAGAGAGTGCGCTCATATATACCATTCGTTGTAACAGTTCTAATGGTACCAATTAATCCCAAAAAAAAAACGAAAAGTAAAGGCATACAATTGAAATATTCGCCATTTTGATACGAGTATAAGACATATACAGTCCTCACAATGTTCAACTTGACTTGGTAGCGCAGATGGACCCCTACCCCAATAGTTCAGGGTTTGGGGTGGTCCACTATATTCAGAGGGTCGTGGGTTCGCGCCCTAGTCCCTCCGCGGGTTCACCTCCGAAAATATTATTTACTTATTTAAATTATGGTAAATAGCGCAATAAAAATAGTAAACTATCCTAAATTGTTTTTTTTTTTTTTACTCGTAATTATTTGGCTAAATTCAATAAAAACAATATTTAATTCGCCACTGAAAACGGCCGTCACTTATTCAATTAGTGAAATTGTTTCACGTCACTAATTCAATGAAAGAATTTTTTTTCACAGAATCAACTAGCGGTTTCCCACTGATTCTAATTGCAGCCATTTTCGCTGATTCGGTGAATTTCACTACGAATCCGTGGTTTTCCACTGATTGGGGTTTGTATTGTCATTGCATTAAAATTATGTTAGAGGAAGTGTACAAACAACTGGAACCACTAACTTACAGCACACAAACAGTGCTCGAACCTCAAATCCTATCCACTTCGTTTACAATGTCGTTCATTGGCAGTGAAGCAGTTAAAACTTGAAGCACGTATAGTGGGTAGGGCACAGTTAAATGAGCACTCTACCCCGTGGCACGGGTCTGCTCGATCATCTGGTTTGTTGCCCGTCATACATTTGTGGGACCGCAAAAGAAGCCAGCGTCCTCCATGATGAAGCGTTTGCAATTTTGAACATAATTTGCCACAACTTTGGGCAAATCTGGCCATACGTTTGTATGTTTGATTCCACACTCGATCGTACTGAAGCTTGTACCATTTCACGAGGTGGTCTGGTAAGATGATGAAACTGCTGTCCTTTTTTTTTTTTTTGCCGCACCATGGACTCTCATTCGGGAGGACACGGGTTTGATTCCCAGACCGGCAATCCTGGTTTCTGTTTCTCATGGTTTCCCGAAATCACTCCGGGCGAATGCCGAGATGCTTCTTTACTACGAGTCGTAGCCGATTCCTTCCCTGTACCTGCTTTTCTGAGAAACTTGCTCCGTATCTAATGATATTGCTGTCTATGAGTCTTTAAGACCTACTTACCTATCTACTTTTTGTGTTATTATAACCCTTTATGTCTGTGTCTGTACCAAATAACTAATGAAATTACACCTGATTCCAACGCTTGCTTCTTGGTACGCAAATTTTTATGCCAACAAGTATAATCAAGATGAACTAAATTTTTTTTACTATACATATATATATATATATATATATATATATATATATATATATATATATATATATATATATATATATATATATACTGAATTTTGTTGGTTTAGTTTTTACGATTGGTGTGTCGTTAACAAGCTATGGGATATTAAAGTATCCGTTGTTTCATTTCATGCTCACAGGCTAGTCAAGATATTTTTTTTTAAATTGAAATCGCGGGAAACTGCACAGGCAGTAGAATAGGAATAAAAAACTTCTTGAAAAAAATCTACCTCCGAAAGCGCCAGTCTGTTTCGAACCAGAGAAAAATGAAAAAACAAAAAGTGTTATATCTGTACCTTAAGAACTGCCGAAAACGTATACAGGAATAACTGGCTAGCTTCTCAAATCTCTTGTGGTAGGAGCAGAGGAAGGTAGTTGAACACGATGCTATTCGCATAGAGTGGTTCAGGTTTAGAGTAGTCGAGAAGTTTCAGCTGCTCTTTAACATCAGGATCTTGAGAGCCTCGATGAGAGCGAAGCGAGTTGAATATGTATAGCAGCGCCGGAATCAAGGATGGAGGAAACGGGAGATATCCGAGAAAACCCGCCAACCAGTGGCATCGTACTGCACGTGCGAGAACTCGAAAGAGTGCCTACCAGGAATTGAACATGATTCGCATTGGACTAATTTGGTTTTTTTGTGGCAGACTTCCACAAGTCTCATTTATATATATATAAAATCCGTGTTCGAGTAAAAAAATTGTAAAGGTATCTCAAGCCATTTTATATATAACACTTGCATACCTATAAAGTATAAAAAATGTTTAAAGTGTAGATCTTATACATGTAAATATGCTCTTTATGCAAATAACAAATAATATGGCGCAGTTAAAGAATAGATGATGTTTTCTAATATCACAGAAGACTATGTTATTAGGATCCACATGAGATTTCAAAATCAACTCAATTAGATTTTAATAAATGGTTTAAAATACAACCCTACCTAAACTGATAGTTATAGCTATTATGAACAAAATATTTTAACACTTGATATGTGAATTCACCATATATACGTGCAAATATTTCTTCATACTCGAAGATTAATTATAATAGCCGTATACTTTCCAAAAGCGCGTTATGCTATATATACGAAGAGTGTTGGCTCGAATTTATTTCTCATGAAAATAACGTACTAATCCTGTTTCGTAAGTTCTGTTGCCGCTCCAAGATTTTATTCCCAAAAATGTCCGATTCACACAGACGCTTAAACCTGTCTCAGTATTATCACAGTAATAAAATTTCACCCCTAAAATATCCTATCCAAGTCGTGTTTATTTTAAGAATTATATATGCGTTTAATTGTTACTATATTTCGATAATAGTGATTTGAACCATAAAGTTAAACATTGTAAATGCAATTTCAATAAAACACCAAACCACCGTAAGAGATGGGGATAAATGTTTATTACAATTGCTGGGTATGAAGAAATTTACCTCTAATATGAGAACTGCTCGTTTCTAGCACGTCTTCAGTAAGTGTGAGTTAAATTATCCTCTTGACTCAATGTGGACACAACCTGTTACAGGGAAAAAAATTTACCAATAGAACAATATAAATTTCGATAAACATTTCACCTTACTAAAGAGTCATTGTCCTTTAGCAACATTTTTCAGAAGAAAATAACAAAATACTTCAATTTGTAAATATTACTGATATATGTTAAATAAGTAAGCCATAATTACCTACGAAACTCTTAAATTCTGTTAAGTACTTCTGACTACAGAATGGGTTACACTATCTATAGTTCTATAGTTATTAATTTCGTAAATTAATTAATTCCTATGGTTAATAATAAAACGTTGTTGGCAGAACCGTAGTAGGCTCTCTGGTATTATAACCAATAAAAACATTAGCGCTTTCTGCACTTTCCTCGTGGAATATTCTCTTCAGTTTCATCTTTGTTACGTATATGCTTTTTGTTGTATTCTACTACTTGAAACGTTAAGTTTCTCAATTTGCAAGCTGATAACTAGAGAACGGGTGTGAAATTAAAGGGCATTTATTTCAGGAAAAGACTGGAGAATTATTACAAGTCAACAAAATGTTTATATTATGGAAGAATGTGTCAAAATAAACGAGGAAGCTAGAAAAACCAAAGTGCTCCGAAACATTTATTGGAAAAAAAAAAAAATGCTTTCTCTATACAATAAGCTTACGAAAAATCACTTGTTTTAATAGTTCGTTTAATACAACAAATATTAAAATTCGTTTCGAATATTCACAATTATATAAATTTAAAAAAATTAGTTTTAATATTGAATTTTTTTGTTACAATCTAATTCAACACGAATATTAATCACTTTCATATGGTTTTACCTCATGCGATCGTACTTATTTGACTAACTCTGACATTTCTCTTATTAAAAAAATTGAATTTTTATTGTTAGAATTGTTTAAATACAGACAGCTTCGTATCAAACCCAAACAAGAAGCAAGACAGAGGAAAATGAAAATCCATTTTCAAGCATGTTTTAGACCTAAAGTAAAGAACTCATTTATTCATCTCAGTGCAATGTGGTAATCATTTAGTGTGAAATATTTGGATTGTTTATTTGTTATATATTTTAAATTTATGTATGTATATAGTTAAAATGTGCAAGGAAACACTCGCAAATAATTAGAATGTTAAAGCAAAAAATTCTACTTTGTTCTTTAAGTTGGCGATTTTAGAATACTATCCTGAGTAAAAGAAAAAAAAAAGTGTATTTATAAAACGTGTATGTTTTCTGAAGGTGGTGAGGGGTTAGAGAGAGCTTCGGCATTGCTTAATTTAGCACTACATCACTGTTTGTCAGCACTTAAGGGGCCGCCCTAGTTGTCAAATAGAACACACTTTAAGCTTTGTGTCTATCCTAATGTTTAAAAACTATGGAGTATTTCAACGTTTTAAATTTCTTTCGGGAAGAAAAAAACGTTCATATTTTGTTGCGATTTCATAAATTAGGTTATTGAAACGTGAATTTGGTCGTTGAAAAATGCCGAAACGCAAAAATCGTTTAAGTATAGGCTGTTCACGGTAAAGTGAGCACTTTTGAGGCCCGAGTTACATTTCCCTTGGTCATATTTTATCCTTCGACCACTTTTTTAAAAATAAATATGGCCATGTAAGTAACAAACGCTATTATGTTCCACCGCAGTCGGAAGTTAGGGTCTAAGGCTAAAATAACATGTAATTATTGACTATTATTCCAAATGAGAGTGTTTTCAAAAGTGCTCACTTTACCGTGAATAGCCTATAGCCTTTTGTTTGTGATATTTATTCTTGCGTAAAACAGTTTTTTTTTAAATAATAGCAACAATGATGTATCTTTTCTCTAATAAATTGCTGTATTAAAGCCCTATAATCGTCGCACAAAATGCCGAAGAAAAATAATGCGCGCAAGGTTAGTCTATGCTTCCACGAACACAACTATGTTACCTCGCACAGGAACAGCCTCAAAATTGACTTGCGTTGAAAAGCTCAAGACGGAATATATATATACACACACACACACGTGTTGACTCGTCATACGCGATCAAAAAAAAACATCCTACCTACGAAAACTCCAGAAACGCGAATTGACGCACGCTTAGAGGGAGAATGTTCAGAGAAAACCTAATATAGGCTGTTCATGATAAAATAAGCACTTAAGTTCTACTTGTATGCATTTTGTGTATTCTTCCACCTTATGTATAATTAACATTGTCATAGCCCTCATCCTCATCACTTTATTCATGAGTTGGTCAAGTAAAACTGTGAAATTATCGGGAAAGTAAATATTTTAAAATATTCTCATTTTTACACATTGATGCATAAAAAAAACAGAAAGCTAAGAAACAATTTAAGTTATCAGAAATGGTTACCTAACACTTTTTATTTGACGTTAAGACGTTGAGCTACTTTCCCTCCATCGTTACCAACTTTACTGGGCGCATGTCACCCAGTGTGCCCATTAAAATATATGCAGGTAGGAACAGTGACTTTTTATAAGGTTGATTTCAAAATTGTTCACTTTATTGTGAACAGCCTTTACTAACTTTTATAATTAATTTAGCATTTCGCTTGAACGGCGTATAAATTAAACGATCAGGTCCATAACAATGATGATTTAAAATATGGTGTAAGAATCCGCAATGAGGGTAGAAGTAACCAGGGCTGCCAAAAATGCTCGCTTACCGCATGAACAGCCTAAAGTGCGTTTCCTCTGACCGAAATGTAATGCAGCTAGGATACGTTGAATCTTCGCACGTCCAATTCAGAGTTTGATAACGCTATTTTGACAGTTGGACTAAAGATAAGGTGGACTGATTCTGATCTTCTGTGCACGTCCCAAACACTGGTTCATGATCTGCCAGTAATTGCTAGTAGAAGTGTCAACATCATGTAAATATACAGCGAGTTATTGAGTTAATTTAGTCTTCCAGCAAACCCATGTTTTTTTTAATAAATAAATAAATATATGTATATATATAGTTGTAGGCTACTCATTGTGGATTGAGAACTTTTGAAAGCCCTGCATGAGATATAACTGTATGCAAGGTTTTGTATCCTTCTCCGAAATATAAAATCCAAATTTCCATCGGCCTGATCAATTTTATCCTGCGCCATGAAATCGTTAGGAGAGTAACTATTTTACAAATTTGCTCATTCTTACATTAATAAGCATGATGAAAATAAAAAGGAAAATAAATTATTTCAGTATTCAGAAATGTTGACCTTTCACTGTTACGCCGAAACATAGAGCTATTTTCCCTGTCGTTACCAACTTACTAGTTGGACGCCAGGCAGTGTGGCCGTTAAAGTTTTGAAAGTTCGCAATTTACCGTAAACCTGACTTTCAACAGTAAATCTCAAGGAGAATAAGTGCAGCAAAATTCAGTAAACAAGTTGACGTAATCTGAAGCCACGCCCTTTCTGACTGAACTACACGTGACTGTGGACAGAACTGTGGAAGTGTTCATTTATTGACGCAGAGTTTATCCAGGGCGTGCCAGGTAAAGCATGGCCCAGTGACAAACGCATTGCAAAAGTACACGTGTTTAAAGTCTAATGTGTCCCCAACTATTTAACGTGAATTTTGCAGGTCTCTTGTAATCATTCATGTTAATCAAGAACTGGAATTATTTCGTTCGGGCGAGGCCACGAGCTGCGCAGTTCGCATGCGCACACTTGTCTAAATTTGTGAGCGATTGTCTGTAAAAAAAAAACTCAGAAGACGAAAGCCAGTCCATGCCATCTTCAGTCTGTGGTTTCACGTCCACGTCAGTCAGGGAATTATTATTATTATTATTTTAGCAGCAATATCAGATCTCGTGGGTTTTAATTTCCTGTAACAAATCGAATGAGGCGTAGGAGCCAATGAAAGGCCCGAGGGGTATCTGTTCCACCGCAGACGAGCTGGGCCGACAGGTTTCATTTCCCACGACAGCCAGGGGCAGTGGTCGACCGCAGACGCGAATACTGATCGCAGAACTGGAAAATAAATAAATAAAAAATAAAGGTGCACGTGCGCGAAAATATCGAAGGAAACAGAAGGCCCTGACACGCTTTCCTTTCAGCAGAGAATTGATATTTACTGAAACGATAATTAATTACATTCGCTTGTTGAATTCTTAATTTCAAGTTAGTTCCTTGACGATACACTGAATATAGTTTATTCGCGGTTTCTTCGGTCTTTTTGATTCAAACCTTTGAGAAATATCCCAATGTATGATGAGCTTGGTTGTTTTCAACATACGCTATATATAACATGCGTTTTATATTTGTGTTAACATAAGTTAACTTTTATTTTCTGTTAAATTGGAATGTTATTCATATTTTATCTATAAATTATATTGCTTCATTTATAAATAAACTGAATAAAAACAGTGAAAAATGTGTGTGTTGGTAGCGCCTAGTAAGAAATAGTTCTTACGCAAAAATACTGCTACAACAGCGTGTGCACGAATCCGGTGCCCCTCCGGTGTAATCATCCATACAAAAGCTTAGTTTGCACGAGGCGGAGGAATTTCCTGAAAGTAGAACTTTAGCAGGGCTTCAGAAAAGGCCGAAGATACCGTGAATCTACAAGAAAGTAGGTTTATATTAAAAAAAAAAAAGTCAGGCTGTACACTGTTCATTGAGCAGTTTTGAAAATCCCTGTTGAGGATGAGATTCCTAAGATATGTCGATGGATATATCTTAAGAGGAGGATGTACCGAAACATTTTCTGTGAAATATTTGTTTACGCGAATACGCGTATCTCGGTAAATAAATGTTCTGCAAATACGATTTTTTTTTCTTCAGAAAAGATAAAAAACAATTATCTATGCCCCTATTTTTTTTTTTTTTTTTTACTTTTATCATATTGTGTATTCTTGGAGAAAAAATCGTGAAAATGGTCAAATATCGCATTATTAAAGCTTGCCTATGCAGTTTTCTTAAGCGGCAAGAGAAAAGCACGATCATACAGGCGTAGCTTAATCTGTGGGCTTACGTGTCGCGTAATAAAGTCCGACTGTTACAGATCTAATTTGCACAGTGCAGAGTCACGACGGAAACACTGCGCGCCTTGCACGTAGGAGCGATGAGGCACTAGGCGTGCGTGTTAGTGTCACCCGTATCGCTCCCTCGCTTCTTGACCTTGGACGCGCAGCTCCATCCCTCTCTTAATGGACAAAAAAAGAGAAAATTATGACATTCGTGTGGAACTGAATATACAAAACATCATTGTCATCATAAAACAATATCAATTAAGATGGAAATAACACACAGATCATATGCCAGATACAAGAATTGTAGAAATATAGTGCGCAAAAAAGTTTAGCAAAACTGGGATTTGGGAAATACGGTGTTGGTCACGACTAATAGAGAGAGGATGAGATGAAAATACTCACTATTTGTACAGGGTATTACGGCTGACTTGACGACACAAGCCAAATACCACGAGAAACATAACATGATCTGTGGCAACGTGCAACAAAATTACTTGTTACGCAAAACTTTTTTTGCGCTCTGTAATTCAACAGTATAAAACCGAGAGGCACAGAAGATCCCAAGGCAGACTAAGGAAAACGATAGCTGGATCAATTTTAATGCATGCTGAACGGGTCACTAGGCTCAACTCCTGATGAATATGATGATGATGATGATGATGATGATGACGAAGATTACGACGACAGCAGGGCGCTGGGAATCTACGTTTCTTTTTTATTTTGTATGCTTTCACCTTATGTAACATCAACAGTACCATAGACCTCACTTTATTCATGGGGTTTTAAAATCAAACCTTGAAAATTTTTGGGAAAGCAAATTTGATGACATGCAAATCCGTAGTCTCGTGTGTTTGTTGCCTGAAACACCGATTTCAGTACAAAAAAAAAAAAAGAGCTATTTATACCTGTAATTACTCATGTTTTTGGCTATTCTTGCCTGAAAAGTCACTCGCCCTAAAATATTGAGAGCTCGCACCCATTATCACGGATATGTACACGATATTTTTAAATATTTAACATAATAGCGAGACGTTATGAATCATTTTAACGCGAACATATCAAGCGGATTCTGGCGACGCGTTAATACTTAGGCTAGGGGAAGAATCGAAAACATGTATAGGCTGTTCACGGTAAAATGAGCATTTTTGAAAGCTCTGGTTAAGATATACTTGTAAGCCCGTTGTGTATTCCTCCGCCTTATGTAAAACTAACATTGCCGCGGGCCTCATTACTTTATTCTTGCGTCGGTCAAGTGAAATTGTAAAATTATTGACAAAGGAAATACTTTACAAATATGCGAATTTTTACACTTCTGTGCATTAAAAAAAACAAAGTGAAATAAATAATTTTCAATTATCACAAATGGTTACCTAACACTTTTATTCAACGTCAATATATAGAACTACTTTCCATCCATCGTTACCAACTTTACTGGGCGAATGTCACTCAGTCCTCCCATTAAAATATGTGCATGCAGGGCAGTGACTTTTTCTAAGTTTCATTTCTAAGTGCTCACTTTGTCGTGAACAGCCTTTAACAGTTACAGTTTGTAAAACGTAGCACCGAAGAGCCAGCGGATCTCACCTCTCGGTGGCGCAGTATTCAGGACGATCACGTCCCAAAGAAACTGTGTATCACTTGGCAACACTTTGAACGTAGTCTGTCTGTGGACCCATGTCGGGAAGAACAACACGCTGAGAAATTGCTACTAATATACAACACCAGTGTATACGTGTAGTGAGAAAGAGCGGGTGGTTCATTTATGTCCCCACACATCCATGGTAAAGGCTGTAAACGCTGCTTACGATCTACTTGCACGCACGTCGTGTATTCTTCCGCCTTATGTAAAATTAACACTGACGTGAGCCTCGTCACTTTATGCATGCATCTATTGAGTGAAACTTTGAATTTATATTTAAAAAATAATTAAAAATCATTTTCCCACAAATCTGCTCTTTTCTACACTTCGATACATTTGAAAAAAAAAAAGTACAAGGCGAAAGAAATAATTTAAGTTGTTACAAATGGATACGTAACACTTTTAATTTGACGTAAAGATGTGAAACAATTTTCCATCCAGCGTTACCAACTTTATTAGGTGTATGTCACCATGTGCGCCCGTTATAATATATGCATGCAAGGGCAGTGGTATTTTTCTAACGTTGATTTCAAAAGTGCTCACTTTATAGTCAACAGCCTTTGGCGTTTCTACATTTCCTCAGGAAACTGTTAAATGCACAGGGAAGTTACCAGTTATGTATTGTAGCGGTGCTAAACATTCCTATATTTGCAGCCTGATATATTGTAGGATTTCCGTGCATGTTTAGGTTAAAATCTCCACGACAGTTTAGGAGGTTTATTAGAAAATTTTTACAGTGAACCCTCAAGACGCAGATTCAATTTGGCGTGCCGTTTGTCGCTACCCGTCATAAAAAGTCAGCCTACAGCAACAACGATATCTTCAAGTTAGTCTTCCTTGTGTAAACGAATAAAACCCCTGCTCAGTCTTTTTGTATTGCATCAATATTGGTTATCGTAAACCTACCGTAGTCAAAATATAGAAATACTAGCAGGCCAGTGCTATTTCGTTAGCATGATATGTAAGACTTTGAATCGATCTAGCAACTTCTCTTGGGAAGGAAAGGACAGCCCATAGACAAAGAGAAAGGAGAAATGACGGAACTTTTTTTAGCAGTGCTTTTTTTATTCGAATCCAGTACCTATGTACATCCGTGATCATAATTTTTTTCCGGAACCGTTTGAGATATCTCGATGAAACAAAGACTAAGTTGTTCGTGGGGTTATTATCCATAGACTGTGTAAATTTGATGTCAATACGTTCAGTGTTGTTTTTTTTTAGTTAAATCAGGTCGGACAGAGACACGTGAAAAAAAAAATTATCGTTATATATGGCTTACTTATCAATTATACTATATGAAACAACCATTAAAATTTGAAAATTCGAAAATCACAGACAGACATTGATATTATATTTAGTAGTATAGATAACAGGGTGAGATCACGACGCCGCACAGATAAAAGTCTAATGTGTCTGCAGTATTAATGTTACAAGTAAACCACACTAAAAGAAATTATTCGCAAGTTTACCACACTGAACCACCTCAGCAGTTCTTTTACAAAGTAGCCACAAATAACGATCCCATTTCATAACAATTTTATTACAATTGCAACTCTTTACATCACAACTGATACAGGTGAACAGATTACAATAAATTAATAGCGAACATTTGCAGCTGGCCTTCTTAATAATTCAATACGCAATATATTATACTCTGCTCGTAGCAATCACGCCCATTCCAAATGATTTTTCAATCATGTTAAAACTGGCTACAGGCAGACTGAGCAAAACATCATGTTTTAAAAGGAGGGCAAACAATAACGTCCTATACAAACGTTAGTACAAATTATAAACTCCGCAATACAAGCGGTCTTGGAAGTTGATGGGAATTCCATGTAAAAATAACTGCACCAAGCAGGAAAATACAAAGTGTAAAGATTAATACCAATAACATTTCATCAGGAGCCAAATATGATTACTCAAAACAGCAATCCCAGCCTAAATCAGTAAAATACAAAATGGGACATGCTTAGCAATCTTCAGGCTCGTGTGCACATCGATGTAGGTACATAGTCAGGGTGGCGTGTCTTTGACTAGAATTAGACAATTTAATGTTGCTGTGATTCCAACACAAAATGTCGGATACAAATTCTTCACTACTGTTATTCCTCAGCGCTATATCACCGTCAAATAGGCGTAGCAGAATCATGTACAAGCGCCTTAATCCACAAAGAAGGGGAACTCATTATCAATTAATCCCTATGATATTCGTGAGCACATCCATAGAAAATTACGGGACCCCAATGTAGATTAAAAACACTATATTAATAAAATTGTTACAAACCAATATTAGGCACTACTTTCCCAATTCTTGCAAACACTGAATGCTTTTTAAACTTTTTAATGCAAACACTAAAATGTATGCATTAAAAAGGATTAATATTCAATCGGAGGCACCCCAAACAATATTTAAAAGGGGCCTACCACAGCACCGATCGATAAAACTGGACAATAGCAAAAAAATAAATCGTTTCGACTTCCATCACCGAGTGTGGGCAGGTTAATGCAATCAAGTACAAGTGGCCGGGCCAGCCAAACGTGGCAGCGGCTGCAAAATATTCAGCTTAATTAAACTTCTCGAACCTGAGCAAACACTCAGAGAAATACCGCATACTAAATTACTAGAACCTCCAGCCGACTAGTAAAATCAAGTTCACTAAAACCGCGTACCCCCTAGTGATTAATTGCTGGAAAAATATAAATCGCGATCAACATTTCAGCCCCTATTGAAATAATTGCCTGTCCAACACTCACCGACAAGTTGCGTTCCCACCCTACTTCACAAAACAATGACAACTAAACATTACGTAAAATTATCGTTATCCAAAATAGACGCCGAAAATATATTACAATATTTCAACTATCACTCGTAGCAGTAGGTGGAGCAGACAGCTACCACAGCAGTAGTGATGAAGATCCGTTCGCCGTCGCTGGTGATCAAGAGAAGGCTGGAGGGAATCGTGCCCCTTGCCATCGAAGACACAATGAGGCCGGGGTGCGGGAGGGGTAAGTGGAGAGGGAAGGGACAAGGAGAAAGGAGGGGTATTCGAGCCCGCCAAGATGGAAGTCTGCGCGCTGCGTCGGTGGTGGCGAGGCGAACTAACGTCTAGATACCAGCACTGCTGCAACGCCTGTGTATATGTTTACAGTGAGAAAGCGCGAACGGTAAACGTATTTCTCCATACATCAATGGTAGTGTTACTATGTCTGCTCAGGAAACTAAGTCTAATGCATAAGTAAGTTCCCAACTTTGTGTAGTGGCGATGCTCATCATTCCTATATTTGCAGCATGATATGTAGTGCGGTTCGCATACTTATTTATAGGTTATAAACTTCTATTACAGTTTAGGAAGCTTACTAGAAACATTTTTTTAAGGTGTAACTTTTGGTTATCTGTGAGCCGTCAGTAACTAATGTTGTTGTATTATGCATATTGTAATAGTTGCGAGTGAAGTAGAAGTTCTGGGACCGACTTACTTTGTGTTCGGGTGACATAAACATTGCTTATTAGTAGAGACCTACATAATTCGCGTTATTTTGTGGCCACAGACGCTGTGTGCTCGTTTGACGACTGTCATTGACCGACAACTTGTGTGCCACGTCCCTAGGCTGATTTTAGCCAATAGTTAAGGCTAAGTGGATGAGCAACAAATCTATAGCGAAGCGGTAGCGCCGTTAAATGACCCCGTATAGTCGCTAGTAGCCAATTTACTCATAAATTGCGCTCGGCCAGATTAAGAGGAGGGAAGTCTAGCATGTTGCCAAATAACAAAGCGAATTTTGCACGTCTCTAGTTATTAGTTCCCGCCGAATCACGTGTACTAAGTTTGCGTGGATGAGTAACGTTAGAAGATACTGTACATGAAAGTTAATCTCACGCGGAGGTAATCGATTAACCGTCCGCCAGTGTTCATACAAATGCGAGGCGACGTAAATATGTTTTACAAATTTGCTTATTCTTACAAGTGTAAGAATAAGCAAATTTGTAAAACTTATATGCATTTAAAAAATAAACATATAGCAAAATAAGTCATTTCGATGTTCACAAATTCTTACATAACATTTTTAATTCAACGTTTAGACATGGAACTACTTTCCCTCTGACGTTACCAACTTTACTGGGCGCCTTTCAGTTCAGTGCGCCCGTTAAAATATGTGCAGCTAGAGGCAGTGATAGTTTTCAGATGTTGATTTCAAGTTCTCACTTTATCGTGAACAGCCTTTAGCAACGTAACGGGTGAACTCTGACGTACCAGCTCTCATGCCGATCACCTGGTGAGTATGAGACAGTGAGTATGAGACAGTGTTACTTAGTGCATTTGCGATTGACTTTATTTGGGAGTTCGTAAGTTTCAAGTAATTTTCTACAGTTTAGCATGTTACGTCCTTTTTTGTTGTTATATGATATGATAGGTTGAAAAATGTACGGGAATGTAGGAAAGTGACCTTTCAAAAAGGAATTAAACGAGCTATATGAATTTTCAATTTGTAAATATGTTTTCATACAAATCTCAAAATTGAACCAAATTAATACGTTGGGCCAAAATCATTTTTAACGTTATTAGAATGCCATGAAATATACTTCGTGGAAAATTGAAATGTAGTTCGCTTGTAATACAATTTTTTTTTTTACATTTCATATAAAATTTAATATCAGAACAGCTAGAAGTTAAATCCTTACCGCAAGGTGATCCAAGTTTTGGATTTCAAAGAAACTGCACCAAGCGACTCCCGTGACTTCAATAAAGACTTAAACTGAAACCCAAATTTTTGTATTAAAAAAATAGTTTTGAGAATTTTACGCATGAAGATTTTTAATGAAAATTCACACTTTTACGCTAAAAAATCATCATCAATGATATTTTCCAAATCATTTGATTTTTTTCTAACTAAATTAACATCGACATCGTGTCTCGAAACCACGAATAATTCTCAAAATCTAGGATAAAATATTTAGCTATTAAACAGTTTTTATGCAGTCGAAGGGTAGCCCGTATAGAGAACATGGGGTATAATGTGTATGCCAAATGTACAGTAAACATCACACTGTCCCAACAGGGGCCACGGTGGCTGAGTGGTTATATTACTCGCCTCCCACCACGACAAACCGGGCTCAATCCCCGGTCGGGCCATTCCCGGATTTTCGCATGTGGGAATCGTGCCGGACGATGCCGCTGGTAGGAAGGGTTTTCTCGGGGATCTCCCATTTCCCCCACCCCTTCATTCCGATGCTGCTCCATATTCACTTCAATCACCCTCATCGGCTCTCAAGACCTCGCTATTAAGAGCTGCCCATATTTATTCGCTTACAATCAGTCTTCTTTAGCCAACGGGTTGGGCACTAGAAATAGGTGGAAGAATATGCGTAACCTTGTTATAGGCTGTTCACGCTAAAGTGAGCACTTTTGAGGGCCTAGTTACTTTTCTCTTTCAGCCTTTTTCATCCTAAAGCCACCTTTTTAAAGAAGTATTGCCACGTGACACAGTGTGTATGTTCTAATGCACTCAGAAGTTAACATCTAAAATTAAATATATTTATTGACTATTATTACAAGTGGGAGGGCTTTCAAAAGTGCTCACTTTACCGTGACTAACCTATAGTAGCCGTAGCGAATCACGAAATAACAGTATGTACACTCCCCGAACTACGGTACTGGCAGCAGAGGACAAACTTCTCTCCTGGCGAACATTCTGAGACTCGCTAGGTTCCAGGAGTTTTACATGTCGGAGTTTGGTTTGCGGTATCGTCTCAGTAAGTTTCATTATACTAGGCGAACATTCCGAGTCATTCCACACGTAACTGACGTAATATCTGTGGTGAGCAATGACTGTACATTGTGTGCGGTGATTATAATCCATTCACGCTCACTTCGCACTTTTCTGAAGCCCTGCTAAAGTTCTACTTCTAGGATATTCCTCGGCCTCGTGGAATCAAAGCTTAACTATATCTACAAAATTACACCAAGGGGACAACGCACCGCATTTCTGCGCGTAGTTTAATAGTATTTTGCGTAAAAACTATTTCTTACTAGGCATTACCAAAACACCTATATTGTCCCTGGCTTTACTCATATTAATTATACATTAAATACGACAATTTAAAGCTAAATAATTACTACAAGTTAAATTTAACCAAAAATTAGATACTTTTATGTTAACAGAAGTATTAGGATGCTTGCGATGCATGAAACAATTAGAAATCAACCAAACACGTTATACATAGATTGATTTTTAAAAGTCTGGTTTAAAAAATGTGAAGAAACCGCGTATTGACTATAGCAGAAGTTCGTGGCGAATATTCATCAAAAATCAGATTTACAAATTTTGTCATGATACAGGTTTGATTAGGTTTTGGACTCATTGCCAAACGATTAGTTGCACGAGTGTTGTGGGAGAAACACTCGCCAATTCATCAAGTGGCTCCCGTAGAGCACTGCAGCCTACTTTACAAAGTGCAGAACTCATTAAAAACGTAGTACATGCACATTCAAAATTGTCAGAGAAGTACGATATATTTTGCATATGAAAGAAGAATGGGTATATTTTATTACACTGTAAAATATTTTTTAGGGTTGCCTTATTTGAACGGAGATAAATATAACTGAATCAGTCTAATTTTAATAAAAATTTAAGCATATTTCATTTTGTATGCTTTTTAAAAGCAGAGTTTCCCAAAATATCCTCTTCATTAAGCAAGATAATTGTAATATTAATTACTCTAATTACATGTAATAAAAGTTAGCAATAATGTTTTCAAACATGTTTAATAATAAATTTTATGCACATCCATTTCAGCTAAGAAAATTATATTCTTATAACTAAAATAAGCGTACGTAAAATCGATTATTAAAAATAGTTTAACGTTAGTTCTAATTATTTTGCATAAAACCATTGTAATTATTATGATAGTGCTTTCTGATAAATGGATTCTAGAAAAATACACTTTATTAAGCGTCCACAATGAAAAAACGCTCAATTTCAATTGAAAACCAACTCGTATTAATGAGTTTTTAAAACAATTTTATAAGTAACTTCTAGGAAAGTATTTTACACCGTTTCGAATTTACCCATTCATCTTTCATGTGCAATGTAGTGACATTTATGACATTACTTGAAAGTAAGTTTAACATTTAAAGCGATCACTAGTGACTATTTAATGAAATATTAGTAATATTAAAACAAACTGCCAAATGAGTCATTTAATGACAAGGTTGGCAGCAATATAATTTTAATTTTCGCATGAGATTAAAAGGCGAAGAAGTGTTGCTACTGGGGTGTGCTAGGTGAGGTTAACTCTACTCAGGTTGGGAATAAAATGAGATGTACTCATGGATGTAATAGATGATGGTGTGCCAACAGCCTATCTTCTCCACGTTTATCAAGTGAAGCTGATGCCTTGCCTGACTTATTACAACTGCGCATGCGCAGACCGATTGTTTACGTCAGCCGCCATGTTATGAGTGGCAAAAGTTACATAGTAAGCAATGTAAAACATGCACCTTTTTGCCACTACTAGCCCTGTCCTTGTCTTTCATTTTCGGCTTCACTTTCGTGTCTCGGCTTCTGCACCATAGACTAATACCTCCATGGATTTACTATGGGACTGTTTAGGATAGGGAAAATTTCCTCCGCTAGGTGCGCAATGTTACAAAAGGTAATTTTTTATTGAAATGTTAAGCTACGTGAATTATAAAAGAGTAGGAATTTACCTACTTGCTAAATTATTTTATATTTGATTTGTGATTATTGCAATATTCTGTTTGTAACGTATAAAATAGAGAACATCTGGTACCTTGCCGACACAAACGCTTACCTAGTGGCGAAAATGTTCGCTTTGCCAAACATTTAACATTGATCTTCCCAACGTATATAAACTGTTCACGGTGAAATTAGCACTTTTGAAAGCCCAGCTTAAGATCTACTTGTTTACACTTATTGTATTCTTCCGCCTTGTGTAAAATTAACGTTGCCATGGGCCTCATCACTTTATTCATGCGTTGGTCAAGTGAAACTGTGACATTATTAAAAAAAGGAAGATTTCACTACTCTGCTCGTTTTTACACTTCGATGCATTAAAAAAAAAAACTAAAAACCAAATAATAATTTCAGTAATTATAAATGGTTACAAAACAGTTTTTTCAACGTGAAGATATGGAACTAGTTCCCCTCCAGCTTTATCAACTTTACTGGCCACATATCACGCAGTGCGCCTGTTAGAATATTTGCAGGCAGAGACAGTGACATTATTCTAAAGTTGATTTCTAAAGGCCTCATTTTACAGGGAACATGTTTTAGTCAAAGTAATTTTAGCAGGGGTCACTGCGCAAAACCAGTCTCCATGTCCCAATATAGAACTAATTTTCTGCCAATACGACTGTCATAAATGACGTGGAAAAGTTTTGTGAGATTAAAACACTCTTTAGTAAACAAGTGCTTTACGATGGTAGTATACTTCCCTGACAATTTCCAATGAGATGTAATTAATCTAAAATAGGTAACAGTATATAATTCATTTAAAAGTAAAAAAAAACGCTGTGGGGTTTAATAATTACAATACGTCGAGTAAATAGCTGTGTAAAAAATGAGCCAGTTAGATAAATAAATCATAACTGAAGAAACTCCTCTATGAATAAGCTATTCAAAGTGGACACTTAAAAGCATGAGGTACTCTATTAAAAAAAAATAGCAATAGTTTTCGAAGTTTTACGTTTGCTCGCAATAATATTGTGAGATTGTTTATGGGCTGACCTTGCGATTAATTTGACGAAATAAGTTTAGTTTCATGTCATGAAACCAACACTGGTTCTTTATAATTATAAACGTATTACGGCTTGGTTGAACTGTCATAATGAATATGTACTTTCTTAGAAAACCCTCAAACTTCAAACTAAGTTTCTTTTTACAACCAAGTTATTTTCCCAGTAACAGGAATAGTGTTTAATTATTAATCGTGCAAATTAATGAGCTTTAGAGTGCGAGTAGTTATTTGCCATTTTAAAAGGCGGCAATTGATGATAAATTTTACAAATGAGTATAAACCGTAACACATTGTAACTTAGTCGTAAAGAGTTTATGTGGAAGCTTTGTAGTTAAACACATAATATATTTTTAACTTCACAGATTGGATTATTTTTTAAACACTAGTAGGCACGTTGTGACCTTTTATTGATTAAATATGCGAATGTGTTTGGGAATTCCGGACTGTCTGAGCATGAGAAGGAACCAAGTCTTTACTTGTTTACGGGTGTAATGAGGGATCTCGCCTCAACATAAATCGAACTATTCTGACAATTTTGGTAATGTGTGTCCAGGGATGGACCAATGAGCCAGTCTTGGGTGGAGGGGGGACTTTTTAATGAATATTAAAATCTCGAATATGAATACAAATTTTTATGTTTTTACTTCCATTTCCCGAGGAAAGTAATAATTCGTAAAATGACTACAAACATCTTAATTCAAATGCACGTGAATAATTTTAATATAACGTAACTGTGTCCAGTTTTAAAATACAAAATGAATAATAGATATAATTTCCAACATTCTATTTAATATGGTGATCAAAAAAGTACATTTCTGTAACATTTTCTTTTAGTTTTCCGTTTTGCAGTACTTTTTAGATATGCGATGCACTTTTTTGGTTGACTCTGACGGTATATAAAATATATAGTTTTACTTTGGCATGTTCGCTGCTGCCACATTTGGTGTCGAGAAATTCCCTAAGAAATACCTTGAGTACCAGTAAATGAGCATACGTGTTTATCCAGGATCTTCCTTGGCAGTTTTATAACGCTTTACATCAATAAATCGCAAATAATTTCTGGAGCAAGGCTAAGCATTTTGTGAAGGGGGGATAAGGGGTTTCTCACTTCCCACCCCATCACCCCACCCACACGCCTTGTATACGCTCGTGGTGTGTAATACATTTTAATGCGTCCTGCATGTTATAAAGTAGGGTTTAGCTTTCATGAATCACCTTTACGTTTACTGTTGGCCGTGAATTGTTTATTCAGCGGTATGCGAGTTGGGATTGCCTGGCGCGACGCGGAGCTAACTTTTGACCTCTGGCGGTCAACTGCCGAGGAGCTGTTCGTGTGTATTTACCTTTTCACTGTCCCAAGGGCTGCGTAGTCTGCAACCTCCTAGCCCGCTGTTCCAAAGCGACGCAAATAAAGCCTCTCTCCGACTCGTCTAATTGGAAATTGGATAAAATGTATGTAGTTTTTCGGCCCGCAGTTTTTTACGAGAACATCGGAGTTCACGAACGCTTGGGAAATAAAGGAGTGTATGTTACAGACACTAGTCGCCAGAGTGTGGGATAGAATGTTGTTAATAATTGTAAAAAGGAGTCATTGGGATAACTGAAATAACTGCCGTCCAGTGCCTAGTTATTTTTGTGGCTGATATGATTTGTATAAGTCCAACGCCTCTTTGACATGAGGACTCAACACCACTATCGTGGGGCACACAACAGGTTCTTCAATGATAAAGACTGCTCGCGATAAAGTAAGCACTTTTGATGTCAACATTACAAAAAGTCACTTCTCTTACCTGCATTCATTAGGCATTTACCCAGTAAAGTTCGTAACGATGGAGGGGGAAGTAGTATCATATCTTAACGTCGAATAAAAAGTGTTAGGTGACAATTTGTTATAACTTAAGTTATTTCTGTTTCTTTCAGTTTTCCCAGTTTTTATTCAAGCATTGAAGTGTAAGAATGAGCAGATTTGTAAAATATTTACTTTTATAATAATTTCACAGTTTAACTTGACCGATGCATTAATAAAGTGATCAGGCCCGTGGCAATGCAAATTTTACATTAGGCGGAAGAATACGCAACTTGCATACAAGTAGATCTTAAGCAGAGCTTTCAAAAGTGCTCATTTTACCGCGAACAGCCTATAGTAATAAACGTGCTGTGAAAACAAGTACAGCGTATACCAAAAAATTACGGATTGCAACACTTGAACTGATAAAATAAGGACACTGCTTTGCGGCTGGTAGCTGCCAAATTTAAATAGGATATCCCATGCTAGGGAAATTCCGCCTCACTGCATTAATTTTAAAGATAGTCATTTCAAACAAGATTTATTCTTCACGATTTTTTTTAGGAAAAGTTCCCTACAGCGGAGAAGTTTCCATAATATGTAAAGACCATTTGCAAGGAATTTTCAAAATGTATGTTTAAAAAAAAAAAAAAAAAAAAAAAAAAAAAGCATACTACCTATCTATACTGAAAATATACACTCGTAGAGTTGTCCTTATTAAAAAAATCACGAAGAATACATTTTGTTTGAAACATCTTTCTTTAAAAGTAACGCCCCGAGACGGAATTTCCTTAAGAGTAAGCAACACCCGCCATTTTGGATTCTTGGTTTTTCTTAGTTATATATATTTTTAAACATGGAACTTTCAAAAGTGCATCTACAGCGAACTAGCTGTTGACTGCAATACATATATAAAAACTAAACTACAAACCCATAAATATGTCACAGTATCGATTCTACCAAATTTCGGCAGAATCGATGCCGTGACATAGTTTATGAGCTCGTACCTCAATTTTTAATGCGTGTACTGCAGGATAAGATCTACAGCTAGTGCACTATATACGTACTTTTGAAATTTTCATGTTTAAAAATATAAACAAGCAAGAAAAAACAAGAATTCAAAATGGCGGGTTAAGCTTACCCTTAACATGGATTTTCCTATTTAAATTTCGAAGCTGCCAGCAGGTAGGCAGCGCCCTTAATGTATGACCGAGCGGGGTAGGAATATCAATGCCTTGATTCTCTTGAAATTAATATTAATATATTATATTTGTGTACTATGAGTACTATTACTGACGTACGGGGGCGGCTGTGTGCTCAACTTTTTCTATTGGTTGTTCACGGGTGAGCACTTTTAAAATAAACCATTGAAAAACGTCACTGCCCCTACTTGCGCGTACTTTAATGTGCACATCAACTGACATGCGTCCAGTAAAGTTGGTAACTATGGAGGTATAGTATAGTTCCATATATTAAGTCTAATAAAAAAGAGCTGGGTAACAATTTGTGATAATTTAAAATTATTTCTTTCGCTTTTTTGTTGTTGTAATTCATCGAAACGTAAAAACAACCAGATTTGTAGAATATTTACTTTTCTGATAATTCCACAGTTTCATCTGACCGATGCACGAGTAAAGTGCTGAGGCCCGCGGAAATGTTAATTTTACATAAGGCGGAAGAATACACAACTTGCCTACAAGTAGATCTTATGCATGGCTTTCAGAAGTGCTCACCTTACCGTGAACAGCCTATATAGGCTCTTCGCGGTAAGGTGAGCGTTTCACTGAAACAAACCTCTGTAATAACTACATATATATACATATATATACCCGAGAAAAAATCCCCATTTCACTGAAACAAACCTCTGTAATATATATATATATATATATATATATATATATATATATATATATATCCCCGAGAAAACCCAAGAAACCCGAAACAAACCTCTGTAATAACTATATATATATAAATAAATATATATATATATATATATATATATATATATATATATATATATATATATATATATATATATATATATATATATATATATATACATATATATATATAACCCAAAAAAATACATATATATCCCCGTTTCACTGAAATAAACCTCTGTAATAACTACATATATATATGTATATATATATCCCCCCGAAAAAACCCACCGACCAGCGCCATCGTCCGGCACGATTCCCACGTGCGGAAATCTGGGAGCGACCCCACCGAGAATCGAAACCGGTTTCCCTTGGAAGGGAGGTGAGCAGTCTAACCACTGAACCACCACGGCTCAGTCATTCAAGTGCTATTCATATATACGAATTCATTCTCTGATGTGCATGAAACTAGAAATACTCATATAAATGGCCATGAACGTAAGTATTTGCAATACGTGATTCTGTAAAGAACTATTTTTTATATTCGCTGGCGGCTAGCTTGATTAGTATTATATATATATATATATATATATATATGTGTGTGTGTGTGTGTGTGTGTGTGTGTGTGTGTGTGTGTGTGAAGTGAGCTGCATGTATTCCCCACCATAGCAATATCACCTGTGTTGGTCTCTGCATCTCCACCTACCATCGTCCTATTGGCCCTGCCTGGCTACACCGGACACGCCTACTCTACCATATAACGTTTATTATTGGCTGGCCGTCGGCCAATGAAGTCACGCGTTGACTGTGTACCAATTAATGTGTCGCGACAGGTGTAACAGGTTTTTCAGTGCATTGTGTTCATTTGAGAAATTATTGAAAAGAACAGGTTTGTTGTTACGAAATGAACTGTCGACTAGTTGTAATTTTTTACTTAGATTTTGATAAAGTACAGGGAAACAGCGACACTAAAAAAATTGTTAGTTTTGTTTTCAATCGCAAAAAAATTACCATATAAACTTAGCACCGAGTGAATATATATATATATATATATATATATATATATATATATATATATATATGTGTGTGTGTGTGTGTGTGTGTGTGTGTGTGTGCGTGTGTGTGTGTGTGTGTGTGTGCGCCCGCGCACTCCTCAAAGGGTTAAAAGTGTTCAATTATCTCACACACCTCGTGTACACAACTATGTACATGTTGCACTGGAAGGTATATTGGCCAGCACTGTACCCTGCGAGGCCCAGTGGCACGTGATATTCCCTGCAGGTAAGTGATACTTAAACCACACTGTAGGCTGTGTACGGTAAAATGAGCTCTTTTGAAAGTCCTGCTTAAGATATACTTAAACGTACGTTATGTAGTCTTCCGCCGTATGTAAAATTAACATTTCCATGGGTCTCGTCACTTAATTCATGCGTCAGTCAAGTAAAACTGTGAAATTTTTAGGAAAGTAAATATCTTACATATCTGCTCATTTTCACACTTCCATGCATTAAAAACACTGAACGCACAAGAAAAGTTTTATCACAAATTGTTTAACACTTTTTATTCGACGTTAAGATATGGAGCTCTTTTCGATCCATCATTTCCAACTTACTGGGCAAATGTCACTCAGTGATCCCATTAAAATGTATACGCGTTCAGGGGCAGTGACTTTTTTCTAGGGTTCATTTTAAAAATTGCTCACTTTATCGTGAACAACCTTTAGTGCTCTATAATACATTTACGGTTATTTCACACTTTTCTGAAGCTCTGCTTAAGTTCTACATCCAGGATATTCCTCCGCCTCGTGCAAACTAAGCTTAACTTAAGACACCAAAGGACAACGTACCGAATTCGTGCGCACTAAGTTGTAATAATATATTGCGTGTGAACTATTTCTTACTAGGTGCTACCAACAAACACGTTTTCTCACTGTTTTAATTAAATGATATATTATACTTTATAAATAAAAGTATTTGCAGAACACAAAGCCTGCAGTTTCTAACGTGCAGTGATAACGAAAGAAATTTTATTTTCTGTTTATGTACAGCAAGTATTAAAAAAATGTTCCATCTTCAACACTTGAAACCGCGAATCAACGTGGGGATGAAAGTTTTAACCGTGAACCAAGCTTTACCTAGCAGGTCATAATAGGAAGCGCTCTGTGTGTCGGAGTGGTTGAGAGAGAAAGAGAGAGATAGAGAGAAAGAGAGAGAGAGAGAGAGAGAGAGAGAGAGAGAGAGGTCGTGGTGGTAGAGTTATCGAGAAAGAGAGAGAGGTCGTGGTGGTAGAGTTATCGAGAAAGGAAAGGCGGGCTCCCGGGTAATTAACTTAGCCAGCAGGTCTGCATCCAGCGCGATGGTGTGTAAAGCCGGCCTTCGGCCCGCCAGAGAAAGGTAGCAAGCCATTTCCCTAACCGCTCCGGGCAACTCTTCTTTGATCCGCCCACAAATACTAAAGTCGCGCACATCCACTCAATTACCTTAGCACATTACTGCTATACGCTCTTTGCGGTTAATTTAGAACTGTATTCTTCACCTAATACCCTTACAATATATGTTAAATTAAATTGCTATGAGGCCTAATAGCTTTATTCTGCGTCAGTCGAATGAAAACGTGACATTTTTAGGCCTAAAGTGTTACTGCAATTCAGATTCGTGCTATAATATATATAACTAGGGGCAGATGTTTTTCGCGAAAAAATTTCAAGACCAGTTTTACTCCAATACACTTTTGTTCATATGCGCTTTCGTGGTTGGATGATTTTAAGTGTCACGTGCCTCAGGTGTCTGTCCGCGAATCATGGACATTCAGTATCGCAATACTTTATTGCGATTGGCCCAGTCAAATAAGAACATGTCTTCTCACGTAGACACGAGGCCAATAACCAAAGTAAGTCGTGGTTGTGGACGTAGGATATTGGAGTCTATCATGGCCATAAATATTTTTGATAAAAACACCTGTCCCTATAGGCCCTATATAACGCATAAAGCATCAAATTGATTTGCCATAAATTTTAACATTACCCTCGTAATACACCTTTAAGACTTAGAATTATTTTACATAACTCGCTGCCAACCTAAATGGGATCCTGCATGTTAGTATACGGTAGTAAACATGCAGTTAAAGGGCAGTGAACGTTTTTTTTTTCAAAGGTTGATATCAAAGTGCATACTTTACCGTGAACGACCTATACCGGGAATTGTTTAGGTCGATATTCATTATGATATCACTGCGATGTGCTGGGGTTCGAATCTGGAGCAAACCATAAGTGTTTGTTCATTTTTCCAAGCTAAATTTGTGTAAATTAAATAGCTCTCAGGTAGTTTACTGGCCTACAAGTTGTGGCACGTAAATCAAAATAATTACCATGTAAAGAAATTTATGTCCATAACATTATATACTTTAACGCAGGCAATAGCCGATACGATTTCTGTAAACTTGGAGATTACGTAGGTAAGGTAGTTCGGTACTTACCGTTGTATTAGATATGAAATAATTATGTTTGTAAACTTTGAAATATTTCGAGTAGTTCCTGGTAATTTTGTATGCTTAACAACGAGAATTAGCATATTTACATACGTTCCTGACCATTTTGCAATAGCATTTTATCGGCGCAGGAATACCAGCCTTTGGGTCCATTGTTGTGGCAGTTTTACATTTGGCGGAATAATACTACATGGACAGGTCGGTATACCACAAACAGGGCATTCAAATGTGCTCGTAACCACAAAACATCTATACTAGGCATTACACTTTCCTTTTTTTTTGTTAAATAGTAATAGTTATAATTTGTGCCGTTTAATGAACATGTGAACTGTTTTCTCCTGGGACATGTCAATAAATTCTTAAATCTTAACGCCCTGTCGACAGCGGCGTCACTGTAAACGGACGCTATTGCTGAGATGAACAGGAAAGAATGGAGGTGCCCGCTGTTTGTATGAAGGAATCGCCCTAGCATTTGCCTGAAAGTATTTCAGATGACCACCGAAAACCGGAATCAGTACGGCTGGAACGAGAATTGAATCCGTGTCATTAGGAATACAGCTCCTATCTGTTACTACTGTGCTGTCTCCCTCGGGAAACTCTTATTTCTGTAAGGGTGGTATTTGTGCCATTTCAGTGTCAGTCACTTAAGCCCGGATTCGATTGGCTTAATTTTTTGCCTAAAAATCCACGTAAGGTTAGTTTTGCCCCTCCCCCCCCCCCTTGTGTTATTTGTCGTAAATACACTGTCCTGTAATACAAATTATGGTAAACTTCCTGAATTGTAATGGAAGTTTTTCACCTAAACAGTGCATGGAAATAATACTACATGTCATTCTGAAAACATGGGAATGTTTAGCATTGCTACTATACAAGGTTAGAAACTTGCCTATGCATTTAACTCTTTCCTGAGAAACTGTAGGAACGTTACCATGCATGTATGGTGAAATATTTTACCATTCGCGCTTTGCAACTATACGTATACACTGATATGGTACATTAAAAAATAATTTCTTAGAGTCTGCTTTTCATCATTCTGATAGTACATCGCACTTTTAGAACGCTTTTCAATTTGGGAATGTATATTTCCCTCGGATGATTCATAATAAACAACACTACTTAAAGTTATTTTTTGAAATACTGTTACAAACGCTATGAATTTAAGCATTATTTTCCGTCAAGGTGGATTATCTTATATGCTCTGTGTCTGAGTATTTATTTTATGTTGGCAAGAGATACCAACATTATTTACGAAAATGTATTTACACTGTAAATACTCGTATAACGCATTACGCAGCGATAGGAAGCTGTGATCAGTAAGCCTTCTGTGTATGGTCTGAATAAGCTAAGTCCTTAGAACTGCGCATTGATTCTTTGCTACGACACTAAAATTTCCAACATTTTTGCAAGAAGTGGTACTGTTTTGAATGAACGAGCATTACAGGTTTAAAAAAGAATATTTTTGTGAATGAGCGAAAGTCTGTCATTTTAAATTAGGTACTTCGTAAATTAACATTACATTTAATTTATTTTACTTTTTACCTTGTACTGTAGTCTGCAATCAACGCTCAGGCCCTTTACATCCGTATTCACCTGACCAAGGACGGAAACTTTTTCAAAAACAAAACTTTGTTTTGTGAGTGAACTCTTCGTAGGATAGAAGGCACAAAACTTTGCTACGTTGGCGGCCAGACAGAAGAGTCGTGGCCGGACAATAGGAAGGCAAAAACTCCGCCTGCCTTTGTACCCGGTTCCTACTCTTTGTAAGAGATGGCTTTTTTCCTGCTTTTTACCATGAGAAGCATATAACGCTGATTGTGGTTTTTTAACGCACGCTTTTTGTATGGAAAGGAGATGCGTATATTTGTCCATGCAATAAATACGTTAAGCAAATCGCGTGATTGAGTTAACAACCATTGTAGTTTTCCATGTAACCTTGTGGAACATGTCAACCCAAGAGGATAAATTACTTAACGATCGAACCAAACTATCGTGTTGCAATATGAGTAACAGGCAGCCCTAAAGAACAATATTATATATGATAATGTTTAAATAACTAATTGTTCAGAAATACTAATAAAAATATTCTCTTCAGTCGCACTATGTACTGTAACTCTGAAGCTGAAAAAAATGAATGCAAGTTTTTCATCGTACATGTGGAATTACATCACATAAAACTGTGAATTATTTTATAGAAAGTCGTTCCTTAGTTTTCCCACGCAAACTTTAAAATTCCCGTGTTATATAACTTTCTTGTTAAGTGAGAGAGTACGTACATTCTTAAATGTTGTAGTGAACGAGTGTCCTGTTTTTTAAAACTCCCCCAGTTTTTAGGCGTATCTGCAATACAATAATGCTACACCTGTTGCCTACACACTGTCGATGTTTGAGCTATCCGGTGTTTTTTTAGAGACCATTTTTTTTGTGCAAAGTAACTGCACAACACCACAAATATTAGAAACTCTGTACTTAATAACTGTCTGATATAGGCTGTTCACGGTAAAGTGAGCACTTTTTAAGGCCCTTATTAATTTTTCTTTTCAACCAATTTACATCTTCCTGCTGCTTTTTAATATAAACATTGCAATGTGATCAATAAACACAGTTTACACATTTCACAACCATAAAAATTTAATGCCTGAGACTGCAATAATATATTTATTTATTTATTAGCGGTTAATGCCTGTTGGTAGGGCCTTAAAAAGTACTCACTTTACCGTGAAAAGTCTATATTGAGAAGTACTAGACAGCAGGTGTAAATAAAAACATGAGATAAAAAGTCCTCCCTGTCAATACATCAAATGCCTTCTATGCGGAGGTTGGGAATCTCTTTAGCGTGTTTACACGTGCTAGTGCTTTTCACTGGCATTAAAAAAAACGTAATCAATACAGAGACAAGTAAATATAATATATAAAAAGAGTTCATACTAATTTTATGACAATTCGACGCTAACGACAAAAGTCGTTATAATGTTACATTAAATTCGGCATGATTAATAAATTCAATTCATACATAACTTTCATCATATATTAAAACATTCAGACCCAGTAGTAGTAGTATTAGGTATGTTTGGGAATAAGTGGATCGGGGATTCGGAGCTGGGGGATCCGCCATCTTTGATGACATTGACCTTTCACCCCCGACCCGTGTGACCTTTGACCGTGGCCTTGACCCCGAGGACCTTTGACCTCAAAAAACACTTAAAAAAAAAATTTAATCCAAATACTCCTCAACAAATTCCGAAAAAAATATATAAAAAATTATTAAAAATTATTAAAAGAATCCACAGAAATTACCCATTTTTTCCAGAAATGCTTACAGATCACCGACCCAGGTGCCAGGGATCAGCAACCCGGAGTCAGACCCAGGTGACCAGGAGACATAGATCAGCAGTACATTTGACCTTTTACCTTGAACTTTGCCCTTGAAAATTAAAAAATTACAAAAATAGATTACAAAAAAATAAAATAAAAATCAATTAAAAATCCGTTAAAAAATTTATTATTAAAAATTAATTTAAAATAGTTTAAGGATTTTAAAAAATCTTTTTAAAATTTATTTTTATAAAACTTTATTTAAAAATTTTCTTAATTAAAAAGTCGTTAACCCCGGCAGTCATTTCCCCCTTTTTTACCTTAAAATTTCCCCTTTTCCTTAAAGAATTCCCTTAGTAAATTATTATTTTTAAATGGTTTTAAAATTTTTAATTTTAAAACTTACGTTTCCAGAGGTCTCTCCCCCCCCCCCCCCTCAATTACTCACCTCTGTTCGAATCCAGCAGACGACTGACTCCCTCAAAGCCACTCTCCTCACATATACTCATTCCGCCATCTTGATTTTTAATTGGTTTATTTGTTTAAATACTACTGGAGGCAACCATCTTTGTTAATATGTTACTGGAGGCCACCATCTTTGTTTACATTTTACTGCAGATTAACTCTCACCTTCGCTCAACTGCCATCTTTGTGTATATATTAAGCGGCCATATTTGTTTTTTTCGTACATCTTTTGTTTATATATGTTACTGGAGACAGTCGTATTTTTTTTCCGTTCATAATTTGTTTATATATGTTACTGGAGGCTGCCATGTTGGGAATCTTGCTTGTTGCAGTCCTCCATGATTTTTTTATTGTCATTTGTTTTATAGTTTGTGTCTCACCTTTGCGCGACAACCCGATTATGCCACCTGATATAGGCCTGCACCGAATGGTGACACTGACCATTCCTGCTAAGTACTTCAATTTATTTATTTTTTTAATTCTTATATATAGCGGGAAAAGTTTTTTGATTGAAATAAAACACAGCATATCTTTTTTTTCATAAAATGTACTGTACACATAATAAAATATACATGTTTATTAATCTTCTTCGACGTTCACCGCTCGATGAAGCTGGCGATGCTCGAAGACGCGTAAACTGTTACAGTGTGCGAACAGTCATTTGTGCTCTTGACAGTATTTGGACGGTTCTGTCTCGGCAATTGTAAAATACAAGCCTGTCGTGAAGTATCATGCAAAATATATACATGTTGGCAGGAATATTTCCATGTGTAGTGAATTCGATCCTGCAGTCGATCACATTGGAGGTAATACGCTCGTCCTGTTTGCTCAAATAGAATACCATGAGAAGGGCCAAACTCTTGAACATATTAGGGCTCAATATCGGGGATTTGGTGCGTCAATAATATGCAGTTTGGAATTGAGCAGACATCTAATATGCCAGCAGGTACTGGCCATTTACAAAGTTCGTGTTCAAGTCTACGTACGGGTAGCTTTCGCTATTCAAAAGTATTTTGACATTTTATATTTGGAATGTGTCCAACTCCAAACGGCTCACTCTTACATTGTGCTATCTTCCGATCTGTAGCCCAACAATGATGTACCTCGGTTTCTCATAAGTAAAGCTGGTCTTCACCATCGAGTTAATGTGCTGGCTTGCTGGCAATCCGGGGCATGTCTCCAGACCCCACGACCTGAAATCCACATCGATGTTTTTACCATCTTCCACATTCTGCAACATGTGTAGGCGTTCTGCAGAGCTCAACTGCACGAGGCAGCAGCCATTCAATAAACTGTATGTTCAGGTCCACTGCTTCCAGGTTTTCTCCCGTACCCACTATGGTATCCAAATGCGTATTGGTGAGCATTATTACCAGCTCCTACTTCGAATTGAAGATAATTCGTTTGTAGTCTTCTGCGAATTCCAATACCGTGGAGAGCGGAACACATACTTCGAACCTTCCTTCAGCATAAATGGAAACACTGTAGCCATCTTCGATTCCCCAGCCTGCCATCTTGGCTGCAGGCAGCTCATTCGGCGTGAGCGAAAGATAATTTTTGATCGTTGAGGTTATGCCCACATATCGCGACTGGTATACCTCGACACCGTTGAGAAAGTAGGCGATACGATCGATCAGGTGAAGAATTCCATTGCTAATGCTTTTCGTCGATGCTGGATTGGTCCCATCTTCTTTCGTCAGAGTCCCCCTGATTCGCAGGAAAGACTGGCAAGGAAGAGTGGAGATATCTTGGTGTTGGACGGCTATCCGAACCTCCGATGCTAGTGTGTACGGCCCGATCAGGGATGGCTGGTACGCATGAAGTTCCACCTTCGTTATGCTTGGTTCGAAAATGGTTGGTTCTTCGTATTTTTGGAAATCTTCCATGGCGATTGACCTCGTAGCCGAGACTGCAGAGGATAACTGTCACGACCGCCTCGTGTGCTCTCTTCACGACGACCGGAACGTAAATGATACTTTGCGGTGCCACGACTAGTTTATAACCTGGAGGGACCAAAATTCGTGCAGCGTATTGCTCGGCCTGCCGTTGAACTATGTGCCGCTGGCCAAATTGCAGGTTATTCGTATCACATTGACTCGCCAAATATTTACAGGCTGCGACGACACGTGTGATTTACCAGCTCCGTAGATGCGCGGCTCGAACCCCAGCATCGGTCCGATGGTATCCGGTTTCGTTAAGTAGATATCTTTGTTGCATCTGATAACATTCTTCAGAGTATTGGGATTCCAACGTAGTTCTAATTCCGTGTCGTAGGGCAGCGAATATTCAATGTACCTTGCAATATGGTCTATTTCATAAGAGCCAATGGGCAGCGAAACTTCATGGGAAACATTGCCACCTTTTACGAGGTACAGCTTGCAGTTTTTATCATCAATGTTCGGTATCACATTGTAAGTTTTAAAATCGACAAGACTATGGTCCAATTCCCCTCCAGGTCGAGTGGTGGAAAATGTATCGCACGCAGCTCGGAGCTACGACCCGTCAAGGTAAGCATTATAGACATGGCTGATGGTTTCCTTGCGGTGTATAGCCTTTTTATACAATCATTTTTACGACCGAACCAAGAAGTGAAAGCACAAATGTCCACGGTTCCACGTGTTAGGCAGCTACTCCGTTTCGTAATTGTAAGTTAGATTACAATTCTCCAGATACTTGCGTAATTCAGGAGGAGGGCGCAAATTCCCAAAACTATCATAATAGTCTGCATGTTTACCCTTTTTACGTAGGCTACCCAGTGAGTGCCGGGCCCTGCTGTCGTATCCAGATTAATTATGGCGCATTCTTCTCTCTTGGGTTTAGCGGGTAAACCATATCTCATATACACTCCGCGTAAATGAGGCATTTTCAATTTGCGTGCAAACAGTTCCAAATCCACATTCGTGAGTGCTCGTTTCGGTAGAGATTTCATTATTGTTTCTTCATGCTGCGTCGCTTTTGCACACTTCGCCTCCTACTGGGTATGGTCTTAGGTAAAGGCCTTGACCGTTTTTTTATCCATGGCGATAGCTTCCATACTTGCATTGTGTCTTTGGGCCTCGGTCAACTGCTTCCGTTCGTTCGATGCTGTGTTGACGGCTCGGGCGATACCACTCGTGGCTCCGATTAGGCCTCCAAGGGCTGCGAGTGCGGGCAAACGCAATGGAAAAAATCCACCGGTAGCTATTTTCTTAGACTTGGCGGCTTTTCTTCTTTTTTTAACTTCTTTTCTTTTCACTTGTGCCTTTATTTTGTTCTTATCACCCATGCACATCTACACTTTGGTATTCATCAAGCTGGAAACAATCACGCTGCTATTTTTTCGCCGAGCCCGGTATCTGATGATTTTCTTATTTCGCCCGCCTTCTGTGCAAGTATCTTGTCTGCCCGGTGTCTGGCATACAGATCCTTGTGCTGAGAATAGGCGATGTCGTACTGCTTGCACGCCTCGTCCAGGGCGTTTAAGTCAGTCCTTTTGCGTGACAACCTTTTAGCTAGCTTGGTTCCTGGCCCGCAGAACCTGTATCCGGGAATGTGCAGCTCGACCGGTCGATTATTGATCAGCGTATCGACGACCCTGCTTCCAGCTGTGGTCTTACCTCTTCGAACTATGGTGGCGAACTAAGCGAGAGAAGTATAAATACGCTCCTTTTATACACTTTCGTTTCAGTATCAGTCTAGACTTGGAACAGTACGGTCGTATCACATATGACATTTCGATGCGAATTCTGTCAGAAGCTGTTTTCTCGACGCGATATTTTAAAGAGACATTCTAAGATTTGCATCATTGGTTCTCCACTACCACTGCCGCAGCCACCGTCACCAGAATATTGCAGTGGTAATATACATATTATCAAGCAAGATGTTACTCTACCCATACGCATTCAAGCCGGAGATGTTGATATCTCCCACGAAACGTGGCATGGAAGACTATTTCCGAATACAGTGAGATGCATCATCGTGGGGCCATCAAATTGCGGGAAAACATGCGTCCTACTGAGCCTGCTGGAAGAAGAGGCGGTCTCAAGTTCGAGAACGTATACCTTTACTCAAAATCGCTCCAGCAATCGAAATACCGACGATTGGCACGAGTACTGCAGGTCGTGGAAGGCATGGGTTATTTCCCATGCAGTGATAAGGAAGCCGTCGTATCTCCAAACGAAGCACTACGAAACTCGACATTTGTCTTCGACGACATGGCCTGCGAGAAACAAACTTGTATGCAAGAGTAATTTAGCATAGGACGTCATACATGTGTGGATTGCGTGTACCTCAGCCTGACTTATTCGCGCATACCCAAACAGATGCTTCGCGATAATGGTAATGTGTTGCTGTTTCGCATGGGCGACACGAATTTGACACGTTTACAACGATCATGTAAATACGAACATAACGCTATCAGATTTCAAACATGTGTGCTTTGTGCTGGAAAGACAAATACGGATTTTTGACAATCGTAAAGGACTGGCCCCTATATAATGGCAGGTACAGGCGCGGGTTCGATCAGTTCATCGTAAGCCGTCGAGAATGAGTTACAGCATATCGAAATTCGGACAGAGTAGCCTCAAGATATGCCATCATAAAGACAACGATGGTGGTAGTCTCGTACCAGGAGATGATGGAACTTGTGATGCTGGTAGAAGAATAATTCGAAACGTTAGTGAACCCGAACAATTTGGGGATGCTGCTACTAAACATTTCGTCCTCGAAACTGGTAATGACATCCTCTCGGAACTGCGCAGAATGTTGACTGAACAAAACGCATTCTTCCGAAAATTCCTGTCCAAGCTCGAAGCGAAGATTAAGCGGGTGAAAACGGAGTTTGTCCGCGATATGGGGGCCGTGGACGAGCACGTTACGAGTGTTCAAAGGCAAATTATCGACATATTGAATGTAGCATCTGCACAAAATGAAGATAATCTGAAAAACCTGGAAGGATATATGACACATACGTTTGATAACTCGTTTCCACCTCGCCACGAAAACAGATATTCAAAATTACAGCGAACGTCAGAGCAAGATAGAAAGTATGTTGGCGAAGACTCACGACTAAACCTATAAAAGAGAGCGGCAGTGAGAATTTTTATTCAGTATTATAGGAGACATTGCTAGCGAACTACGCTGGGTGATTCAGTCTGTCCGCTCAAAGTATTTGCTTTCCAAGAAAGCCAAAATTTCACGCGACCGCATAAATGCAGACTTTTTAAGCCCATTACTCATCGTCTCGATGTACTCAGGGAGAGTTATGGAGCACCTGTAGCTGTAAAGTCCGAAATCGACAATACCACTAAGCCTTTGCAGAAGCGAAAGCATGATAAAGTACAGTCAGATCAGGACGATGGATGGGATGCGGATTTGCCACACAAGAAGAATGTACGGAGGAGAGCTCTGAAATCTAATGCTTTGGCTCGACGGTACTTATAATCGTACACATCGCGTAATAATGATACGTAGTACTGTGTATACAGGCATAATGATAAATGATACCTTGGTGCTGATGAAATAGATTTTATACCAGGTGGGAGCATCCGAGTTGGCAATTACACGGTCCGTTGATCCTCCGGACTATACGAACTTCTCTTTCGCAAGGAGCCCAGGGAGTTTACAGAATCCGACCTCCCGGAATACAAGTCTTTGTTCGAACTCACGTACGCACTTTATCAAGACAACGATCCTGAGGCAGGTGTTTATAAGGATGAAGATCACGAAAAAATCGACATTCTAGCAGACCTCCTCAGAGACCTAGCACTGGAAAGCAGCGAAGGTATGAAGACGATAGACGACGGCAAGAAGATTGACTACGTATTCTGGGACGACCCGAACGAGCTGGTGGATAGGCTGCAGCTACTGATTGCTTCGCAAAGTGTTGGAAATTACTCCCACACCAACGAAATAGTTTCAATCATCGAAGAACTTACGGAAGCGGGCTACATACGATGAGTCGAATGGTCATCGCCAGCTTCAAGTGCCGGGGTTTCCCTGCCCGCTACAATTCCTGGGTCGCCGAGGCGGACATCGAGCGGTGAACGTCAAAGAAGATTAATAAACCTGTATACTTTATTATGTGTACAGTAAATTTCATGTAAAAAAAATGATATCCTGTGTTTTGTTTCGAACAAATAAACCTTTCCCGCTTTATATATAAAAATAAAATATAATATATAAATTTGAGGACTTTGCAGGAATGGTCATTGTCACCATTCGGTACGGGCCTATACCAGGTTGCATAATCGGGTTAGCGCACAAAGATGAGGCACAAACTATAAAACAAATGACAATAAAAAAACATGGAGGACTGCACCTAGCAAGATGGCTACCTTCCAACCTGGCAGCCTCCAGTAACATATATGAACAAAAGATGTACGAAAAACAAATATGGCCGCCTCCAGTTATATATACTCAAATAGGGCAGTCCAGCGAATGCGAGCGTCAATCTGCCGTAACATGTAAACAAGGATGGTGGCCTCCAGTAACATATGAACAAAGATGGCTGCCTTCAATAGCATGTAAACAAATGACGAATGAAAAATCAATATGGCGGAATGAGTATATGTGAGGAGAGTGGAGGCAAAGGAGTCAGTAGTCTGCTGGATTCGAACAGAGGTGAGCAATTGTTGGTGCGGGGGAGACCTCTGGAAATGTAAGTTTTTTTAATTAAAATATTTTAAACTTTTTTAAGTAAAAATTTTTTAAGAGAATTCTTTGGGAAAAATGGAAATTTTATGGTAAAAAAGGGAAAAATGACCGCCGGGGATAAGTACTTTTTAATTAAGAATTTGTTTTAGTAAAATTTTATAAAAATAAATCTTTTTAAACGATTTTTCTTAATTTTTAAATGATTTTAATTAAATTTTTGATAATAAATTTTCTATAGATTTTCAATCGATTTTTTTTAATTTTTTGCGAATTTTTTTTATTTTTAGAGTTTTTTAAATTTTCAAGGTCAAAGGACATAGGTACTGATCCCTGTCTCCTGATCACCTGGATCTGACCCTGGGTCGCTGATCCCTGGCACCTATGTCTCTGATCCCAGTCAGCATTTCTGGAAAAAAAATGGGTCATTTCTGTGAATCCTTTTAATAATTTTCTAAATAATTTTTTAATAGTTTTAGTAATTTACGATTTTTTTTTAATTTTTAGAGGGGTTTTTGGATTTCTAAAAGGTTTTTTAGTGTTTTTTTGAGGCCAAATGTCCTCGGGGTCAAGATCAAAGGTCACGCGAGTAGGGTGTGAAATGTCAATGTCATCCAAGATGGTGGTCGGGTGACGACACAAGATGGCGGTTCCCCGGCTCCGGCTCCGGCTCCGGCTCCGGCTCCGGCTCCGATCCCCTTGTCACCAAATGTACATAATCATACTACTCCCAGTGTAAACATTTGTGTACATTACACATGTGTAGGTAATTTTTGGTCTGTACTGCACACTGCGAGGCTCAATGACCAATTATTTTACGTGTGGGTAAATGATTCTCAAACCATCTTACTGGTCAAGGTCATTGGTTCATATAAGCGTAGCCAAACATATAGTCTTCATCTCATTGGCTGTGACAATGAAACAAGTGTTGTGCCGACTTAACTACAGAGTACATCATAATTTTTTTGTTTGCAACAGTTGAAACCATAAATAAAGAAGGTCTGAAAGGGTTAATCTGAAACGGCTTGGCTACGTTGAATTGTACCCCTGAAATGACTACTATTTTATTATTTAGTGATTCTGTAAACGCTAACTACATTAATTTGTGGAAATTCATCACTTTGCTATTAATAAAATATATCATGAAAAAGTAAACTGATACGTTAATATTAGTAGTTATTATTCAACAACGAAATCATGACAGACGCCAAAAAGTGTCATTGAACAACGTTCATTACCTTACAAGTTATCTGCAAAAGTGTTAAGACGTTTATCACATTGGGAGTTTGTGGCCTGCCGACGGAAACATAGCTTTACCCAATCACACACGTCCTAGATCGATCCCAAACGACGTCCACGAATGTCTCTCTTTAGCTCACCGAAAAAGTTGAAATCGCATGGAGGCGAGTCAATAATAACAGAGAGGTGTGTTTTTTTTTTTTTTACAGCTGAGGGAGTTATAGGACTATAAATGCATCGTCAAATGTCTGCTGTGTACGGCGAACACAGCATGCCACGTTCACATGTGCTGGAGTGGCTGAAGATATTCCGAGAGGGACGTGTGCTACTGCATGACGATGCTCGCCTGGGACGGTCCCACCTTGCCTTTACTCCTGGTATTATTGCTCGGATGGATGGTCTTATCCAGGAAAACCAATGGTTTTGATGGGGATAACTCATGGTTCCGTACACCTTACTGCGAGAAATCGCCTGCAGTACCGAAAAGTATTCGCGCAACGAGACTCATCACCTGGCCGAGGAACAAAAGACCCACAGAATGGCTGCACCCCTTTGGTCACCTGTAACGACAACCGGAGGAAGAGTAGGCTTTTCTATCCTGTAGTTGTTACCGGTGACGAAATCCCGTGCAACCACTTCGAACCCGAGCTCTCAAGACCTCGATGTTAAGAGCCGCCCAAAACCCTTCACTCACTTCAAACCCGAGATTAAACGGCAGAGCCAGCAGTGGAAACACGTTAACTATTCCCCGCCGGAAAAAAAAAATCCAAAGTCGTACACACAAATTTCAGAAAAGTCATGATGACCTCCTTCGACTGAAAGGGTACTCTACTTATCGGTTTTCACAAGCATGAGGCCGCAATTAACGCGTACTGCTATAAAAACGTTTTTCGGAAACTGAATATTGCCATAAGGTTACATTTCTGTGAAATGCTACCGAACGGTATTATCCTCCTTGGTGGTACCCCCTCCCCCATTTTACACCATATCATGGACACCACCAACCTGACGTGGAGTACACTTAAGCGATTAGTAGGGATAGGAAAATTTCGCGAGTTCATTTCGGGATAAGATAGACGTCAAACACATATACAGTGAAGTCACCTTCGGAATTGGATCAAAGTTTACTAGAAGCACCCTGCACGCCTCTAAGCCAATAGCAGACTTGTAAGGAAACATCTTGCGAATACCATAACCGCCAGGTGCGGAGCAACAGCCAATGAACACACAGCTGAGACTCCAGTATGCAGAGGTCTGAGGAGTCTATAGCGATTAGGTTGGGAACTGCTACAATAGACTCCCTACAAATCATATATGTCTCCATTCGATTTCAACATTTTTGGAGAGCTGAAGAGAGACAATCGTGGACATCGCTATGGATCGGACGATGATGTGTGTGACCAGGTAAAGATGTGGTTCTGTTTACAGGCCACAAGCTTCTTCAGGGATGGGATTGACCGTCACATCTACCTGTGGGATAAATGTATTTACAGGTTTGGAAATTACTTTTGAGTTAAACAATTCTCAATGACGCTATTTGGCGTCTGACCGGTTTTCATTTGACTGTCCCTCGTAATTACTAGTTTGCTCAAAATACCGCAGAGCTTGCGCCAAGCATTCGTAGTAAAACTGAGCCTGCCTCCAAATCAAAAACGAATCGAAACTCACACTTCTATCTGATATAGTTTTTCCAGCTATCTACAGCTGATGTCGTGCTTATCAGCTTCTTTTGTCATAAACCAGGGATGATAGACAACATGACTTTGTTGTAAAATACTGTTGTGATTTTAAATTCGAGTATTTATTTTACATAGAAATTGTTGCATAAAATCATTTCAGTACGAAAAACATTGATTGGCATTAACACTGAATTGCATAGATAAAAATCATAAAATTACAAGTAATGATTGTATGTCAATAGACTATGAAAATATGCAGTCACAGTTGCCACCGACAGTAAATGTCGCAGACTTCAACCAGTCAATCAAAACCATACATTTTGCACGTCTGCAGCAAGCTACTAGCGTTTCAAATTCACTCGGATTTTTCTCCCGTATTCTCTTCAGTCGTAATATGTACTGTAACTCTAAATATGAAGAAATGAATGCAAGTTTTTCATCGTACTTATGAAATTACGTCCCATAAAAATGTAAATTATTTTACAGAATGTTATTCTCTAGTTTGCCCACGCTAACTTTTAAATTCCCGTGTCATACAACTTTCTTGTTAAGCGAGAAAGTGCATTCTGAAATGTTGTAGTGAACGAGTGCCGTATTTTTAAAACACCCCTGTTTGTAGGCATATTCGCCTACACACCTTCGATGTCTGAGCTGTAACACGCTTTGACCAATTATTCTCCATGCACTATTAAAAAAAGAACATTTAATTTTTTTGTCTTATTTTAATGACAAAGCCACGGGCATAAAAGAAAGTGGAGTTTTGCAAGACAAAAATTCTTGGTCGTTCTCGTGTTCACTTTTTCACTTATGAAGGCACTCAGAACGCTAGAGCATGTAATTAATTCCTTGAACCGTTCGAGGGCAACTATATTGTTAATGCCTCCACCGTCGGGTAAGAAGATGCTAACTTGCCGAGATTGTCTTGTAGGTACGCGGAGCCACGTACGAAGAAACATGATGTGGGATGGGGAGTGAAAAGAGGGGGAGGGGGGGGTTAAGTTCTGACGTAGCTTCAGCAAGCAGGCTTTGAAGTGGCTGCGAGTATAGGTTTGGCACGTCGCCGGCATTATCGGCGCTTCAACACCGTCTCGCCACTCCAACGGAAATACAAACTAAGACCCGAGCGGGGTTTGGGGGGGGGGGGGGGAGACGACTTCCCTTCACGGTGTTTTACTACCACGACATTATACAAATTAATTTACTGACTGCAGAATAATACCTGTTGCATATGAAAATGTTAAATACATCAGCTAAAAGCAAGTGGGCGATGGTTAAGTACGCGAGTGTTAGAAAATTCATATTTATTTATATATGATTCAAGTGGTTTCCAAAATACTAGCCTAGGTTAGTTTCTCAAGGTCGTTTAAGAGGCACACTTGTTGTCGGTGTTTTTTTTAAAGCATAAATACCAGAATTTCAACTTAAAATCTTGTCTCGTGCAAGTTTCAAAAAGCTATTTTTAAATAGTTTCGTTTCCCCTGAAGTGTTTTTTGAAAGTTTAGGAGAATCTTCATTGCTATTTCTTTGTAATCCGATACTTTGTTTACGCTAAGGGTTTAACTACCTACAATTATGAATTAAAATTTTATCTCAAAAGTTAAAATTGTAGTACGGGATAACATCCAAGACAATATTATTCATGATATTTTAATGATATGCGATTATTTTTGCTTAGTTAATTAATCGTGCTGAATTGCGAGATTTTCTCCAAGAAATATGTATAAATTTTAAACTCCATTAGTGTCAATCACTTTTCACTTTTTTTTTTCGCCGTTGTCATATATGTTTAAGCTATTACGTCATATCTCAGCAAAAAAAAATGTGTAAAATGCTAAATATATAGAAAACCTTTTTCCCACTTTTGAACGCCGTTAAAGCACTTATCTTCCTTCGCCACTAAAGGTTGTTCACAATAAAGGGAACACTTTCCAAATCAACTTTAAAAGCTGTTCACGATAAAGTGAGCACTTTTTATATCAACCTTATAAAAAAGTCGCTGCCCCTTCCTGCATATATTTTGACGACCACAATGATTCCCATACGCTCTCAAAGTCGGTAACGAAGAAGAGAAAGTGGTTCCATGTCTAAACGCTCAATAATAAGTGTCAGAGGAAGACGTTTAAGAATACTGGAATTATTTGTTTTTCTTTCTGTATTTATAATGCATATAAGTATATTAATTAGTAAAATTGTAAAATATTTACTTTTCCAATAATTTCACACTTTTTGACTGACGCATGAACAAAGTGATGGGGCCCATAGAAATGTTAATTTTACATGTGGCATAAATATGTACGGAATATGCGTACAAGTAGATCTTTAGCAGGGCTTTTAAAAGTGCTCATTTTACCAGGAACAGTCTTTTTCGGCAGTTCTTACCTAGAAGCATATGTGAGAAGTGCAACATGCAGCAACAGCGCTCCTAGCGGCTGGGTGTGATCGACCACAGTATTTCGCATGATGCAATACTGTTGTTTATAAGTGCAGAATGATTGATAGCTGCAGTTTGAGATTATTATAATAGTAACACGATATTGTTTCATTATTATATTTAATTATTAATAAACAGTATTAATTCGTGCTTTCGCGTATAATTATAATTGGTGTGACACATGAAAGCAGACTGTAAAAAGTAAACTTAAAATTAACAAGTGAACACAGAGTTCCATAGCTCAGTGTAGAAATATACCTATTCAAAAGGCTTCAGTTAAATTGTTATATTTACTCTCGTGTAATGATGACTTCTGGTTGCGTAAATCCAATGTTTCAAAATGTTCTCAACATACTTGATAAATCCTGTTTCATTGTTCAGGGCCACGCTTTTAAATATTATATCCAGGTCACGCCTCTAAACAACACACTGTTACACCTGTGAAGCTTTATTTAGGGAATACATAAATAAAATGCAAGGACTATAATAATAATCGTTATGAGCATGAAATAAAACAAATAATTGTAATCCCTCACTGCAGGCATTTAAGAAAATTACTGCAATCGATGAGAGCAAAAGGTATTTCAAAAGATACTACAAAAAAGCAGGAAAATAGGAGAATATTTCACTAATTTTCTATCTACGGAGATAGATTTTTTTGGAAGTCTGAAGAATTATTATAATTACGCAGCCAAAAAGCAGAACAAATGGCACTAGAAATAATTCATATTACCAAAAATATATCCCATAACTATACAACAAAATTACTGTCACTTTCTCCGTTGTTTCATGAGCACATATATTTAGGTACTGCCCATCTCCCCAAGCCTCTTCTGTCACGCCATTTTCTAGAGAGTGGCCGATATTTGTGTAGGAAGATAACGTATTTGTCTTAATTTGCCTTCATATACGAGTGATTGTCAAGTCGGCCTCTCGTCATTATGACTTGATTTCTGGTGGTACCAGTCACCGTTATTAAAAGATGAGAAACGTGACGCACATTGTCGATGGCCGGTGTTTTTTCTCAGAGTGCTTCCGGATTTCCAACGCTACTGTATTCCATGGTTCTTCACCCACGCCTCGTTTAACTTCCTCAGGCTGGCCAACGACATGTGTGTGGCGTCGATTAGTGTAATCGGTTCCACTAAACCTTACCTTCCTCTCATGACATCCATGCCGATCCTAACTGAAGGATTAATCGCCGTTTGGCATTCCTAACTGCTGCCGATAGACCATGTGATGATGTTTCAGAAAGAGCCCTCGATTGGAGAAGTGATTCCGATTTTGAGGACTGGCCATCCCACATGTTGTCTGGAGCAAGTAGCAGCAAGAGGTAATATTATTGTGTTCTGTGTGACTGCATAAATAGTTACAATTAATATTACAGTTAGGTTGGTGTTTAACATTGTGTCATATTGTGTACTTGTTATTGAAATTGTTTTGTGATATGAATACTTGGGAAAAAATAATAACACGATACTAAAATATACATGTGTCCTGTTCATTTGCTAAATATATTGGGTGACATGTTATAAGGTAATTGTAGTCACCTAAGCCCACCTACACTTATTGAGATGGCTTAAGCTACTGTGACATTTATTTTGACAGTGAGATACAGAAACAGTCTGAAAAAAGTATGTTAATTACTGAAAAAAACTTTTTAAATACTAAGAAAATGGAACAATGGATATTTTAATTTATATGTTTCTCCGTATAAACGTCAAAACTGGACAACATTGATATTTCAGGCTTCAGTTCAACATAATTATTGCTCACGTCATCAGAATGTCACGAATATTTTCTTAAAATCTGTTATGTGGTTTTGCCGGTGTTCCAATTTCCAATTCTGAGTTAAACGTTTCCAGTCAGACTAGCTAAACGTATAATCCTTATCGCAGCTGAACCAACTGTCGGATTGCAAAGAAATTGCATTAAAATTCTGTGACATCAAATATCGCTTCAATTGAAGCCAAACTTAGTGTTGAAATATTTAAATTTATACGAATCAATATTTTGACTTACGGGTCCTATATTTATGCTAAAAAAACTTAACATGTTATTTTCAAACGTGTCATGTATTTTTATTAATTTTGTGTTGATATTATATCACAAAACAATAACATATGTTCAGAATCTATTTAAAAAAAAATGGTCTCTCTTGAATGGCCTTAAAAAGTGAGACTAAATTGTGCGTGTTACGTTAACTATACAATTAGCTGAAACATATAGTGATGCACAGAGGGCCGCATAGGGGAAATACGGAGTTGTCCTAGCGTATAAAAAGATGCTCATATCCCTTCATTCTGTCACATAACACAGCATTCTACGCTACGAAACTGATCATGTAGCTTACCGTAGACGGATAACTAAGAAGCATAACAAATATTCAGAACTACAATGTACTTTATATTCGTAGCGAGTACGAAAAAAAGGTCGCGTTTTGAGTTTGAAACAAGAATTACAGGAAATCATTTTTAACTGTCAAGCGCAAAAATGAATGCGGCTACTCCTGTTTCGTTAAAAGGATTTTATGACAGTTACACTTTTTTTTTTTTGCGCTCGCTGTTACTGTTTCTTGACAAACTGGATGCAGACAGAACATTTTATTCAACAGATGCTTTCGATTTTCTGCAGGTCAGAGGAATTTTTATCAATACGTTCACGAACGTTTGGCTTCTTTACAAATCACCAGTTATTTTTCAGAAAGGCAACCGTTTCTTTCGGACTGTTGTTTCTAAGTTCTGTCCAAAAGCTAGTCAACTCGAAACTTGATTTTGAATTTAATGCTAGAATGCCTTTAAAACAGTACACATTTTAACGTGATAAAAAAATTAACATTTTTGTTAGTTTTAATGTACTAGTTAACAAATAGCTATTACAAAAAATTAGTTTTTTGTCTGCGTCAATAAAATTGACAAAATATGGGGGTAGAAAATCCTATTATTTTTATGAGACAGATTTTCGGGTTTAGCTAAAAATTACCCAAACGCTCAGTTTTCCACGTTTAAAACGTCTCATATTTGTAATAAAGAAGTAGTTTGACTCCATATTCAAGAACATTTAAAGGTTGTTCACGATAAAATGAGCACTTTTGAAATCAACCTCAGAAAAAAGTCACTGCCCCTCACTGCATATATTTTAAAGGGCGGACTGACATGCACTCAGTAAATTTGGTATCGATGTATGGAAAGTAGTTCCGTAGCTTAACGTTGAATAAATAGTGTTAGGTAACAATTTTTGATAACTTAAATTATTTCTTTCTCTTTCTTGGTTTTCTATATGCATCGAATTGTAAAAATGACGAGATTTGTTAAATACTTACTTCGCTATTAATTTTACACTTTCACTTGACCTACGCATGATAAAAAAGGGCCGAGGCCCATGACAATGATAATCTTACATAAGGCGGAAGAACACGCACTGTGCATACAAGTAGATCTTAAGCAGGGCTTCCAAAAGTGTCAATTTCACCGCCAATAACCTGTATGCATGTTCTGCTTACTACATCGCGTGGCGCTAAGAACAAAGGAGGTAGGCGTGCAGTTTTGGTTAGGTGGGGACGGCTGGAATCTGATGACGTCACAGTCGAGTCACTCCGCTTGGCCACGGTAATGTGAGCACTTTTCAAGGTCCCACTCGGCAGGCATGATAACCGACAAACTGCACTTTACTGTGGTCTCGAACGTTACCTTTTGAGAGCTGAAAAATTTCAGCGCGGCATTTATTAGTCACGTGGTAATGTTTACACTAACAATTGGCGAAATCATATAAACAAGCTGAAGGGAGCTCTAAGTAGCGGCATTAAAAATTGCTGACTTTACCGCGAACATCATATGGTACAATGCACGCTAATGTGGACGCTTTTCTTGTTGAAAGAGAAGTGTCACACTGAGCTGTATTTGGCTGTAGTAATGTAAATACTGCGGGGATCAAGTTCTACACATTATCCAAACACGAGAATGTGCATAGGCAGTGGGCTAATACGTGTTGAGAGATGACTTTGGATTGCGTACTGTTCAATCGGCTCTCGAGACCTCGATGTTAAGAGCTTCCCGAATCTCTAAGCCAAAGCGTTTCTCTCCAAATGTTTAATTCAGTTCCCTCTATTCAATCACACTTGTATTTTTCAGTGTTGACATGGTGCATTTGTGTGTGCCAATTTACTTCAAAAAAAAATTAATAATGTTTTAAAAACAATTGGGTCTATCTGCTCATAAAATCTCGTATTTCAAATTATAGTCTATTCGTAGTTTCTTCCCACTTTTTGAATCAAACCATTGAAAAATCACCCAATGTATGACGTGTTTGGTTATTTCCCAAATACGCCATGTATCACAACCATTTTATACCTCTGTTAACATAAAAGTATCTTTTTTTTTTCGTTAAATAGAAGTTTCACATATATATTTTCATAAATTATAATATATAATTCATAATAAATATTAATTAAAACAGTGAAGAAACACGCGTGTTGGTAACGCCTAGTAAGAAATAGTTCTCACACAAAATATTACTATAGGCTGTTTACGGTAAAGTGAGCACTTTTTAAGGCCCTGCTAAAATTCTCCTTTCAACTAATTTCTAACTTTCCGCCACTTTTTAATATAAAAAATTGTAATATGACAAATAAACACAGTGTATATATTTAACTACTCTAAAAGTTAAGGTCTGGGGCTGCAATAAAAAATATTTATTAGGGGATAATTCTCTTTGAAAGAGCCTTAAAAAGTGCTCACTTTACCGTGAACTGCCTATACAACGAGTGCGCACGAATTCTGTGCGTTGTCATTTGGTGTAATTTTCGCGATACTTACTTACGCTTAGTTTGCACAAGGCAGAGGAATGCCCTGGAAGTAGACCTTAGCACGACTTTAGAAGAGTGAAATAATCGCGAATGGATTATAATTCAAGGCTATTCACGATAAAATGAGCACTTTTTGAAATCAACCTTAGAAAAATGTCACTGCTCCTACCTTCATGTATGTTAACTGGCGCACTGAGGGACATGCGCCCAGTAATGTTGGTAAGCATGGCGAGGAAAGTAGTTCCATATCTTAACGTCGAATAAAAAGTGTTTGGTAACTAACTGGGACAAGTTAAATTATTTATACAGCCTTTTTTAATGCGTCGAAGTGTAAAAATCAGCAGATATATTTTTTAATATTTACTTTTCTAATAATTCTACAGTTTTACTTGACCGATGCACGAAGAAAGCGATGAGGCCTACGGCAATGACAATTTTACATAAGGCGGAAAGACACGCACCGGGCATACAAGTAGATATTAAGCAGGGCTTTCAAAAGTGATCATTTTACTGCGAACAGCCTATATGAATTCGTATGCAACTGAAAGAGCGAACGTACGCATCTGAGTGGCTTTAAGGGCAAACGCTCTAGGAGTACGGCCGACCGGTGGCTCGAGGATGACGTCATGTGCAAGGCTAGCGTTGAAAACACATTTCCTTCTGGCGCCGACCTTCTCTAATCCTCATGTTATGACTACAACAAGGTGAACTTATAGTCGAACATCCTTGGTGCAATTCTTATTAATACTAGAAAATTATAAATCACAGGCTTGAATATAGGCGCATACAAGTATACAATTTTTATGCGATATTTCCATGCTTATTTCAAAACAAGTCTTAAATTGTTACGTACAAAGAATTGTTTTAATTTCTGTGGTTTGTTAAGAGTTATATTTTTTGTGTGACACACAACACGCAGGTATTATATCTTCAAAAGCTCATCTAGAAAAATAGTCAGTTACGACACACAACGTTATCCGCAGACAAGTAGTTAGCAGGTAAGATACCGCTAAAAAGTAATTCTTATAAAGTCTTTTCACGTTTCCTTCACATTTTTTTAAATCAAACCTTCGAAAAGTCACCCAATGTAAGACGTGTTTAGTTATTTACTAAATATGTCATGTATCAGAAGCGCTTTACATTTGTGTTACTATAAAAGTTTCCTATTTTTAGTTAAACAGAAGTTTTACCTATGTTTGATTTATAAATTATAATGTTTCATTTATAATAAATGCGAATATAATCAGTGTGAAAACATTTGTGTTGGTAGCGCCTGGTAAGAAATAGTTCTCATGCAAAATACTATTACGACTAAGTGCGCAACAGTTCGGTGCGTTGTCATGGGGTGTTATTATCTAGATTTAGTTAAGCTTAGTTTGCACGAGGCGGAGGAATATCCAAGAAGTAGAACTTTAGCGGGGCTTCAGACAAATTAGGAGTAACTGTTAATGGATTATATCACTTGTTATTTTTATAAACTTGAAGCTTTAGTATACATTTTTATCTTAATCAATTGCTAATACTTTATAGGAGTTCGTAACTTATGGAAACACCTGGTTACCTCTAAGAAATTAATAATCATAATTCAAACCACGTACGTGATGATAATTAAATAGCAGTAATTTGAGCCAATGCGTAAAATATCTCAAAAAATTTCGACTCTCCTAAAATGAGCAGTAATAGATAATTATATTAATACATTACAGCTAGAAATACAATATTTACGGGTTGCATGTGAAGTGTTAGTCTTGTATAAATCCCTTCAACACCGAGTTATACCAAAATCATATAATCCCAAATTGTGAAAGATTTGTAATTTTCTTTAGCTTGTTAGTTATTTGTAAATAGTATTATGTTTACTTACTTTGCAAATACACAAACTCTTCCAGATAGTAATAATAAAAACAATTAATTTTATTCTCCTTCCTTGACGCCTTCGTTTTGATATGGTTGGTGAAACCAATTTCGGGCATTAGCCAAAACCCGAAATTACAAATTCAGTACATGAACAGATAGTGTTCAGTTAAAAGTTCTGGAGACATTTGGAGAGCTTTTAACAACGAAATATTTACAGCTCATTGGTGTGAGGCAACCGGGGGAAGGAGTAACGACTGAATACACTGGAGGGTAAACAAAATTATCACGTGAAAACAAGGGTAGCATCTGCTGCGTCTCCCACATGCGAAAATCGGTTAATCCCACGTGGAATCGATCTCGGATAATCGATACGGATAACCGTGACGGCAGGCCGGGGTGTTTGTTACAGGATCACAACTCTGCCTATTTCAGAAACAATGAAATTACATACTCGTAATATATTTTTGAGGATGTCATTTTCCAGACACTTGTGACAACTTTTATTAACTTTGGTGAAATACTGACTGACAGACTCGCATTCTGATATCGTGGGTTTTGTGTTTGTGCGGTTTGATATTAACGAGTTTTCTCAGCATGCCGTTCCCTCCTCATTAAAAATGAATGGCTAGTTATTTAATAGGTGCTTTCGGACTTTCCCATATATGTTTGCTGTTCACAGTAAAGTGAGCTCTTTCGAGGCCCTAGTTACTTTTCCCTTTCAGGCATTTGTTGTCCTTTAACCACCTTTTTAAATAAATATTGCCATGTAAGTAATAAATAAAGTTCATACATTCCACCACACTCAGAAATTAATGTGTAAGGCTAAAATAAAAAAATATATATATTTATTGACTATTATTCTAAATGTGAGTGTTTTCATAAGTGCTTACTTTACATGAATATTCTATATCGTAGGTATGATTCAAGGTATGATTATACTTTATTAATGTTCAAACTCAAAAAACTATAATTATTGTGGATAAAACATAGTATATAATATTCGGAAAAATAAAGTGTTCTACGTTTGCTGCTTATAAGTGTGGTATTGAGCTGGATAATCCAAATTAAAGACCTTTGGAACTGAAATTTTCGGGGCGGGGCGGTGTTGACCGAGGTAAAGGTACAATGTTTCCAGGGCTTGAGTCCATCTCGTGGCAAGGAGATTGAGAGAGTTCACGTGTGCTGCAGGAATTGTTTGGTGAAGACGTTTCTATCACAAAAGGGACAACTGATATGATCGGAGCTATTTTTTACTTCCCGAATTGTTTTCCGAACAGCCATTCTGAAATCAAGTTTGTCGTCCGCAGAAAATTGTCTTTCAGATGGTAGCACTGCAATGAAAAATGCTTCGTCCTCATCACGTTCTGTCTTCTCTAACGAATCCAGTATCTTCCTGTCGATTTCGTCGTTCAGTGAGGTTTGCTTCCGTCTCAGAGGTTGACGCTCTGTTGTTCCACAACTCGGTGTTGACGCTTCTACGTGATCACTTTGTTCTAAAGGCTGTTCACGATAAAGTGAACACTTTCTAAATCAACCTTAGAAAAAATCACTATAGGCTGTTCACGGTAAAATGAGCACTTTTGAAAGCCCGGCTTAAGATCTATTATTATGCACGTGGTGTATTCCTCCACCATATGTAAGGTTAACATTGCCATGGGCCTCAACAATTTATTCGGGGCGTTGGTTAAGTGAAACTGTTTAATTATTATAAGAGTAAATATTTTGGAAATCTGCTCATTTTTTACACTTTGATACATTAAAAAACGGAAAACGAAAGAAATAATTTAAATGATCACAAATGGTTACCTAACACTTTTTATTCGACGTTAAGATATGGAACAACTTTCCCTCCATCGTTACCAACTTTACTGGGCGCGTGTCACTCAGTGCGCCCGTTGAAATGTATGCCAGGCAGGAGCAGTGACATTTTTCTAAGGTTGATTTCAAAAGTGCTCACTTTATCGTGAACCGCCTTTACTCCTACATGCATATGTTTTAACGGGCACCCTGAGTGACATGCGCCCAGTTAAGTTGGTAACGATGGATGGGAATGTAGTTCCGTTTCTTAACGTCGAATAAAAAGTGTTATGTAACCATTTCTGTTAACTCTAGTGTATTTCTTTAACGCATCGAAGTGTAAACATAGCATATTTGTAAAATTTATATTTTTCTAATAATTTCACAGTTTCACTCGACCGACGCATGAATAAAGTGATGAGGCCCATGGAAATGTTAATTGTACATAAGGAGGAAGAATACACAACGTGCATACAAGTAGATCTCAAGCAAGGCTTTCATAAGTGCTCATTTTATCGTGAATAGCCTGTACCAAAGTTTGCGCCTCTCTGTCTACCCGTGTTTCAGCAGAGTCATTTATGCTCTCTTCTGCACGGACATTAGCCTGCGTATCGTCGTTTTCTGATTATGTTAACAAGAACTTAAGAACATCCGCATACAGATACTTTTCGTCGCGGCTTGGCTCCTTTGTTTCTTCAAGGATCTCATGAAATGATCACGAATATTGCTCCATTTGTCTTTTATGAGGTTACCTGAAAAAAATAAGTGAAAAGTTACAATGCCTAGTTACAGTTTCTACAAGTTTATTAAAATTAAACCTTGCATTCATATATATTTGTATGAGTATTTGTAGACAATCTTTTTTACGTGTTTCATCTAACGTAAATAATAATGCAACATTATTCGTACAACTTACAAATAGTAAAATTGTGATTTTGAAATGCCTATACAAAAACCATAGAGTAAATAAGGTGTATACCAGCGTGGCCACAGCAGTGTTATTGAATGGTCACTAATTTTTGTTGGCCCTTTCCACACATAACAACTTAGTCGGCCTAACTACCGGATCACTTTGAAATACGAAGTTGGCACTACTGAGTACCTACAGCGCTTCTGGCGGATATACCCTGAACTTCTTAAAACTTCACTACAAATATTATTATAATCACACGTACAGTTCAATTTCTTTAGGAATTTTGAAAACTTGTGGGCCACCTTCAACAGTAGAATAAAATGAATTATGGGTGGGATCAGAATATTACAATGTTCTGTCAAGAATTGCAACGTATTTCAGAAATTCAAACTTATCCTGGCGTTACGCTATCGTTATCAACAACAATATGGCCAGGCAACATAGTAAAACTAAGAGGCAAAGATTTTTTTTTTTGCGTAAATCTGTGAGAATGTATAAGTTTTTAAAAATGTATAAAATGTTTAAGCTCCCGTAGTGTGACAACTAGGAAACAATTTGTAATTGCTTTAATGGGTATTTAAAAGGTTTCACTGTACTGAGGGTATGCTTGGAGAGGGCCTGAGAAATAATCGACATGTTGTTCCCTATCCCACCCCCTGGCAAAAACTATCCGCTCTGAAAAATGTCTATGTAAAGGTAAAGTAATCACAAGTACTGTCTACAGGTTGAAATGTATACGAATTCTTTAGTGAGAGTAATTAATGCATTACTTAATTAGGTTATTTCTTTACAGGTGCCGCACCAGTGGCACTATATTAGTGGACTTGCACTGCAGCTATAGGCTGGGTGAAAAAAAAATACAATAAGGAACGGCGTCAGGAGCGTTTGCGATGCAATATGGGAGTATTTCGTAGAAGAACAGCTTCCGTTCCGACAGAAGATTCATGGCGTGATATAAGCGAAGGATTCAAAATTACAGCATATTTTCCGAATTGCACTGGATCAGTGGACGGGAAGCATACCCGAGTTTTTTAATTCCCTGCTAATGAATCGATCAACTTGAACTATAAACACTTTTTTTTTACTGTAGTTCTAATGGCCGTGGTCGATTCTAACTATAGGCTGTTCACGGTAAAGTGAGAACTTTTTAAATCCTAGATACTTTTTTTCTTTCAGCCATTCTTTATCCTTTAACCATAGTTTTAAATAAATATTGCCGTGTAAGTAATAAACACAGTGTGCATATTCCACCGCACTCGGAAGTTAACGTCTAAAGCTGAAGTTAAATATATTTATGGACTATTATTCGAAATGAGAGGGCTCGCTTTACCGTGAACAGCCTACACCGCTTTGTATACGTGGATGTAGGGACATATGACAAGGACTGCGACTCTTCTGTGTTCCAAAGGACACATTCTTACAAACTGCTAACGGAGAGACGTTTGAATGTACCAAAGTCAGCTAATATTCAAGAAGGTAGCAATGAAAACCTACCGTTTGTTTTGGTAGGGGATCAAGCATTTACTCTGACAGATAAATTACCGAAGCCTTTTAAATGGCATTTCTTCAGCGACAAGCAAAAGATTTTCAACTATAGGCTATGTAGGGCAAGGAGGTTTACCGAGTGTATTTTTGGCATTTTTAGCAACAAGTGGCGAATATTATAGACCTGTGACAATTTGCAAAATCGATTGTAAAGTCATTTTATGCACCGATATCAGTGTATTATTGGTGGGACCGCCGACATGTGGATGGTCGTACCTATATCTGTGTCGTGTCGGTCCAGTGTACCGCCTGGTTATTAGAGTACACGGAATTACAGTACTTCCGATATCGGTGTCGTCGTTGAGACTACTCTAACAGTGTCGAGCGACCTTCACTTGCTCCTCTAACTGAAAGTCAGACAACTTCTCGGGATTGTTTTCCTGACCGTTTGGACATGTTACCTTACTGTAGCCATTTGATTCAGTTGTCTGTTTTGCTCTTGTTTACAATACACCTCAGGAACCTATCTGCTGTTTCCCAACATATTTCGTCAGACATTTATTCTGGGAAATTTTATTTCGCAAACAAGATATTGCATTTAGAGGCTTTAAGAAACAAAATTGCTTGATATATAAGTGCACAGGAATGTGGGCTAATAATTTAAACAAATGAATTCACTTTATTTGTGATAGTTACTTTTATAGTTGTAGATATTATAAACAATGTGATTTTCGGAAGATAAGGAATTTAATATTCCGCAATCTTCTGTATAATTATCTACGAATTCACAAAAAGAATAGTGTTTTAGTTTTCAACTTAGTAATAGAAAACACTTTTAATATGTGCATTTTGCAGGTAATTACTGTACATAGCATTTTGAAGTGGATTAAGTGAATCATATTTTACATTTACAATTATATTTTACATTAAATTGTGAACATTTTAGTTAATTTCCTTTGACACAGTGTAACTGTGATTTTAACACATGGGCATACAAAACTACGATTTTTTTTATTTGATAAAAATCCTATAATAGGTAATTTGGAAATCTAGGACACTAATTCACACAAATATCAAACAATATATCTTTCACTAATAAACGCTCTTAGGTGACCACAGTGCCTGTATTCCATTGAGGTCAAACTGAGCTGGAGCGAGCGGGGAATCCCCTCATGACCAAAGAAGAGAGAACTCTGTGGTCGCAATAAACTGTACAAGGTGAATAAAAAAGTCCTGGAGAAGGAGCGTGGCCACTGAAAAAGTTCTCGCTCTTTTTTCGCTGGCTTTCCGACGCTACGAAAGGTATCTCCACAATCCCCTCTTGGCGCCTTCGTGTGAAAAAAAAAAGTTGTTAGCCATCGCTCAATCTTCTCTCTAGACAGCCGGAGTAATGCACTCTCCTGGTCTACCACGATAGAACTGAACCGTTTTCGTCTGTCAGTGGAGTGGATAGGTTGGGGCCAGTGGAATTTATTCCATAGACGCATGGTAAGCAATGCTTACCATATACATGTTGGAAATATTTGACCTTTTATAGTTTTCGCCTTAAGTAAAATTTTAAACACATTTAAATCTGAGTTTCTAGTTTCCGATTCGAGAAAACAGTTTCCGTAACTCCCGTACTGCACACGCATAGTGCTGCTATCTAATGTTTATTTCCACAAACGGGAGCGACTCACGATGAATCGAACTCGCAAGCAACAACACTCCACACGCTCGACCGCGTTCCTTCGGCAGGGTAAGCAGTCGTTCTGTTTGCGTCCTCCAGTCCTACATTTTTCCTTGGAAAATGGATGAAAGTGTTCGGGAAAACGGGCGTTTTCTTATCATTTGTAATATGCTCTCTAAATAATATTTAGTTTAGTTGTTATTACATTCATTTCGTATCCGTTTTTATAACTAATATTAGGTATTAGAAAAAACGGTAAATACATGTAAAGATACATGTAAAGGTTAAGCAAAGTTGTAAGTTGCGTTTGTTAGTAGAAATTGAAAATAGAACCACAGCCCGGCACTAGCAATTGTTACCTAAAACACTCAAATATGTGGGGTTATTATATAGCTCACCCTGTAAAAATAACTCACTACACGCCACTGGTTGGGGCGTCTCCTAACATCGGTGTCTTGAGAGCCTATGGGGGCGAAGCGAGGTGAGTATGGAGCAGCGCCGGAATGGAGAGGCGAGGGGAAAGGGAAGATCCCCGAGAATACCCTCCAAACCAACGAAATCGTTTGGCACGATTCCCAAGGGTGAAAAACCGGGAGCAGCCCCGCTGGGAAGCGAACCCGGTTCCTCTCGGTGGGAGGCGAGAGCACAAGATGCAGTAACACTGCGGCCCTTCGCCTGTCAGAGATTATACTCTGACGTGCATTACGATAAAGGTTGTTCGTTGAATATTTGAGCACTTTTGAAAGCTCTTCTTCGAATCTGCTTCCGTGACCATTCTGGATGCCTCCCAACACATGAAAATTTAACATCGCCATGGACCGGATCACTTTATTCGTGTGCTGGCCGCTTCAAGCAGTGAAACAGCCAGGAACGTAATATGTACCTAGCTAAAATGCCAGTTCTTACTCTCACGCACACAAGCAAATAGAAACAAAATTTAATAAATACGAAGTTCACAGTTTTTTTTTAAATTGCACTTTCAATACAATGTTAACGCGTAGAACTACTTTTCCTGTCTCTCTGCCGACTTCACTGGCGGCATGTCACTAAGTGCGTCTGTTAAAATGTATGCAGTGAGGAGAAGATTTTGTTTTTTTCAGCAGTTAGTTTCAGACGCGTTTCGTAAATGAAAGATGGGGTATGGTGCGCATGCGAGCTGCGCATTAGCAACTCCCCGACCGTGTCCGAAATGGCAGATTTTGTTGACAAAATTATCACGTGACACAATTTTGTACACATAACTGGTGATGTATAGAGTAATTTCGTATTGCATATTTTGTATTAAACGGATGTTAGCAAAAATACAAAATGACAAAATCAGCTCCATTTTGGTTTGGACCTTCAAAATACATACGCAAATGGGTAATTAAACAGTTTTTTTTAAACAAATAAGTGTTCATAAAATACCCTTGACATATTTAAAAACAAGCAAGTGTTGTGCTTTGTTTATATTTTTCACAACAATTTTTTAAAAGTCGTTAGTAGTAGGATTTGACCTACTTTGGGACAAGGGCATCGGACATCGGATTCGGATTCAGCCGGCCGCCATGTTGTTATGTTACCCGTCCGCCATCTTGGAAGTCATTTTCCTTTGACCACTGACCCCTGACCTTTGTTCCTTGACCCCTGACCCATGTTCTGTGACCCAAAACCTCCAAAAATTAAAAAAAAAGACAGAAAAATTTCCAAAAAAAATCATAAAAACATTTATTAATAAAAATTATTTTTAAAATTGTTTAAAATTTTTTTATTAAAACAGCTTAAACAATGTATAAAAATCTTTTTAAAATAATTTTAAAATACTAGTCCCCGGTGGCCATTTTCCCTAACAATTTCCCTTTTTCCCCTTAAAATTTCCAATTTTTACCTAACAGTTCTAAAAAAATTCCGAAAAAATTATAAAAACTTATGTAAAAATGAATTTTAAAAACGGACATTTCTAGACGTCCTCCCAGCACCACCATTAGTCATGTTCATTCCATCCCCAACAGACGACTGACTCCCTCACTCCCACCAATTGGTCAGCATGCCTCCACCCTCTCACCACTATATTTGTTTAATCGTAAATAATTTGTTTATATGTTACCGTAGGTGGCCATATTTGTCTCTTCGTTCGTCCTTTGTTTATACATGTTACTGAAGGCTGCCGTGTTGGGAGGCAGCCATCTTGCTAGGTGCAGTCCTCCATGTTGGTTTTTATAGTCATTTGTTTTAGAGTTTGTCTCTCACATTCGTTCGATTACCACATCAAATTTAATATGTTTACATCACCTGTGTACCACCAGGTGAGAGCCATATTTGTTTATGTGTTTAAATAATATGTTGCATTGATTTACCCCCCCCCCCCCCGCAATGTTTTTCATTGGCTAATTAGTGTTAAGTCGGCAAGCCTCCACTACCTGTGTTCCATCCCCTCAATATTAGATTACATTTTTCAACACATAGGTAGTATCGACTATGCAGCCTGCTATCGACCTGTACCGACTGGTGACATTGACGATTCCTGCAAAATACTTTAATAGTCTTTTTTTATATATTATTTGTGAACATAAATATTTTCTAAAGATATTTCTTATATATAAGAGCGGGTAGGTTTTTTAAAATAAACACAGTATATCTTTTAACATAAAATTTATTGTACACATAATAAAATATACAGGTTTATTGATCTTCTTAGACGTTCACAGGTCGATGCCTGCCTCGGCGACCCAGGAATTGTAGCGGGCAGGGAGACCCCGCCACTTGACAAACACCCTTCCGTTATGTTGTTTCAGCACCTTCTCGAACCTTGATGGCTGGCGATGTCCAATAGACTCGTCTTATGTAGCCCGCCTCAAGTTCTTCGATGATTGAAACGATCTCGTTGGTGTGGGAGTAATTTCCAACACTTTGCGAAGCAAGCGGTAGATGCAGCCTATCCACCAGCTCGCTCGGGTCGTCCCAGAATACGTAGTCAATCTTCTTACCGTCGTCTATCGTCTTCACACCTTCGCTGCTTTTCAGTGCTAGGTCTCTGAGGAGGTCTGCTAGAATGTCGATTTTTTCGTGATCTTCGTCCTTATAAAACACCTGTCTCGGAATCGTTATCTTGGTAAAGTATGTGCATGAGTTCGAGCAAAGTCTTGCAGTATTCCAGCAGATCGGATCCTGTAAACCCCCTGGGGTCCTTGTGAAATAGAATTTCGTATAGCCCGGGGTTTCCGCGTGTCGTGTAACTGTCAGTTGTAAATGTAGCAAAAAGTTGTTCTAAAGTGAATTCGCAAAATTTCCCAGTCTCTTGTTATTAGTTTCTGCTGCGGGCGCCGAGAGTATATAGTACTGAGCAAGCACCAGCCCGCCAATAACTTCCTGCCACTTCCTTTTTCCCCATAGGAACACTGCCTCCTTTTACGAGTGCGCACTTGGGAGCCTGGACGTCTAGCCGGCGCTGCATCTTCCTGCCCGGTGAAGTGAAGTGAGCATTATCCGTTCAGCGGAGCGGCCACCGGGGAAGCAGGCCTGCTGCTCCATGGAAGCACTGAAAGCCCCTGGGAGAGAGACAGAGAGACAGAGCCAGATGGATGCTCGATAAGAAGTTCTCGGGAAGCAAAATACTGAAACACTGCACTCCAAAGGGAGAGAGTCGATGTTCGCTTCGCCGCGAGCCGACTGTCTTCACCTCGTCGGGTGGCGCTATCTATCGGCGAGGAAATGGAAGCTTTTCCAGAACTCATTTCGAGACGCATCTGGCTATATAGGGTGCGCCGACTCCGGATATTAACGAAGGAATCTTAAACAAAAGGCGTAACCCGCTGACCAGCGAGACTCCGAGGAGAGTTAAAACACGCGTCTTCTTTTTTTTTCCATTTCCGAGTCGCCGTGTTGTTAGTTTTTTTGTACCGAGACAATTTCCTGAGTTTTTAAGATCTTATCGATAACTGGGGCCAGAATAACGGCGTTCCCGTCATGCCCTCCCACGAATATAGCAAATTTAATCTATTATATTAAACACCTTTAAATGCTGTTCACGATAAAGTGAGCACTTTTTAAATCAGCTTTAGAAAAAGGACACTGTCCCTATCTGTAAATATTTTAACTGGCGCACTGAGTGACTGCCCAGTACAGTTGGTAACGATGGATGGGAAGTAGTTCCTTATTTTAACGCCAAAAAAAAATGTTAGGTAACTATTTATGATAACTTAAATTATTTATTTCGCTTCCTGTATTTTTTTATGAATCGAAGAGTAAAAATTAGCAGATTTTTCAAAAATGTTTACTTTTCTAATAATTTCATGGTTTCACTTGACCGACCCATGAATAAAGTTGCGAGGCCCATGAGAATGTAAATCCTACGTAAGGCGGAAGAATACACAACGTATATGCAAGTAGGTTTTAAGCAGGGCTTTCAAAAGTGCTCATTTCACCGTGAATAGCCTTATAACTGCAAGAATTTATTTGAAAACCCGAGCTAAGGAAATATTTCGTGTTTATGGGAGAATACAGATAAGCATTTCCTTCATATTAAGGAACATACTGGACATAACTGAAAGTAGGACTTTAACTGTAGCTTCTGTAATAACACTTTTAACTGAGATCGTATAAGTAATTTGTCTTTTAGTACCGTCCCGTACAAGTCATTATAGTGTAGACCTACACGTGTATTACCTGCCCTTCACAAACATAATCTAAAATACCTTTGAGTGATATATTATCTTGGGAATCGAAAACACATGTGTGTTTCATGATCCGACCACATTCCCTCCACATTCTTAAGTTGGGGAAGATTTTCATAAATAAAAGTAATCCACATTTAGTTCAAATTTTTCTCGATACTATTAATGAAATTTTCAGTAATGTAAGCAAATGTATCAACTCTAACCCTCAAGTTGATATTCAATTTATTTTTTTCTATATTCTATTCTCGGTTTCTTCACACCATTTGAATCAAATTTTGAAAAATCACCCCATGTATCACGTGCTTAGTTATTTCCTCGGTATGCCATGTATCACAAGCGTTATATACTTCTGTTAGTTTTACAGTATCACGTTTTTCGTTAAATTGAAGTTTTACCTGAATTTTATTTATAAATTATAATATTTCATTTATAATAAATATGAATATATCAGTGAGAAAGCATGTATGTTGGTAGCGCCTAGTAAGAAATAGTTATCATGCAAAATATCATTACAACTGAGTGCGCTAGAATTCAGTGCGTTGTCCTGTGGTGTGATTTTCCAGACTCAGTTAAGCTTAGTTTGCACTAGGCGGAGTACTGTCTTGGAAATAGAGCTTAAACAGGGCTTCAGAAATGTGTGAAGTAACCGTGAATGGATTATTTCTTGCTCTTGCAAGTTATTAAACTAAAATTCGTATTCAAGTCTTCTTCCTGCACTCATCGATATCGATCTATATCCAACAAGTATTTCTGTTGCTTGACGTTTTGTCAAAGGCTGTTCACGGTAAAGTGAGCACTTTTTAAGGCTCTCCCAACAGGCATCAGCCACTAATAAATACATCTTATTGCAGCCTCAGGCATTAAATTTCGAGGGTGGTGAAATGTATACACTGTGTTTATTCGTCACATACAATGTTTATATTAAAAAGCAGCAGGAAGATGGAAATTGGATGAAAGGCAACATTTAGAAGAGCCTTAAAAAGTGCCCACTTTATCATGAACACCACAGCGTATACCAACGTTTTCAATATGAATTTCAAATGACCACTTCAATCCACGAAGAACGAATGGAGCTAAAATTGCAACGTTTTATATAGAATTAATGTATTATGGGTTTTGTAGGAATAACGTAATTGTTACATTGGACGAATCGGCCCCATTTCTTAAAACCAACTTTTCAGTAAGAGAAATTAATATATTTCGACCAATTTCATCTTCACTGAAACTAGTAAACAACTCTTGAGTTGAGCTGAATATACTTCTGGTTATTGTACTTATGCTGTTACAAGTCTGTGCTGGAAGGCAGGACCTCCTGTTCGTACATATATTGTATTGTTATGTAAAGGGCTTTTTAATGTCCCCCCGGTTTTATGCTGGAAAGCTTAGCAGGGGACGACTTTAACCAAACTTAATTAACACCCATGCCTCACCCGGGATTCGAACCCAGAGCGTCCCGCACCCCAGATCGGTGCCGCACCAACCGAATGCGCCACGGGAGGTCGGCACGATTCATATAAATATAATATATTTACGTGTTTATTTATTTCAAAATTTAATAAACTAAAAACAATTAGTTGTACCTCAAATGTGAATTTTCCCTGAAAAATTACTAACCGCTTCTGGAACGACAACTGAACAGTGCGTTCTATGCCGCTGTTAGTTTGTTGGAGTATTCTTTCGCCAGAGCCGCTGAATTCGTATCTTCTGCGAACTGTCCAATGTCCAGGAGTGTAACGTAAACACTTTCCTTCGAATAACCCGACAGAAAAAAGTCCTGTGATCTCGGTGCCACAGATTCTTGGAAACTGTCCGGTCGTTAAAGAAACTTAGTTCAGTGCTACGGCTTCGTTTAATAAATGGCATGCGACGTCGCCTGGTTGAAAATATCATCGGCACTCTCCGGCGTTTACAGTCACGTCCTCTGGACGGCTGCGTAACAAACGCGGACATTTTTCCGAAAGCATGAGTTCTTCATAGACGTTCTGCGCCATATTTTTTACGGCTCAAATGTGTGTGTTTGAATTCACGTAGCCAGACAAACAGAATTATACAGAATGTTCCGCGACTCAATCGACGTACTTCGGCAACAAAAAATGGCGTATACACAAGTAAGCTATAAGCCCCGTGTCTGAGTTACAGGGACGTAAACGCCATAGAAACACAAACTATAACACGTTGCTGAAGTATGTCGGTTGATTCGCGGAAAATCCTGCATCTCGTCTGCAGACCATGTGATGGGTAGTAGGCCAATAATTTGAACAATATACATCCGGAACTAAATCCAGTAGTTAATTTGATTTCTTTTTGTGCTCTAAATATTTATCGGCGATTTAAGACAGTAGAATTATTCTTATTGAAACTGAATTTAATGAGCTGTTTCCTACTGGATGATCAGTGGAATGCACTGATGTTTCGGTAGCAGGCAAGTTTAATTGACTGGGAATCAGTGGAAATCACTGATAAACCAGTAAATAGCAGCAATTAAAATAATCATTATAATTTTACTTAGTCAAGTGGAGTAGTTTTAAGAGTGGGATGAATCCCCACATTTTCTGTGAAATAGTTGTTTGCGCGAATACGCGTATCTCGGTGAATAAATGTTATGCAAATACGACTTCTTGTCAGAAAAGATAAAAGACAGTTACCTATGCCCCTATTTTTTTTTACTTTTTTCATATTGAGTGTATTCTTGGAGAGAAAAAAATCGTGAAAATGGTCAAATATCGCATTTTTAAAGCTTGTCCATGCAGTTTACATAAGCAGTAAGAGAAAAGTACAAACGTACGGGAGTAGTTTAACCTGCGGTCTTTCATCGCGTGTAATAAAACTCCAGTGTTACACATCTAATTTGCACAGCACAGCGGTACGACGGAAACACTGCACGCCTTGCGCGTAGGAGCGATGAGGCACTAGACGTGCGTGTTAGTGTCGCCCGTACCGCTCCCTCGCTTCTTGACCTTGGACTTAACACATATGGAGTAAAATTCGCTTATTTGCGCCAGTCCTGATTATTTACACTTTGGAATGATACCTGTATCCCACAGTTTTCGAAATTCCATGAACTTATACGTCTTCAGGTTATCTTTCTCCGCTGTTTTTTGACACGTTGAATAAGAGTACCCGTTCAGTTGCGATATACACCTTAATCAATCACGTATTGTTCACTGCCGCCATGTCAGGAAGTCAACGGTAACAGCCGACAGTGCAGATGAAGGATCCCCTCATAATAGCTCCAGTTGTTTCGAACTTGTGTACCAGCGCTAATAATGAATTCGTTTTTGAAGGTTTTATACCACCAAATATGCTATGGTATGCCCATTATTTAACTGTGATCGGGTTTGTAGTCCAATAGTTTTCAGAAGCAAAAGAGCATGTTTGGCTTCTTCACGGCAACTATGGCAATGTGTCGGAAGATCTGCCAAATCGCGAACCAACACAGCTACGTCATTTCTTGATAAAGACTGATCACGATATAGTAAGCACTTTAGAAATGAATCTTAGAAAAACGTCACTGCCCCTGCATGCATATATTTTAATGGGCGCACTGAGTGACATTCGCCCAGTATAGTTTATGACGATGGATAGAAAGTAGTTCCATATCTTAACGTCGAATAAAAAGTGTGATGTGACCATTTGTGATACCGTAGGATTATTTCTTTTGTTTTCTGTTTTTTTTTTATGCATCGAATTTAAAAGGAGCAGATTTGTAAATTATTTACTTTCTTAATAACTTTACAGTTTCGTTTGACCAACGCATAAAGTGATAAGGCCCACGGCAATGTTAATTTTACATAAGGCGGAAGAATACACAACGTGTATACAAGTAGATCTTAAGCAGGGCTTTCAGAAGTGCTCATTTTACCGTGAACAGCCTATAACGGATGAAACCGTCAAGAGCTACCACAAATCCAATGTGAAGGCAAAACGGTGGTTTGCGACGCTTTCCCGTCCAAATAATGAAAGGAAATTTTTCGTCGATTTATATTAATTACTTTTTAACTTTAGACATGTATTCGTCCATTTAACACTACTTATAAAACAGTATTTCGCCCTTGATGCAGCGATGTTGTGATGGGCAGACAACTTAGCACCCACAACGGCGAACCCGAATGGTAGTAACTTAGTCGTTATGTTTTCTCGAGGTGCTCCCATTTCTCTCATCACTGTATACCTTCGCTCCCATATCTATCTCAATCGGCGATAAATACCTCAGCTGTCAATGGCCGCCCGAATATCCTTCTCTTATATCTCTCTATCATCCGAATTTCGCAAAAATATTTCACGACCAGTTGTATTTCATAACACTTTAGCTCAGATATACTTTTGTAATTGGATGTTCTAGATGTTAGGCATATTGTGTCTGCCCACGAATCAGAGACATACAGTTTCGGAGTAACTTAATTCTGATTGGCCTCTCAACTAAGAAAATATCTTCTCACAGACACACGCCACCAATAAGGAAAAGGAAACTGCTGGTACGCTTGTAGCGTATTGAAGTCTAGCTTGTGCGGAAATCTTTTCGCAAAATTCGGGTGTCCCTGGGTATAGGTAGGGACAAGTGTTTTTCGCAAAAAGATTTTAAGGCAAATTGTACTCCAAAACACTTTTGTTCATATGCACTTTCGTGGTTGAATTATGTTTAATGTCACGTGCCTCAAGTGTCTGTCCACGAATCACGAGCGTTCAGTATTGAAGTATTTTATTACGTTTGGCCCAGTCAAAAAGGAACATGTCTTCTCTTCTGGACACGAGGCCGATAACCAAAGGAAATTATGGCTGTGGACGGAGGATATTGAAGTCTTGCATTGCCATAAATATTTTTGCGAAGGACACCTGTCCCTAGGTATAGGTTATTCATGATAAATTGAGCAGTTTTGAGGCCCTAGTTACTTTTTTCTTTCAGCGATTTTTTTTATCCTTTAATCACTTTTAAAAACAAATATTGACATATAAGTAATAAACACGTTGTTTAGATTATACCACACTCGGAAGTTAACGTCTAAGCCTGAAATTAAATGTATTTGTTCACTTATATACCAAATGAGAGGGCTTCCAAAGGTGCTCCACTTTACCGCGAGAAGACTATATTCACGAGGATAGCGTGGACTCTGCTGAGACCTTGATAAGAGTGACGGGAGGATTTTCGTTTCCTTTGTTACATTAATGCAGAGGCTTAGATCGGGAATGAAAAGCTGACGCAGTCCCTCTATTTGTAAGAATTTCACTTGCCTTACACTAACAAAGAAACTAATATAAAAATATCAAATACTTCCCCGGCAAGCGTTACTTTATATTCGTGTTTTTTTTTTAATCACAGTAACACGTTGGTATTGGTTGTTCACGGTAAAATGAGCCCTTTTGAAAGCCCAAGATCTACTCGTATGCACGTTATGTATTCTTCCGCATTATGTAAGATTAACATTGTCTTGAACCCCATCACTTTATCCATACGTCGGTCGAGTGAAACTATTAAATTATTTGAAAAGTAAATTAAATCTGTTCATTTTTACACTTCGGTGGAATAAAAAATATACAGAAAGCGAAAGAAATAATTGAAGTTATCAGAAATGGTTACCTAGCACTTATTATTAGACGTTAATATACGGAACTACTTCCCATTCATCGTTACCAACTTTATTGGACGCATGTCATTCAGGGCACTCGTAGAAATATGTGCAGGTAGGGGCAGTGACTCTTTTATAAGGTTGATTTCAAAAGTGCTCACATTATCGTGAACAACCTTAATAGTCGCTATCCAACATTCATATTTATGACGTAACCACTCGACTAAAATAATTAATAACCATTGTTATTTACTTTGATGTTCTGTTGCAAAACTTAGAGGCTCTATTATGTTTTCTTGTAATGCGTTTGTTGGTTGAAAAAAAAAACTACACCAAAGTATGCATTTATCAAGTTTGAAAAAAAAAATGTGTTTCCAATATCGCACACAAAAGTAATTTTGTTGCTTTTCAAATTTTGTTTGCTCAACAATATATTTTGTTAGGGCAACTAAATATATATTTGGCACTATACAAACACAAGTTTTGTTTGATTTTATTTCAGTGCAGAGAGAAACTAGGTGTGTTGGTAATGCGCAGTTCTTGTGAAAATGTGATTGCACTGAGAGCACACGAATACGGTTCGTTGTTCCTTTTGGTTTAATTTCCTAGACTTGGTTAAGCTTTGCTTGCATGAGGCGGAGGAATATCCTGGAAGTAGAACATAAGCAGGGCTTCAGAAAAGTTGGAAGTAACCATGAATCGACTATGTTGATGCAGTAAGAATATAAACACCACACCCTGTCGTTGTTGCAAATGGTAGATGAAGCAATCTCTGGCAGATATTTAGGGGTAGTGAAATTTTGCGAAAAGATTTCAAGACAAGATATACTTCAAAGCAAGTCGTTTACTTATCTTGATTGGCTGAATTACTTTTTGACAAGTGTCAACTGTCTGCGCACGAATCACGTAGGGCCAATGTTACCGAATTCCGTGTGGCCCAGTCAAATATGAAATCGCCTTCTCAAACAGACAGCAACCAATGGCAATATACAAACTGCTGTTAGGTACTTATTGTATCGAAGTCTATCATATACTAATATTTATTCGCGAAAAGTCACTAGCTCTACAGATATTTGTCACACAGTAAAAGCTTTAAACCATCATATCACGCGCAGTTCGCTCTGAGATGACTCCGTTCTCTCACACAACTGGTACTTCACCCACAGCGACAAGTTCCTCATGTCTCCGCTAGGCTGCAGCACGCACAAGCTGTAAGACCTTTGAGTGCGGTACTAGCAAGGCCGTGGTACATAAACTGCCACCGAACAACGTTAATTGAAGTTCGCAGGTTTATGGAAGCCATTATAGAAAATTCAAGAAAGGGCAATGCTAAATAACAGTCTCTACCTACTTTGCGTGCAAATTGTTTTACAGGACGATACATTTCTTCAGCGTGTTATCTTACGCGTGCCGCTGTAAAACGTGCAAATTTATGGCGTAAGAAATAGCTCGATAGTATTGCATCACGCTTGCGAAATATTGGCTTAGAAAGTTATTGAAAGATGATATCTGGGGTTACTATTTCTTGGATTTTCTATATTCGCTTCCAAAACTTATCTATTTTTATCAATGATTTTAACGTTTCTTTATGTACCACGCCATCTTAAGCGCAGTCAGGCCTATAGAGAAGGGTGCTATGGAAAAAAAAAAAGGGGGGGGGGGGTCCTTCTTGGTCCAGGCACCAGTGCGAACTGGCTCTGTTTAAAGTTTTTATTTCCAACTACCAACTTCAAAATCTGTGTTGCAAATGTGTGTTTGCTTAATCGCAAACCGTGCTACTGCTATAGGTTATATGAGTGGGTGTTGATTATTAATAGTTACAAAATAAAGTTAATAATTTATATTTTGGCTCGTGCAAGTAATACCACAATTCGAGCCAAACACAAACTTTTATACACACATGCATAGAATTTCTCGGTTTACACGAGCTCAAAAGTGACCTCTTCGGAACACCAGCGCTCACTTTGTGGCGGGTATTTTTCTTGTGCCAAACTCTCCCGTAAATAATCTCGCATTTTTCACAGCCTGAGTGGAATTTAACTTAACCACGACGCACGTGTTGGTGGCTGGGCATACAACCAACGCCTCCAAGGGCGTGAACAGAGTTATACATGCTGCCACCTTGGAGTGAACACGATGTAGGAAATATTGGCCGAGGCCAGTAACAAAGCAAGAAGCTTGGGTACGACACAGTCGTCAAGAACTCGTAGTTGTCACACTTCTTGAAGTAGTTGATACCAACGCACTGTCGCGTACACACGATATCAACAATTTTGTTTATAATCTATTCACGGTTACCTCACATGTTCCTGAAGCCCCGCTGAAGATCTACTACCAGGATATTCCTCCGCCTCGTGCTAACTAAGCACCAAAGGGCAACGGACCGAATTCGTGGGCACTCGGCAGTAATGATGTTTTGCTTGAGAACTATTTCTTACTAAGCGCTACCAACACACGTGTTTTCTCCTTGTTTCTATTAATATTTATTATGAATTAAATATTATAATTTATAAAGATAAGATACTTTCATGTTAACAGGGGCATAAAACGCTTAGGATACATGGTATATTTAGGAAATAACAAAACATACGTGACACATGGGGTGATTTTTCAAATGTTTAAATCAAAAAGTGTGAAGAAATCGAGAATAGACTACAGTTGGAAGGGCCTACGTTTGTGGACAACATTCATCTTTACTGAGATAATGAATGAACAATCAGGTTTTCAACTGCGCATATACATATATAGGTGATATTGAACTCTGTGCACAAACTTTGTGCGATTATTCGTAATATAAAATGGTATACGGAACATAATACGATCTATGACCAAAAATGATTATTAAGGGAGATACACGCCGTTGAAAACTGGCAATTGAAATAGCTATTTGCAAAATTTCATAAACTACATGAGATGAAACAACATATTCGGAATATATCTGATTTGGCGGGTAATAACATCGCCCGTCTTTAGGAAACTAGAGGGCGCCATGTTATCAACTAAGTGTGTATCCCCACACCCACGGGTGTATATCGAGGGTTATCTAAATTGAAGTGAAAGCTTTTCTACGTATTATTTACTTAAGAGACGTCTTTTTGTAGCCCATGGAATAACTAAAAGGCGTGAAAAGGAAATCATTTTAACACCCTAGTTAAAGCTACAGTGTATATTCGTCGGAAATATTACGTTCTGGTGCACAGAAACAAACATGTAAGCTGTTTAAATGATATGGTGAGCTTCAGAAATTTGTGGCAGTTGAAGAAATTCTTAGAATCGAATAATTTTTGTGCATATACTATACTTGGTTTTCCATATCGACGAAAACGAAAGAGTAGAGTAGAGATTTGGGCGGCTCTTAACAGCGAGGTCTTGAGAGCCGATGAGGGCGGATTGAAGAGAATATGGGCCGGCGCCGGAATGAAGGGGTGGAGAAACGGGAGATCTCCGAGAAAACCCGCCGACCAACGGCACCGTACGGCAAGATTCCCACTTGCGGAAATCCGGTGACCCGGCCGGGGATTGAACCCGGTTCGCCTTTGTGGGAGGCGAGGACGAAACTAAACTTTTCTTTTGCCTTTCTTCATAATTCCGCTACGTTTGCAACCTCGCTTCCTTCGGTTTACTCATCTTCACTTTTCAGTATTCTGGTTCTCTCTTTCAAGGACGCTGTAATTTTGCATGGCACAGTCTCGCTTCCGCGTCTTCTTTTATGTCGGCTTACCACCACACTCCCAGAATGTCGGAGACAATTTCCGAGGTGGGTTCTTTTACGTCTTTACTACTTTCGCGTATCGCCTTCTCTTAACGGTTTCTGAACTTGGCGTTCCATTAGCTTCCTATAAAGAGACTTCTCCTGCACAAATTACCTTGCTTTCCTTTGCTTATCGATCTCTCCCCCCATCATCATATTAATACATTTTGTGATCTCGTAAATACTAAACTAATTTTCATTTAACGTTTAAAGATATGAAAGCGAAATTTATCGATCTCCAAACGACAAATAGTTTTGTTGTCATTATTATCCATGTTAATATTTAGAAGATACCTAAACTTATCAGATGGCTGTCCCTATTTGGACAGTATAGATGGTTCCTATAACCATCTTCTCTCTCTCTCTCTCTCCCTCTCCCTCTCTGCAGAAACTAAGCTAACACCCGAGACATGGAAAATATTTAAGTCGCTACCATGAGTAAGTCTAGAGATAGGATAATTCTTTTTCGTTCTTGTAGAGATTGCGAGGAATGTACCTACGCATTTTATTGAGAGAGGCCGGCAGCAAGGACTTTAAGAAATTTTTGTTTTCAGCAAGGGCGATGGAGGAGGAATCTACTCCATAGGTAGATACTGCTCAAAAATGTATTTAAAGACTTCGGAATTTGATAGCTGTAGTCGAAATCAGCGTGACGTATATTGAATTGTCAGGACGAGGATGTAGGCCTACTGTAGTAGGGAGGATAGAGAGTTGAACAGGGTATAGGCTAGTCATGGTTAAGTGAGCGCTTTTGAAAGCCCTTTAATTTGGAATAATAGTCATGTATTTTATTCTAGCCCTAGACGTTTACTTCCGAGGTTGGTGGAATCTACACACTGTGTTTACTGCTTACATAGCAGTATTTATTTAAAAAGGCTGTTAAAGGATAAAAAATTGCTAAAATAAAAAAGTAACTAGTGCCTCAAAAGGGCTCACTTTACCATGAACAGCCTATAGTCTGGTTCACAATATGCACATGTTCCTACCACCGCCAAATCAAGGACTATAACATATTTTCTCTCACAATCGATTCCGCTCGTACGTTACTGTCATGTGTGATTTCGCTGTTCGTGTCAACTTCTATTACTGACAACAGGTAGTTTAAAAGTATTCAGTTTGCATGTGATCAGCGTGTACGTGCTCCGTCCGAGCTGCTTGCACGACCTTGAAAGCTGGTGCGCAGGGGGCGGACAACCCATGAGCAAGGCCAAGGCGAACCGGGTTCAATCCCTGGCCGGTTCACTCCCGCATTTTCGCAAGTGGGAATCGCGTCGGACGCCGCCGCTGGTCGGCGGGTTTCCTCGGGGATCTCCCGTTTCCCCCCGCCCTTTCATTCCAGCGCTGCTCCATATTCACCTCACTTCACCCTCATCGGCTCTCAAAACCTCGATGTTACGAGCCACCCAAATCTCTTCACCCACTCACTCACTGATAAGCAAGGTGAAGCGGTTGCGGCACGTGGATAGGGTTGGGTTAGTACCTTAAACAACATATCATAGGTGGGGAAGTTATGTTATACAGACTAATCACTTATCACTTCTTATAGGGCTATATACAATACTAAGAGAAACGATTATGTAACATTACTTTGATATGTGTTTATTAACTTGATCTTCATACACGCTGCTGTAGTTCCAGAATAGATGAATATAGGTGGCTCTTAACATCTGGGTCTTGAGAGCCGATGAAGGTGGAGCGAGACGAGTATGGAGCTGCGCCGGAATGCAGCGGCGGGGGGAAACGGGAGATCCCCGAGAAAACTCGCCGACCAGTGGCACACGAAAATCCTGGGAGTGACCCCCTCCGGGAATCGAACCCGTTTCGCATAGGTGGGAGGCGAGTAGTCTAACCACTACACCACCCAGGCCCCGTAGGTGGGTGGTTGAACATCGATAAGAAAATGTGAAGAATTCAGGAGAGAGAAAGAGCTCGTGCTTCATATATTTATCCGTGTTTCAGTTCAGTTATTTTTAGCAATAGTTAGGACTTGACGTCTCGTTTACGGCGAGATCGTTAGAGACGTGAGCAAGTTGCTCAGAGAAGCAGGAACAGGGAAGGAAGCAGCCATGGCATGTAGAGGCTGTTCACGGTAAAATGAGCACTTTTGAAAGCCCTGCTAAGGACCTGCTTGAATACACTTTGTGCATTCTTCCGCGTTAGGTAAGATTAACATTTTCATAGGCCTCGTCACTTTATCCATGCGTCGGACAAGTTAATTTGTGAAATTATTAGAAAAGTAGACGTGTAACAAATCTTCTCGTTTTTACACTTCGATGCATTTAAAAGGAACAGAGAGCGAAAGTAATAATGTAAGTCATTAAAGGCTGTTCACGATCAAGTGAGCACTTTCGAAACCAACCTTAGAAAAAAGTCACTGCCGCTACTTGCATATATTTTAACTGGCGCACTGAGTGGCATGCGCCCAGTAAAGTTGGTAACGATGGATGGGAAGTAGATCAGTATCTTAAAGTCGAATTAAAATTGTTAAGTTACCATTTCTGATAACCAAAATTATATTTCGCTTTCTGTTTTCTTATCGAATCGAAGAGTACACATTAGCAGATTCGTAAAATGTTAACTTTTCTAATAATTTCGCATTTTCGCTTGACCGACGCATGAATAAAGTGATGAGGCCCATGACAATGTTAATCTTACATAAGGTGAAATAATAGACAACGTGCATACAAGTAGGGCTTAAGTATGGCTTTCAAAAGTTATCATTTATCTGTGTACAGCCTATACAAATGGTTACTTAACACTTTATATTCGACGTTAATGTATGGAACTATTTTCCAGCCATCGTTACCAACTTCACTAAGCAAATATCTCTCACTGCGTATAATAAAATATGTGCATTCAGGGGCAGTGACATTTTTCTAAGGTTCTTTTCTTAAGTGCTCACTCTAACGCGAACAGCCTTCAGTAAGGGACCATCCCGGAATTCGTCTGGAGTTATTTCGGAAGACTGCGAGGAGACCGATATCAGGTTACACCGGACTGGGAATCGAACCCCCGAACGCGAGTCCAGTGGTTTTCCACTGCGCCACGTCGCCCGGTAACTCGGCGAGATCATAGCACACATTGTTTCGACTCTGTCTCAATGGCCGAGCCACAACAAAAGCTTCCCGATATTGAGGCCAGCAAGCTGTGGCCACACGTCACAGCTCACTGGCCTCGCATCAAAGGCAGCGCATAGGAAGCGCCCGAACGCAGGGGCGTACGCAAGATCGGCGCGATCGACTCTTCGGAGGAACCGAATTTTTTTTTTAATAAAATCCATTCACGGTTACTTCGCACTTTTCTAAAGCGCTGCTTAAGTTATACTTCTGGGATATTCCTCCACCTCGTGCAAAATGAAGCTTAACTAAGTCAAAAAAATTACACCAAAGGACAACGCAACGCATTCCTGCGCACTCAGTTGTAATGATATTTTACATGAGAACTATTTCTTACTAGCCGGTACCAACACACATGTTTTCTCACTGTCTTTATACATATTTTTATGAATGAAATATGATACTTTTTAAATAAAATATTTGTAAATCTTCAATTTAACGAAAAATAAGGTACTGCTATGTTAACAGAGGTATAAAACGGTTGTGATGCATGGCGTATCTAGGTAATAACTAAGCACGTCATACACGGGGTGATTTTTCAAAGGTTTGATTCAAAAAGTGCGAAGAAACCGCGAATACATTATAGTTGGCGCAATATGACATTGTCAGATTGGAAAGTAACTTCTGTACTTTGCTTGGCTTGCATTAGAAGAAAAAAATGTAAAACGTAATTTCGGTTTTCGCAATTAAATGCTGCGCCTGCTAAATGAAACTGAGAAGTTCGTGGGATGTATTTGTAGACCTGTTTGTAAATTTTTCCAAACAATTAGCAATTTGTGCCAGAGGAACACGCATACCTTCGTAACGAATGAAGCTCAATTACTGCGGGAAGAAACCCGCGGACTGCCTTTTATAGGTAGACATTAGCAAATATCAAATTTCGATAGAACTCCTTGCCTAACTAACTAACATAGGATTAATACTATGTTGTTCAAAATGTCTTTGTATGAGAATCCCTATTTTTAAAAATACAAAAATGGATACTGCGGGTCATCCTTAAAATATAAACATATGCTGTCGCGGACTCTTTTGTATACCTTTTTGAGATCTACAATTTTCTATTACATTCATTTGGTGTATCTCTTACGGTTTAGTCAGCATAAGCCACGTAGGCGCCCGAAAATTGGCTTTTTCCGACTTGATTAGAAAATGTCGATATTTATCTACTATCCTTACATTAAATATTAATGTATTATGTACATAAACCGTCCTCATGAAATTCTCTAAGTGATGATTGAACCCGCATCAAAATCCATTAAGTAGTTTAGAAGCCTTAGCCGAATACACAGACACGCGTGGCCAGGCGTCACTGTGTATAGATTCTCCCTCACTTAAGATCGCACCCTCCGAAAAATGAATATGTGAGTAGCGGTTAACTCCTTCATTTCTCGTGTTCACGAACACACGCGTGTCACAAAGTCAGAAAATTCGAGGTGTCCATTTGACATGGTAATCTATCATCGCTACTGCAGTGTCAGCTGACACATTAGGCATATCTGTTTTACTCTGTTCATAAACAGTTAACGGTGCTGCGAGGTAAATGGCGCGTTGTTCTCAGTATTACAGGAATAATTATACTCTAAGAAATTACTAGGATATTTGCCATACCTGTGTATACTCTTAGTGAGAAAGTGGAGATGGTAATTTTATTCCCCTATACATTCATTGCAGCGTTTCTACACTTGCTCAGGAAACAGTCAAATGCGTAGGGTCGCTTAACATTCCTATATCTGCAGCTTGATACGTGGTATTATTTCCATAAAGTGTTACGATTAAAAACTTTAATTACAGTTTAGGGAGTTTACCAGAATATTTTTTACACTGGCAGCCGATGTGCCGAGTTAAGACAAGAATTCTGATGCTGATAATGTTGTTGTTAAAAAAAAAAAAAAAAAACATATCGCTTGAGAATAATAGAATTGAATGGGTCATCTGGGAAGGATACACTTCCAGTTCTTGTCAAAATGTTTGTTCTCTTAATGTATACGTTGCATGTTTATAAACCAATCCGAGTATAAAGGTGTTACGATGTCGTGGGCGGGTCTTAGGTAGAACACATCATCAGACTTGAGTAGAATTCAGGACAGCCAGTTGCCACAATCGGGACGCGCATTGCCAAACCCCGGTAAACAAGAATCCCCTCTACCAGTCAGGGAATCAGACCAGGGGACTTACTCTAAGTTATTCGTTTCGTTTCCTCTCGACAAAAATATTCGTGATTACTCGAATGTTCGTTTACTGACGAAAGGAGCTGTTATAAGAGCATTCTAGTGTTCGTTTGACGTCACTATGTTCGTTGAAAACTCGAAACGAAAACGAAGCCCTCGGGCCTTTGTTACCGAGTTTTATTACAGAAACTTACCTGGTGTGTGTAACAGATTGTTTTCTGGGACTGTGAAGGAAGATGATCACGTTGTAATGTACCTTCATGAATTACAGGGACATAAAAATATATTTCAGAAAAATTATTATAAAAGCACCAATTAACCTTTCTTTTTTAATATGCGAAATATCTAAGCAGCAGTGTTGGCTGGCTATGGTGAGGGAATTTATTACATTATCACAGTGGATTATAATAAAATAAGAGATCATACACACTGACTTTATTCAAGAAATTTGCTTTGAACAACGTAGTTCGTAAATCGCAAGATAGGTAGCGCTAAACTGTAAATAATTGTTAGTGGTTTACAACCAAAATACTATCTCTTGAAAATAATTGAGTGAAAATCCATACATTGATTTTAACACAGTAGCGTCAACTTTTTTCATCGTTTATTTTATAATATTAGTATTACAAATAACAGAAGTAAATGCTTGTTCGCAAATAGCTTGAAACCAAACAGCAAAATGGTCATTGAGAAAAATCTTCGGGCATATAACAATTAAAATTCTATCTGCTCTCTCTTATCGGCGCCTATTTAAACTCAGTGAAAACTAAATTAAAGTATATATTAATTTTTAATACCTCACACTTCCAGCCGAGTTGTAGAACAGTACGATATCATCAGGAAATTCGACTTTTTAATACCTCACACTTCCAGCCAAGTTATAAAACAACACGATATCATCAGGAAATTCGACACACTTGACGAACGAAATATACATTTTTCCTGTAACACATGATGTATTGAATACTAATATTTAAAACACCCCAAAAGCAAACAAAATATTTTAAACGCTTTACTGCTTTGGTTTATTAATGTTTTCAATCTTAGTTATTGATAATTAACAAACAAGGGACATAAAACAGTTAAAAGTTCGTGTTCATAGTGTTGTCACCCTGCATTAGCTAACGAAAACCGGAACATTGCCGAAGTCCCGGAGGGCTGTAACGAATTATGACTTACCAAATTGCCTTTCTCGAAGATTTTCTTCGTTTCGAGAGCTTTCGGAACGAAACGAATACGAAAAATTAACGAATTTGAATGTTAGATTTCTGTGCGTTTTTCTAAATAAACCATTTAAATCCAGTTACAGTCTCGGAAAATATTTTATCCCCTCATAAGAAATAAATAATATTTATTTACTGGCAACAAAGCGTTGAGGCGTGTTTCAAAGATAATTTATTGGCGAAAATTGTCGCCCCAAAGGCAAGGTGTAAGTTTATGTCCAGCCATGACATGTAGTTATTTGTGAATATAAATTATAAGGATTTTCACATAAATAGCGAAATTTTCCTTTTTTTTTTTTTTTTTTTTTTTCAGAATGAATTCTCCTTCTATATCTGCCCCGTTAATTTTAGCACAAAATAAGTCATGGAACGGATTTTTAAAGACAGTATTAATTAATCAATAACACCTAAGTTACATATGCTAAAATTAAGAAAGTTCACCTAAAATCAATAGTATAATACAAAATATCTGCTGAAAGAAGTGCGTGTATACTGATTTATTAGAACTCTTTGGCCACTTGAAAAATAAAGAAAAGGACAGAATTCCAGAAATGTTGTTTCTATCTCTTTCGCCTGTACTCAGGTTTATATTTTTACTCCGACAATAAACTCCATTCATGTCGAACTTACAGGATTTTTCTAATCGTCAAAGGGCCGCGGTGAAGCGGTGGCTAGTGAGCTCGCCTCCCACCGAGACCGGGTTCGATTCCCGGTGGGGTCGCCCCCGGATTTTCGCATGTGGAAATCGTGCTGGACGATGCCGCTGGTCGCCGGGTTTCCTCGGGGATCTCCCACTTCCCCTTCTCTTACATTCCAGCGCCGCTATATCGTACCTCCGTTCTCCTCGTCGGCTCTCGAGACCCCAGTGTTAAGAGCCGTCCAAACTCATCCACTCCAGTTTCAAATCGTCTCAGAGGTCATCAAACTTCCGTTTGCTTCTGTTCTCGCAAGCTCTGTTTCCATACACACAGATATAAACAACACTATTTGAGTGTGGACATTGTGAATATGCGATATCGCCTTACAAATTTCAACTAATAATAGGCTATATTGCTGGTACACCGCCCTTCACGTAACAACCTGATTTTAAAGGGCCCTTATACACTTTATGTGTACTTGGGAAACGAAAATATGATATTTTTCTTAGCTTTGAAAAGTATACTGAGAGAAAGGTTTGGTTGAACCATAGAAAGTTTGTTTCTCGCAAACAAATTAACTGTTTTTATAGGGCCAGTGAAATATTTTGTTGTCGAAATGAAATGATTATGTTGTTCTTGTTTGGTCGCCACAAACCAAGATTTTGTTCGAGCAAATAAAGATTTGTTCGGCACTACGTACATTAACATTTTCCGGTTAATGTAAGAAGATTGAAGCCTGACCGAGATTCGAACACAGTTCGTCTGCGCTCCAGTGCTGCGCTCTAGCAACCTCAGCTAAAGTGACAACTGTTGAAAACAGAATTTATGAAATACATACATTAAAAATTCTTGACAACGTGTGTAAATAAATATTTCAAGTTTTACGGCTTTACCTTTCAGTTTCCTCTGGAACTTGTTCAATGATAATGTTTATACCATTATTAAACATCAAACACTCGTACTATGCCAATTGTTACAAAATATTAAAACAAACTCTCTTGCTTTATTTTCGAATGAAGGAATACAAATGAGTGGCCGAACAAATAAATACAGTTTATCAAATTCGATATTTTGTTAACAGTCTAATTTATTTTGGCTCAACACAGACGTTTTGTTTATTCAGGCCGTGTATTTTGTTAGAAAAACAAAATTAATTTTGTGCTTTCAAGTTTTGTTTACTCAAAAAATACTTTCTTTTTCTGACAACTAAACATATTTTTGGCTCTGTAAAACAAGTATTTTGCTGTCTCAATAGACCTTTCTCTCAGCGTGTATTTCATTTGCAGCCATATTTTATAATGCAAGTCTCTTTAGTTTTCCTTAATATGTTACTTTGTCAGCCTACATACTTAATCAAATACAACCTCGATAGTTTTTTTTTAACACTTTGAGATGAGCACACATTTACAAGACAACCATGACAAGTTAGAAGTGAGTTACTTATATCCACGACTGCAGGAACACCAGTTCTATCGGTCCCTGCGATTCCACTTATTACAGTTCTAGTGGCCAACATGACAATGGACACGCTTACTGTGCTCTGCAATGTTCATTATTGGCTGATCATCGGTCACTGAGGCGCTCAGTTGATTTTGTGGCATACAAATGTCGTTATACGTGTAAGTTGTCTTACAATCAGACCTATGCTTTTGCGGAGATGTAACAAAAATATATTTTTTTTGTAGTCTGGAAAGATATTTTTACTGAGCTGTAGAGGTCATGCAAGATCTTGTTAAACACAGGCATCACAGCGACTGCATGAAAATGCTAGTTTTATTTAAAATGAAAAAAAAAAAAAAAAAAAAAAAAAAAAAAAATCTCAAGATATTTTTACTCGAGTTACGCTCGAGCGTAAACCTTAAAGTGTTGACTTATTATCCTTAAAGTGTTGGCTTATTCTCCTTAGGCGGTTATCACAATAGAGCGTCGCGATGCGGCGCGTCGCGTCCGACGCTCGCCGCCAGCGACGAGAGTGTTATTTGCGTCTTCACAATAGAGCGATGTTCTGACGCCGGCCGCACAGACCGTGCTGCCATTTGTTATCATGCAAGGAAGCTCGCAATGAAATGCTGAAAACGAACTAAATGCAGTGAAGTTTCTTACCATTTAGTTAGTATTTTTTATTTTATTATTTTTTAATGATATAAACTTTTACTTATTAAAGTATTATATTAAAATTAAAAATGATGTAGAACATTAACGACTCTTCAGGCATCGGAAAACATACCTTTGTTTTCCTAAAGGTTGGTAAAGTTGATATAAATTAGGATTCCAGTAAATATCTCTGCAAATGTTTGTTATATATACTTTCATTTGTTTTTTTATCTCAGCTTTTCGCCAGTTTATTTATTATGAAGTACGGTAATGTTATTCTTCTTATTCCCCGAGGCTGGCGACGAGCGTCAAAACCAATGTTCGTCGCTCGTGCAACGTTCTCGACGCTAGCGTCAAGGCTCTGATTGGCTGATGCTCGATGTGACGCTCTATTGTGAAAACCGCTTTAAGCTGGTTCCACAATAGTGCGATGCGTTGCGATGCGTTGGACTGCGACGAGCTATACTTGCTGTTTCACAACTAAGCGATGATCTGTCGGCGACGGACGCCGTCTAAGATGGCGCTGCTATCTAGTTTAAGGGTGGAAATTACATTTCCAGACCTCACGAACATAACAAAAGACACGCATAAAAGTTGAAACTATATGTTGTAAGTGTTATAAGATAAAAACAGGGTAGTATGAACGCGATGTATGATGAAAACTAGCGGGAACGAGACATAATAAGACGAAGGATAATTATTTTGATGTTAATAAACGAATTGTATGGCATTGTCCATATCATAAGAAGCCTTGTCTTCTATTTTGCACATCCAAGCAGTAATAATAAAAATACAAATACGAAAACGTCGGCGTAAACGCGATCGTCGTTTTCAAATCGTAAAAAAAAAAATAAAGTTTTTATTCTCCTTGTAAACAAACACTTATTCTTTTTCTTCATCTTTTCCGTCGCGGGCTGACGACGACAATCGCAACTCAAGAATTTCGCGCAACGCACTCGATGCCGACGCGCTGCGACGGAATCTGCTTCTTCCTGATTGGCTACCGCTCATCGCAACGCATCGCAACGCATCGCATCGCACTATTTACGAGTTTCTGAAAATGAGGAGTGGCGTCGCAGAAATGGCATTTAACGTAAGTGCGGCTCTGCACCTCCTCGCGTTCTGCAGGAAGTTGTTGGAATAAGCATCATCTATTCTCGTATGCAGCGCCGACAAGCCACAGGCGAGCAGTAAGTCACGGGCGACAAGCCAAGCCATACATTGTACGTTCGTACACACACGGCAATGCAGGCCGGCATTCGGTAACCCGCCATTTCCCATAGCGATGTGTCCAGCTACTAACTCACTCAAGACGTGACCTTAAGGAGCTAGTCCTCCCTAGCAGACACACGGTTCTCATTGCCAGCATGTTACATTTCAGGCAATTCACAGCTCTGCCGTGATTACGTTGGGCGCCGTTTGTAACATTTCATTTTAATTACCACGTTAAAATTCTCAGCTTTGCAACTATCTTTATGTTCTCAGTTAGTCTTCTCCAAAAAAAAAAAAAAAATTAAAAATCATTTCCTTTTATCTTTTCAAACACAATAAAAATCAATCCTCCCAATTCTTCATCTAACAAAACATCTTCCAGCAATCGTATTATAGCTTAAATCATTAAAATGTTCATACTATACGACACTCGTCCATCGTTGGAGGTGGTGAGAATTCTCCTAAAGAAAAAATTAGTTTTATTTTACTTCTGTCTTACTTGTGTTGTCTGCTGTCCTCCGATTGGCTGTCGTCTGACTATGACATATCTCCACCGGTCAGCAATGGCGAAACGAAAGAAAACCAGGATCATTTTATTTAGAGCTTTTGTTGAATAAATATTTAACGCTGACTATTCTCTAGAGAAGAAATGAAAATTAAGAAACAAAATGTCATTACAGAATATCGTTTAAAAACAAATCAAAATTACTTACAAATGATCTCTATGTCAAATAAACTATTTAAATAAACAAAGATTATACCGTTAACTCATACAATTAAACGTAATTTGGAATAATATTAAATGAAGTGACAACATTAGCAAGTACTCCTTAATTATATATAATGAACATTTCTATGATCAAATTTAAACATAGCCCCCGAAAATCTGCAATGTTACAAGCAGTTGTATCTGTTCTAATAAAAAATAAAAAAAATATTTCAACGCAAATCTTTTTTCAGGACACAAATAAAAGTCGATATTTGGCCGCCATTTCATAAATTCTGTTATCGAAATACAAATGTGTTTGTTGGAAAGTGTCTAAATCAACGAAAATTTCTGTAAGCAGCCTTGTGTTTACAATTCATTCTTCTATATAACAGCGTTCTAACCAGTTCTGTAACTTTTCTGAACAAACTACTGTATTAAACGACCACGTAGAATTCTGGGGAAACATAACACACGAGTAGCTTTTTTATGCTATTGCTATTTCATGTCACGTTGCAACGCTTCCTTACTGTCGGACGTTGCATTGAGGCGTTTACATTATTCACCTGAGAGGCCCCTTAAAGGGATTACAGTCTGTTCACTATAAAGTGAGCACTTTTGAAGACCTATTTAGAACTTTGGCAGGGCTTCACACGAGTGTGAAGTAACAGTGAATGACCTTTAGGCGGAGCAGGGCTAGTCGCTCTCTCCCTCTCTTTCTCTCTCTCTCTCTCTCTCGGGAACTTTCGCAGCGCTAATAGTATCAGAAAAATTGTACATGTTTTCGATTTTGGCATACTTCATACTTATTGCAGCAAACATAATTATCCTTTAATTCGTAATTCACATCTGAAACGAGATTTTAATGTTTGAATACTTAGTATAATATGTGTAGATGTGATGGCGGGAAGTTTACAAATCCGAAGTTGGCAGAAATGCGACGGCATGACGATGACATGGCGTGTTGTTCTCGGCGGAACCAAGCGTTAAGTTTTATTCCTGCGAAATACGCTTAAAATTACCACATCAAGTTTGTACACGTTGTGTTTGTTAGACCTGCCTAGGCGACTTGTGTGTGTGATTGTAAATACTGGACGTGCGAAAATTATACGTTTAAACCGTTAACTGTTTTTATGACGAAATTAATTATTTGAAAGCCATGTTTGTTTATCACAACTATGTAACTTCACCCGAGGTGTTTGAAACACAATTGTGCAACGTGCTTACTTTCTGTGATTTGAATTTTTGCCACAATCCCAACAAATTATTAAGCTCAGCCAGAAAAATTATATAAATAAATAAACCTAGTAAAATATTAGTACCTGTGTACAGAAATATAAGCGGAATAAAAGTTACGGTAAGCCCATTTGTGTGCATGTTTACCACTATTTTTTAAGTTTGTTGCTGCTTGAATTTACTGTCTATTTCATTAGACTTGTCGCTCCTTTGTTTTAATGTTTATTCCAACTGAGGCCATCCTTTTAACGAAATAACCAAAACCATATAAATAACAAGAGGTTAAAGTTCTTTCCCCCACAGTTCAAACAGGGTGAAACAGCCACAGAAAAATTATACCGTGTATTATGTGTAATGTGCTCTATCGTGCATATCACAAATATTTTAACAATATTAAAAATAATTACCGTAGCAACTACCTATAGAAAATATATACATTATTCAAAAGTCGTAAATCAGACCTAAATATGGTAATATGCCTGAATTGTGAACATTTGTACGAAATGGTATTTGAAATATGACAGAATTCTTTGAACAGCTGGAAACACTAAACAAAGCATTTTACTGTTAAAACTTAGAAGTCACATGGCAGTGTTTATGATAGTAGGCGATTCACGGTAAAGTGAGCACTTTTTAAGGCCCTTCTAGAATTTTCTTTTCATTAGATTTCTATCTTTCTGTCACTTTTTAAAATAAGCATTGTCATCAGACTAATAAACACAGTGTGTACATTTCATCACTAACAAAATGTAACGCCTGGAGCTGCGATAAAATATATTTATTATTGGTTAATGCCTGTTGAAAGGGCCGTAAAAAGTGCTCACTTTACCGTGAACAGCGTATATATGTAGTGGAAGTATACGCAATTGGAAACCAAAAGTAGAACTTTAGCAGGGCTTCAGAAAAGTGTGAAGTAGCAAAGAATGGCCTATACATTTGTAACAGCAACGTCTCACCCTGGAAGCAGTAAATGTTGTTACGATGGCGTGGACAGGTCTTAATACCACGGCCTGTCTGAATGCGCTTTCTCACATACTATAACTGCAACCAGGCCAGCTGGCAGCGTAATCCGGCAATCAGGTTGCGCGGTTACCCAAACCCGATGTTTGTATTCGAAACAGAAATCCCTCCTGCGTGACGAAGGTCGAGGGTGCGGTGGCGCGCCAATATAGACCTTCGTGACAGCTCGAAGGACGTCTGTTCTCGCCTCGACGCCGACAAGCGAGGATGTTCCAGAAGAGCACTAAAGGACGTTGACATGCATGCCGCTGTAATCCGCCTAGATAATCAACCTTCGGCAACGTGCAACGTGGAAAAGATTGAGCCAATAATGAACATTAAAAAGTGGCTTTGTAATCATATAAATTAACCGCATTTTCAATTAGCTGCTCTTGAGTGTTCTAAGATACTGTAATATTTATAGGCTTCATAATAACTTATTAATAACTCAATACGTAAAAGGAATTATCCTTTATTTCGATTACCGGGAAGTCCCGAGCCATCAGTAATTAATCCGCCAATTGTGTGTAAATTAAAGAAACTTATGAATGCCCTTTCGAATTTCTTAAATTTTTAGCAATAAATATGACATTCTCACCTTTCTTTATGGGTGCATATCAAAATAACAAAGTTTTCTTGGAACATATGGATTAAATAGACCTAAATATTAACAGCTGCCGGAAAGTTTTCGTAGCTCATTCTTCTCTGTAGAACATTCTAAGCTAAACTTATTAATGTTTATAATCTGTGGAGAGCTACAGATTAAAAAAAAAAAAATGAAAATATTTCTCGTTTTAAAAAAATAGAAAAATAGTTTAAAAGTTTTTGGAGGGCTCACATACACGTCTATGATAAACTCGTATTACATTTATAACAGCACAAGTAATCTAAGTTTTCCAAAAAATTTGTGTGTGCCGATAACAGTTTGTGATTTTAAACTACGATAGCGAAGAATTGTAGTATAAATATTTTTTGCAGGGAAATTTAATTTTATATAGTGCAATAATAACTCCACCTACCCCCCTACGATTAAACAGTAAGGCGTTCCATGAGACAGGATACGGACGATAATAAGCTGTAAAAACGTGAGAGTTGAGAGGGAAGGTGGTTACGGTCGTCTGCAAGAAGTTAGCCTTCTCAAGCGCTTCATATCATTTGGAGATCCGGTTCATATTTATTTTTTTACAGCTCATCATGTCTACCAGCTTTTCATATAGTAACTTATACAGGCATGTTCAGTATATAAAGCACATATTGTATTTTTATGTTTAAGTTAATTTACTGGCGAATACATCGAATTATAGTCCATTCCCCTTGGAAGCAACTTTCTCGGAGCCCTGCTAACTATCTACTTGCAGACCCGTTTCGTATCCTTCCGCCAAATGTAAACAGACATTGCCATGTGACTACCATGCAGCATCTGTCAAAATCAATGTTTACATTCCATTGTGCGTGTACATATGTTCGTATACTTTCGCTACACCTGAACATAAACATTGAAATGTACTTTTATACCTGTCAAATCGGTTGTTTACTGTTTACTGCTTTTCAAAGAATTCCGTCATATTCCAAAAACCATTCCGTATTAATATTCACAGTTTAGGCCTCTAACATTGTTTAGGTCAGCTTTGTGAAGTTTTAAAAATGCCTGAATTGACGACAGTTCTTGCGGTTATTTTACATTAACATATTTGTTTTCCACGACGTAGCTCAATACATGTCATGCACGTCATTATTTTGCCGCGACTGTGTTTAACACTGTTACAACTGCGAGGTAAAGGTCTGTACTAATTATCATTTTGCTATTGTTATGTGTGGGATCATTTATTTAAAAGGACGGCCTCAGTTGGAATAAATATTAAAACGAAGGAACAACCAGTCAAACGAAAAAGGCGCATTGAATTCAAGAACGCAACTCGTGTTTCTCATTTTTGTCATACAATCTTTAAAAGATAGAGGTGAACATGCACACAAATAAGCCTACGATAACTTTTATTCCGCTCATATTTCTATGTATTGCTACTTACTGTTTATTAGGTTTATTGAAATTTATCGGGCTGAACTAGGTATTTTTCTTCTGGGATTGTGCATCGCTGCTGAAGTAAGCCGCTCGACAATTTACTTCCCGATTTTAGCCCGTTAAATAGCTATAGTCTATTCCCGATTGGAAGCGACTTATGAAAATCAACCTTTGAAAAAACACTCTAGGCATAACATGTCAACTTGTTTTTTCAATAACCTGTATTCCACAAATATATAACACTGTGGTTAACTTTAGACCACGATGCACAAAGGCACGCCATTTCACAGGCGCAATGATTAACGAAACACACGTCACAGTGCATTTATTACTGGCGTGGAAACAGATTTATCACAACATCGTAACGTGCCTAGGTAGTTTTAAAACACACAACGTCTACAAACGTGAAGTAGTAATTTGAAGTATTTTTCGGAGTAAGAATAATTTACGTATCGTTTCGCAAAAAGCAACACGCCATGTAATGGCTCACCACGTCTGCCAACTTCACTAGGTAACTGCCCCGCCATCATATCTAAATATATTAAATTAAGTATTCAAACATTAAAATCTCTTTTCAGTTGTAAATTACAAATTTAAAAATCATTATTTTGCTGTAATAAGTATGAAATATGCTACAATTCAAAACATGTACAACTTATCGCGTAATAGCGAAGTGAAATCTTCCGAGTTTGAAAGAGACGAAGAAAGAGAGAGAAAGCGACAAGCCTCGCCCAGCAGACAGTTTTTCATGTGCTTTCTCGCTCGATAAAACAACACCATACCAGTACGGCCTACTCACGACATTTTCCGCTGTTATTTTAAACTGTAAAAATGATATATGTTGCGATCAGGGCTACCTAAATATTTAAATATTTTAATAGGCACCGTTTAATTTCCAAATAATATTATAAAAAACTAGGTTAAAATAATATTTTATTGTGAACTATTTCTCACCTGTCGTTGCCAACACGTCGCTGCTCTCGCTGTTGTTATTAAGCATATTTAAAAAGAAATAAATATTACAAGTTATAGAAGATATGAAGGAAAAGTTCCATTTATTCAATAATACAGTACTCTAAAGTTAACCACAGTGTTATATATTTGTGGAATACAGGTTATTGAAAAAACAAGTTGACATGTTATGCCTAGAGTGTTTTTTCAAAGGTTGATTTTCATAAGTCGCTTCCAATCAGGAATAGGCTATAGTTATTTAACGGGCTAAAATCGGGAAGTAAATTGTCGAGCGGCTTACTTCAGCAGCGCAAGTTCAGGGCATTGGTTTCTGCACGACTGTTGCTTCCAGACTTGTCCACGTTTTGTTTACATGTAGTTATAGAAAAGTAGTGAATATCCAGAAAGTATAGTCCATTCACGTTATAATATATTCGCCATTTCTTTACAATTTTTGCATCAAACCTTTAAAAAATCATCCAATGTATGACGTGTTTAGTTATTTTCAAAATATGCCATATAACACAAGCGTTTTATAACTCTGTTAACATGAAAGTATATTATTTTTTCGTTCAATCGAAGTTTTACCGGTATTTTATCTATAAACCATAATAATTCGTTTAAATTAAATATGAAGACAAACATTGATGAAACATGTGCGTTGGTAGCGCATAGTGAGAAATAGTTCTCATGAAAAATATCATTAGATCCGAATGCTCACGAAATCGGTGCGTTGTTCTTTGGTGTAATTTTCTAGATTTATTTTATCTTATTTTGCCGGAGACGAAGGAATATCCAGGAAATAAAACTTTAGCAGGGCTTCAGAAAAAGTGAAATAACCGTGAATGGATTATATAAGCAGATCATAGTGAAGTGGGCCATTTTGAAAGCCCTTTTTAAGATTTACTCTTCTCCACAGTTTGTATCATTCCGCGATACGTAAAATTGACATAGCTACGTGCCTAATGAAGTTTTCCACGGGTTAGTCACGTAGATAAGGGAATAAGTTAGAAAGCTGTGTTACTAATGCACAAATTCGCACTGGAATGCGTGTTTTTACAAAAAAAACATAGCAACTTGATTTGTCATAAATTTAAAAATTACGCTCACAATAAGTACAAGTCAAGTCTTAGAACTATTTTACATGATTCGCAGCCAACTTGAATGGTAGTCTGTACGCCAGTGTGTACAATAGCATATTTGTACTGAGCGGGAAGTATTATATTCTTTTAAAGGTTGTTTTCCAAATTGCTTACTTTATATTGAATAGCCTGTAGCTAAAAATACTACTAACTTTTAGAACATTGTACGGGCAGCTGAAGAAAATGTTTATTTATACCAAATAGCTTAAATAATGAGTATTTAAGGCTTAGCTACTTTTTGACTAGACTGCATACAACCATGCATATGGCGTGACCTACACACACTTCGGGGGGGGGGCACGTTGGCTGAACGGTTAGCATGCTCGCCTCCCACCAAAGCGAACCGTATTTTTTCCTACTTTTACGTTGCATTTTTATCACAATGTTTCCGGTACGTTAAACTTCCAAATTGTGAAACTTCGTGGAACGGGAATGATATGTCTTACAACCGAATTTGTTTTCTGGTGTGCGAAGTTTTAAAAAGTAACAGTGTTATCGCTTCTGAGTTTACATAAATGCGTAGGCATTTTAAACGTAACTGTGTTTCCTCTTAGGCACTTTTTAAAAAAATTGCAATTACAGAAGCGTAGTTTGTGAGCGCTGTGGTTTTTTCGAATAGACCGTTTATTTACTGTACAGGTTGTGGATGACAACCAAATTGCATGCACGCGAAAACAAGAATCTCACTTCAGCATAAGCATGGTGATACCATTAGCTGCTACCTAACTTACCTATCACATCTCTCGTTCGTGTTGTTGACTGTTCGGTGATGATTCTCATTCCATAAAGCCGTACTTACTCAGAGACGAAGTTATAAACCATATTTGAAAAAATTATTTACATTAGCGCAGAAAAAGCAAAAAATATATACGTAAGGATTCTTATTTAAAATGTCATTATTAGATTAAACTTAAAACAGTGTCATGTGGTGAACTGTTGCAAGGTAGTACGGCGTTAACTCTGTGCTGTATCCTGTTGTTTGCTAGTTTACGCTTCCGCTACTAAAACGTAGTTCGACATTTGACGTCACTGTGCTCCACAGTGATTATTGGCTCCTGCTGCGTGCACCGAGAATGTACAGCAGTGAGCAAGCACCAGCTTACCTTGCAACACTTGACCACACGCCACTCGCTTATAATTATATTACATCTGTGATCCTTAATTTTTATTTGTCAGCGTTTCTGTACCTTGGAAAACATATTTTAACTAATTGTCTGAAGGAAAATGAAACGTATATTTTCTCGTGTGCCTGGAAAAGTCAACCGATGTGAAAATAGTCATTTTAAAGGAAATGTTTATATTCAATAGAAGTTCTCATAAAGGGAACGCAGTGAGTCAAAGCAGCTAATATTTACAAACATTAAAATTTACTTTGATCTTGTTTTACAAATTTTGCGGGAACTAAATAACAAAAAGGAGATGTATTTCTTAGAATTAAATATCACAATTTTTTCCTGGTGACTTTAGATTGTTGCAGTAGCTCTCTTTAGTGATAGTATGGGTTTAACTATAGGTCTTGCATTCCGAATACTGCGTTAAAGTCTGTCATTTTAAAAGGTGGCGCAGCAGTTGTTAAGTTTGCCACACGTACGGGCGTACAAATTATATTACTGTCGCAGTTGTTAAATAGACACAATGTGTAGGAATTCTATAGCCCTGTCGTTGGACTGCCAAATTATAATACTGTAACACCACTACCATGTGTTACAATATTACGGCCAATCTTATTGAATACAAAATATTATTTCTGTGTTACGTAATATTAGATATGAATGTGTAATGTGATGATAAAATATAGTTGTTTATGTGAGTGATTCTGATAGGTTGGATTAATGATATGCCTCGGCTAACCTCTATGTTGCCACGTAAAAAAATCGGGATATTCATCCAGATTTGAATTATCTCTGGAGATTAAAACAATTAGACCATTAAATCTAATAAACAACCAGAGAACTCTTAATTCGAGAAAATCAACAGAAACGAATAAAACTATCTTGGTTTTAATCTTGTGAAATGAATTTAACAAGATACAAAAAACTGAACCAATTCAAATTATATGGTACTTTTAAATAAATTTTAGTTGTGAAATATTATGATATTCTAATTATCAAAATTACGGACAACACCAGCCTACACGTCGCACACCAAAAGAACTACCAATATTTAAATTTACTAGTGCTAGTGTCGTAAATATAGTTGATTCACAATAACTTCGGCCTTTTCTGAAGCCCTGCTAAATTTATACTTTTGGTTACTGATGACGTATCCTTCCGCTAAACGTAAACATAAACACTGCAATGTGACTTCTACTTTCTAACCTGTCAAATGCGTTAGTTGCTGTTTACAGCTGCTCAAAGAATCATGTCATATTGCAGAGACCATTTCCTACGAATGTTCACAATTTAGGCATACAACAATATTTAGGTCAGCTGTGTTACACACGATATAGCACGTCACACATAATTCGCATTAATATTTTGCCACGACGGTTTGTTACAACTGTGGCGGAAACAACAGTAGTATTTAACATGTGGTTATTAATATGTGTTTGGACAAGGGACAACCAGCCCAACGAAACGACGCAGTAAATTCAAGCACGCAACTCGTGCAGCTTATTTATTGTACATCGACAAAAGTAAAAGATAGTGGTGAACATGCAAACACGTTGGCCTACCGTAACATTTACTCCGCTAATATTAACATGCATTGGTACTTACTGGTTTGTAAGTTTATTTTATTATTTATTAAATTTTATGTGGGTGGGCTTAGTATTTCGTTGGGATTGTTGCAGACATTCAAAACACAGAAACGTAAGCTCGTTACACAACGGTTTTTCATCAAACGCACAGCGCAAATGTACAGCGTTGTGATGAACCGACGTGAATGTAAATAATTAACTTCGTCATAACATCAGTTCATGGTTAAAACGTATAATTTTTGCACATATTTGAAATCAACACACACACACACACACACACACACACACCTGGCCTGCGTAACGATTACAGCGCAGCCACCACGCCCTTTCATACGCAACGATCACAACACATTTCACTCTGCCGTGGAAACGCATATTTATCACAACATTGTAACTTGCCTATGATGTTTAAAAAAAAAAAAAAACACTAGTACGAACTTGACGCTGCGTTACGAAACACGCCGTATCATTGACATGTCGCCACATCACTGTCAGTCGTAGGGCAGTATAAAAACTGGTTAAAGTCGCCCGCCATATTGGGACAAGCGAGTGGAAGGTGATCAACACAAGGCAAGTAAGGTAAAGAGACGAATCTCAATGCTATTTTGGTGGGCCGTTATTTCCTCTATTAGGTAGAATTTGCTACCAACCGTACAACTCTTAAAGATTATTATTTAAATTTTCAGACAGCCGTTTCAGTTACGGCTAATAACAATTTGGTGAAAATGTCATAGTTAAATGCTGTATTTACAAGCGGTAAAATTTAACTAAATGAGCGTTTAAAAACAGATTGTAGAGAATAAATAGGTTGGCTACTCTGTTAACTGCACAATCCTTTATTGATGCTAATATTATACATATTTATTTCTTTTAAAGAGGCATTATCGCTGATATCAATAACTCTTGTACCATTTATTCTTAGGCAATCAGCATTTGAAAATTCAATAAAGCTCATTATTCCAATTCCAGCAATTGATTGCCAACATCAACTCCACCTTCTCCAGCAACGAACATAACAACGGAAACAAAACAAGTGAACAACTCAACGCTCAGGCGCTGACAGTGCATGCCTACATAAAAATTATACATTTTATGAATGATGATGAGAATAATCAAACTTAATTTACTTGTGAGTTAAGTGTATTTAAAAATAGATTTATATTGTTTATAAAATATACAGCTTTCTTTATTAAAGAGCATTATTTTCATTTTTTCAACAGTTGGTGAAGTCATTCTAACTAATACTTTAGTGGCCCACGAAATCCCTATAGAGCATGGAGTTAGGAATATACAGGAGATGGCATGTCGTGACGCAGGTGAGCCGCTGGAGATAGGTGGTTTTACTATGGACTCTAGCCGCCATCTTGACAGATACCCAAAACATTGTGTTTTACATTAGAATGACGTTTAGAGAAAGGTTACATTCAAAGCATTTCGTGGTGAACAAAGAAGATGAATAAATAAATATATATTACAATTCACGTGGGAAGTTTTGCTAGTTTATTATTGGCTTGTGTTAGTTGTGCAATCAAATAATTTCCTCATAAAACTATCAATCGTGAGTGTGTGTACCGCGGACCAGTATTGGGTTATGTGCGACAATAAGCACGTGTTTTAGATATAGTGCTCATATATCAGGCTTTGTGGAAAACTCTTTTTTGAATAAATGATTGAATAAAGTATAACAAGCGTGCTACCGTTGTCGTGTAATGTATTGCAGGTTCCATATCAGTAATGAATGCAACAAAACGGCGACCAGCAGCCTAGCTGAATTTCTGGAAGGCAAAGTTCACATGTTCCTGAGTCACGAAGAAATAATTATTTGCTGACATTTATATTTAAATTCCTAACACTGACAATGACTCGAGAGGTTTGTTTCCAATATGACTTCATCTCCTTTATACATATTTAATGTCAATATAGTAAATGGTTTCTGGTAAATAAATTCAAATCCCGTTTTAGTTATTCCCTCTCTTTACATAACGTTAGTTCTCTGTTATGATACAGTTTTATACTTATTTATTCCTTATTGTAGGGTACAATTTTGTTTCTTGCATCTACAATGTTGGACAGGGTTAAGTCACCCTTGGTTCATAATTAAAACAGAAATTAAAAATTTACTGAATTGTCTGCACTGGACAATCAAGTATTTTAGAAATTTTTCAGAAGAAAAAAAGGGGGAAGGGACGAGAGACATTTCTGGACAATTCTATTCCCTACATCTACGAAAATTGTGTCACATCTTTCTCCAAAAGTTTAATTTAGTACCAAGGGCTTAGTCAGTCAGTAGCCACCATTTTAATTCATCCCAACATGTTAAAAAATTTCATATTGGGAGAGAAAACTACAATAGGATATTATTTCTATAAATACACACTTAGGGATAATAAAGGAACCATCCTATGGTTAGGTTAAAATGTATGAAAACGTATTCGCCACATTTTAGGTTACTTTGGGTAGTTTAATTAGATTAGGATACATTGTTGATCTACAATGGGTGAAAGACGCATGCACCACAATGTGATCCATGTTGGTTTCCCTGTGAGGTTAATCACAGATTTTCACATATAGTAAGTGTTCTGATTGGTGCTGATAAATGGCATATTTTCTCGAGGTTTTCCCCACCATTGCATTTCAATGAGGCTCCATATCTGTCATATTTCACCCTCATTGGCTCCCAATTCCTTGGTTGTTAAAAACCACCAAACCTCTCTCGACTCCTCCCGTCTTCAGGTGATGGAGGCCATGGTGGTGTAGCGGCTAGAGTATTCGCTGTTTCACGAAGCACTTTTTTTTTGCATCCCATATACATCCAATACACTTTGGAAAGGACGTCTCAATTATTATTTTTTTTTGCTATGCAATATGAATATTTGCACACAATTACATTAGCATAGAAATACATAACAGATAATATAATTTACACACTGCTTCATTCTAGCCGCTTTATAAACATGTTAAGTATACATTTGGTTACAGTACAAGTTGTTACAATTCATGTACAGATAGATATTAAAGTATAAATATGTACAGTCTACATTAGATTGAAACACAAGGTATTACATGAAGTCTCCTTATACCAGTCTTGTTCTGCGTTATAGAAATTTATCTTTATGTAAGTATTCTTCTACGGAATAGAAGGCCTTATTTAAAAAGTATAATTAGCAGCTCTTTTTAATTTCTGTAAACTATTAATTGACTTCAAATGACTGGGTAGGTTATTTATTAGTTTTGCCCCAGAATAGTATGGATATGATGTAAATTTTAAGGTTCTGTAGGAGAATAAGTGAAGATTATTAGCTTGTCTGGTGTAGTAATGGTGTACATCACTATTTTTAACTTTTTTAATGTTTTCCATGTAAAAAACATACTACGGTACATATACATGCATTGAAGAGTGAGAATTTTGTTATTTATAAATAGCTGCCTACAGTGGCTTCTTTTTCCTTATTACTTATTAATCCCACTATTTTCTTCTGTAATCTAAAATCCTTTTTCCATTTTGACGATTTACCCCAAAATATGATTCCATAATTTATTATGGATTGAATATTTGAGAAATAGTACGCGAGTATTGTATTATTATTACAAATCTTTTTTAAGGTATGTACTGCAAAACACATTGAACTCAATTTTTTACAGACACTATCAATATGCTCATTCCATGTTAAATTACTGTCTACAATGAGTCCTAGAAATTTAGTACTATTTACTGTCTGTAACCCGTCTTCTTCTATTGTTGTGCATCTTTCATCCTGCATTGTATGTTTATTTCTGAGCATTAAATTCATGAGCACATATTTGTTTACATTTAATAGGTATTAATTTATTATACTGGAACCAACTGGACATCTCAGTCACTGTTTGTTTTATATGTTCTTCAATAACAGCGTTATTTGAACTAGTTACCAAAATGTTTGTGTCATCCGCAAACATTATAGCTAAGCTATTGGTTATTTGTTCTGAAAAATCATTAATAAATATTAAGAATAAAATTGCTCCCAGTATTGATCCCTGCGGCACTCCTACTCGAGTAGTTCTGGCATTGGACATAACATTTGTAATATGATTTGTGTCATAATATCTCATGGGGGCGATCTGTTTTCTGTCTTCAAGATATGATTTAAACATATTATTGGTTACGCCTCTTACGCCACACTGTTAAAGTTTTTGCAATAAAATATCGTGGTCGACACAATCGTAAGCGCTCGAAAGATCTGCGAATATACCTGTTGAGAATTGTCTTTTATCAAAAGAAGTTAATATTTTTTCAGTAAAACTTTAAATAGCATGTTATGTGGATCTGCCCTCTACAAAGCCATACTGATGCAATGAAATATCCTTGTTTTTTTTATTAACAATTGTCTTGCAGTTAATTTGCTATCAATTTCTCTAAGATTTTCGAAAATTACGTAAGAAGAGCAATAGGCCTATAGTTATCCATCAATGCCTTGTCACTTTTTTATGTGTTGGTACTACTTTTGCATATTTGATTCTATCAGGAAAATTCCCTGGGCAAGACATTCATTGAAAATGTAAGTCAAAGGAGGTTTTATTAAATAAGAACATTTTTTTAGCAGAGTTATAGATATCTCATCTATTCCACAGGAACTTTTACTTTTGAAATTTCTAATTACATTTATGATGTCTTCTTCAGAGATAGGTGTGAAAAACAGCGTGTTGGCATTCCAAGTGTTAGATCTTTGGGGTATGTGTTCAGGACTAATATTTGTAGCTCTGTGTTCATTTTGAAATTTTAGTGGGATGTTTGTGAAATAGTCATTAAAGCTATTAGATATTTCCTTGCTATTTTCAATTTTAATACCATCAACTTTCAAGGGAAAGTTAACATGTCTTTGCATAGGTTTAAATTCATTATTAATAATGTTCCACATAGCTTTTGTTTAATTTGAGGAGGAGGAGGAGGCTATATTTACCTCCATTGTATTTCTGCTTTGCTACTCAGAGTAACTTGTTATATATACATACATACACTTGCAATTAGGCTACCGCCCGGTGGCGAGCTCTCTCACCTCTCCTTCACCCAATCAACTCCTTTTCCACTCCCTTCCTGAACTTACCAACCCCTCTCACAGATACCAATTCCTCCCTCAACACATTCCACTCCCTCACAGACCTCACAAGAATGGACTGCCTACCCCGCTCCATTCTCCTCCACACCCTCTGAAGCTTCTCACTCATTTCCTCTTCCCCTAAACACCCCCTTACTTAGCTAGCAGTGTAGCTCTCCCCATCCTCCCTCTTCATTCACCATCCTGTACATCCTGACTAGCCATTCAACTTTCCTCCTATCCTTCAATGGGCTCGACCCCATTTCTTTCATCATCCCTGATGGCCTATAGTTCCCTTCTTCCTCATCATCCTGTCCCTGCCTTCTCCACCTACCCTTCACCCATCTTGCTGCCCTTCTCTGCACCTTTTCAAGTTTTCGCACCTCCACTTCCACATACGGGTCCCATACTGTTGCAGCATATTCTAGCAATGGCCGTACCACTGTGCCATACGCCTTCTCCTTCACCTCACAGCTGACTCCCTTCAGCACCTTTCCCAGCATACCCAGAGCCCTTCTTCCCTTTGCAACCACCCTCTCTGCCTGTTTTTTCCATGCATTACAACCTCTAGATACTTATATTCTGCTGCTTCTTCTATCTCTTGTCCCTTCCATCTGTACATGTCCTTGCTTATCACCTTCTTCCTTGTAATCCTCACTACCCTAATCCCAAACCCACGTCATTTACCATTATGGTAAATAAAAAAGGACCCAGCACGCTCCCCTGTGGTACCCCTAACGTAACCTCCTCTTCCTCCGATATTGCCTCCCCCACTGTCACCCTCTGCCTTCACCCCCTGAGGAAGTCCACTGTCCATTCCACTACCATCCTGTCCGGTATCAGCTCCTCCTCTTTCCTCATCAATTTTTTCGTATTGCTTACAGTATAATTTTTGTTTTCCCCCTGGGTTCATAGCATTTTAAGCATTGTTTTTAACCTCTGTCCTGGGACTGTCAGACCTTTACTAATCCATTTTATTTTCGAGCTACTGCTACATTTTACAGATTTTATTGGAAAGGCATGATTAAAATGACAAAGAAATATATTAATAAAACAGTTCCAAGTAATGTTTGGTTTGTTAATGTATAAACATCATCCCATTTTTCATTTACAAGTAGGCTTGTAAAAAATTAAATGTTTTCATCTAAATATCTATGATTCACCATCAATATTAAAATAAGCTTATGTCCAATTAGTTGCCCTCAAAATTATAATTTAAAAATCCTTAAGAAGGGTGAAAAAAAGTTTAAAGAAAATCATGTGATCTTTTTCTATTTTGCAGTTGGTGTAGTTATAGGAAAAGATTGGCTTTATCTAAGTTTTCTTTATTTTCTCAAGTAAACTTTATTTATTTAACTTAACATCTTGTCGACTGCAGGTTCATTAGGGAATGGTAAACCAAGAACACAGTGATGGGAATACAAGGAAGGAATTGGTCAAATTGTCTTTATTGAGTCACCCCAGAAATTGCATGGAGTGAGTTGGAGAAACCATGGAAATTGCAAATCATGAAAATTGTAAGAGTGGAGTTTTTATTAAGATGTAGCATTGTATTGGTTTACGAGATGATTTGCGTTTACTAACAAATTAATTCCATAAACTCCTATACTGAAACAGCAAATCGACATTTAGAAAAATACGTATCTACAGTTTTATAAAAGTGCCTGTACCTCTAACGAGTCCGCAACTTACAGGTTAGACCTTAAATGCACGGCACATTAGTGATCGCAACCGCACTTGCAAAAATTAAGCACACTACAATTGTTAATTTATAAACTTACGCAGATAGCATATCCTTATAGACACAATAATTGTGAGATATCTTTCACGAATGTATCCACAGTATATACGAATACACTAAACACTGGACTCGCATGGCCCGGCTTGTACGCATTTTCATACATTAATATTAGTTTTCGTTCGTCGGCGAATAAACCAAAATTATATTACAGTTTTATGGCGTGTTTACATGCCAAATTCACATTTCACAAACGCAAGAATAACACAAAGTTAGAGGAAATTCAGAACTAGTGAGTTCATATAGCACTCGCAAGGCTGTTCAATTTCAATGTAAAACAAAAGTTGTCTGTCTCTCTCCCGCATGGCTGCTTCACTTGTAACGCACATGCAGACTTCAATAGCGTATTATATTCGATTTTAGTACAGTTAAGTTTTATCATAACTTTTAAAAGCTCCTCTAGTCGTCGATAAATTATTTCCTGGAATATTTCCAAGGCAGATATATAGGAAACGGAAGCAAGTCAACCAAAACACCGTATACAACATGTCCATTTAAACGTAAATAATTGACAACTCTACATATTTACCGGTGAAATTTATATCTAGTTATCTGAGACAAGCACACTCACACTTTATGTATATTATCGTTTAGGTCAAAAAGGTTGTATGTTAATTTAGGTCGATTTTAAAACTCGTAAAATTACACGTGAAAGAAGGGGCGATACAATGCTTTTGCCTACTGTCGATCACGTGATCTTTCTTCCGGAAAACAACCGACTAACTCCACGCTATAAACTGGCTTCAATTGTTAACACTGCACGGTATAGGACATATCCACCCCCTGCTATAGAGCTTCGACCCCATGATGATCAAGTTCTAGATTCTCCTCTCCCCACAACTTCTGCCAACCTGCTGGATTTGTAAAGGACGCGCGCCGTGCCATCGCATATAAATAACATAGGCATTTAAACAATAAAATATATTTTCAGTTGTAAATTCCGAATTCAAAAATCATTATTTTGGTGTAGTAAGTACGAAATAAGCTACAATTTTAAACATGTATAATTTGGTGCGTACTAGCGATGGGAAATTTCCCGAGAGAGAGAGAGAGAGAGAGAGAGAGTGACAGAGAGGGAGGGAAAGAGAGGGAGGGAAAGAGAGAGCGATAAGCTCCGCCCAGCCAACAGTTTTCTCGGTCGAAAAAACAAACACCACATCACTACGGCCTACGTACGTTATTTGCGCTGTTATTTTTAACTGTAACAATTAAATATGTTTCTATCGGGGCTACCCAAATATTGAAATATTCCAATAGTAATATTTAATTTACAAAGAGCATACCAAAAAACTATGTTGAAACAATATTTGAACTGAGAACTATTTCTTACCAGCCGTTGCCAATATACCGCCCGCTGCTCTCGCTGTTTTTAATTCGTATATAATACGAAATAAACATTACAAGTTATAATAGAAGATATTAAGAAAAGTTTCATTTATTCAAAAATACAGTACTTTAGAGTTAATCACAGTGTTATGTATTTGTGGAATGCAAGCGATTGAACAAATCAGGTTGACATGTTACGCCTAGGGTGATTTTGAAAGGTTCGATTCCAAAAGGCTGAAGAAAGCGTGAATGGACTATATGTTTAAATTTGTCTGGGGAAAAAATGTGACTTAGCTGAGTAGATAGCAGAAAATCACCGTAACTCTGCCGATGTCGTGGAGTCATCCTTCACTGGTGCAGAACCCAGGAACAGTTCTCCCGCTCCTCATTGACAGCACTTCTTCGGTTGGTCCTCAGCGAACTCATCCTCTGTGGGCCGGAACAGCGGAGGTGGACGTAGAACCAGAACCTCGTCGGGATTCGCAGCCAGTAGTCCTCTCCTCGCAGATATGGCTCTCCGAATACCAGGCACTGCATTGTCCTTGGTTTGAAGTTGGATCCAAGAAGTCCTTCTTTGCCGGGTCGTCCTTCCGTCTGGGTTCATAATATAGGCTATGTCGACGTACTTCTTCTTTTTAAATATAAAGGTTCAACATTTCAATAGTACATGAAGAAATCTTGATCGCCTTCGTAAATATCAATATTTTACTAGTTAAATATCAGAAATTAACTTCCATACTCACGACTGTCTTCTTTTCCGTGCTGGCTTCTAGCTGATTCCAATTCTAAAAGACTATTGTTTGAAAATCAATAAATTATGATGGTGTGGCCTGATTCTTTTGAGAAACAAAAGTAGTGCTAGTTACATAGATAAATATTAATGCAAAGAAACCATACATAATCATTAATCTTACATAGTATATACACCAGAACTGTCAAAATAGATAATTATACATATATCACACTGAACATCCGTCAAGTATCTTATACATTACATTACATTTTGGCATTTAAATCAGATTTAAAGACATAGAATAATCATTATAAAGTTACTGAAGAATTTTAGAATGCCGGCAGCGTGAGGTGGGTGGGTGATAAGAGCTTTCGGATACTACGGAGAGGTGTGACTTTTAGTGCTCTCAGGAATTTTATTTAGCTTTCTGTGTTCAAAAACTAAACACTTCACATTTTATTAAATTGAAAAAAAAAAAAAAAAAACAAGGACATATTTTATAGTTCCGACATTATCACAAGTTCGACTCAAAGTAGTACTATTTTTTGGAACACAAATAAAGAAGACAAAATAAGTTTAAAACAAGTAAGCTGAATGGTGTTACTTCCGTTCATTTCAAATTGTTTTCAACATAACTTATTTTTCATATTTATATAGTGAGCCACCACAGATAAAAATAATTTATAATTTCCATAAATTCCGAGATTAAAAAAAAGGATACAATCCCTTTACTCTGCTTGATTACTGAAATATTTTAGACATAATAAGTATTTATCTTAGGTGAATTGTCTTGTTTGAGTAAGTGAATTAGTAATTTATATTTTTTGTGCTCTAGTATCAGTAGAACTGTGCATTCGGCACGTTGCTATGAAAGCTAAACGAAGCAATATTTTAATTTTGATGACATACGTTAGCGTGCAAATTGAACGGTGATTGGCGCGTATTTAAACTAAATATTACTTCGTTACCGAACTTTTTTAGTGTTCGCAAAAACAAGCAGGTACGCTGCGCGGCTCTTATAGAAGGTTCGCATCCCTCGTACAGTCAATTTATAGTTACTGCCGAATTTTTGAAGCCCTGCCAAAGTTCTGCGTTCAGGATATTCCTCCGCCTCATGCAAACAAAGCTTAACCGAGTCTAAAAAATTACACTAAACGGACACTTTAATAATATTTTGCACTCACTTTAATAATATTTTGCTTTAGAACTATTTCTTACTAGGCATTGCCGACACACATATTTTTCTATGTTTTATTCGTATTAATTATAAACGAAATTTATAATTTATACGTAAAATATAAGTAATTGCTCAATTTAAGAAAAAAAAAAACTAAATATTTTTATGTTAGAAATATAAAATGCTTGGGATACGTGACACAATTAGAAAACAACCAAACATGCCATACAGGAGGTGATTTTTCAAAGGTTTAATTAAAAATGTGTGCAGACAGTGCGAATAGAGTACACACTCCCAGTGGTTCGTGTTCCGCTGACAGTGCTGCTGAGACATGGTGTTCGCTCGCAAGCAATTACAAATTTTATTGAATTTCCATCAAAAAACGTTATTATTCAATTGTTTCACAGGTACGCGTTCCGTAACAAAGAGAAACAAGAATTAGACTCAGAAATTCGTTGGACTTTCTCCACAGCTGAAGCTGGTTTATGCGAAAAGCAACAACACTTCTTTAAAATTCGTAGGTATATCTAATTATTCAAATACATAACGTAACACCTGGCTATGTTAACTTGCTTTATTTTATGTAGGGAAATAATATTATCTTCGATTGTCTAATTTATGATATATCAAGTGTGTTAAATGATGGTATGCAAAGTATATGTGAGAAAACTGTTTTGGAAAGCCATAGCAGATGTAGTTTAGTATTTAAATATAATTTTATCCTTGCAATGCGATTGTTTAAGAAATATTTTTCTTTGGTATAAAATAAACAAACCAGGTTGGCATTGACAACGGCGATTTATTAGGAACAAATAATTGAACGTGAGTGTTCTATGTATGGAGGCAGCATAAGAATAAGCCTCCACGTAAATGTAAATTGGAAGAGAATGTATATGGAAACAAGCCTTTGTACTGCACTGCAATTCATCCGTCCAGAATCCGGCATCTTAAGCTGCTGACATAATTTGTATGTATTATAAAGAGTTAGCCGACGTTGCCTGCACGTCGTCAGAGGACCCAGGCTTGAACCGACGTAGTTTCCAAATATGGACCTCAACGTCCGTTGTCCCGGTCAGTACAAGAACAACGAGTAGAGGGAGCCCGCCAAGGGGTTCGACCAGCAACGGCGAGTCCACAACGAGGCAGCTGGGACGAGAGTCGACGCCAGGACCACGGTTCCAGTGGACAGTCGAGGATGACCAGTTCCTGCTGACGAGGGGCGAGATCCCATTTTAGTGGCAGATCGTTCCAGTAGCAGTTGTCAGAGGAGTATTGCGTTTCTAGACACTACCACACTGGTGTATCGTCCTGAGCTAAGTCCAGCGTGTGTGTATGTGTGTATATATATATATATATATATATATATATATATAAAAGATGCATTGCATAGACTTTGAAAGTAGGACAGTTATTGTGAAACAACTAAAAATGAGAGGATCCGGTGTACATAGTGCATCAATGTTGCATGCTTTTGCTTGTGTGGGGTATGAATGTAATCTTTGCTCATTTTTCTTTTTCTTCTGTTACGTCCGTATGGTTGCAAATATTAGTTTTGGTAATTGTAATTCATATTCAAAGCATACCACCGGATAATCTTCACAAATATGATATGTAGATTAAAACTGATAAATAATGAATTCAAATCACAATTTTCTTTATTGTTTGTTAAAATCATGTTAAGGGTGATTCTTTTATTCATCTAGCAGTCTTATTAACTCAATTCTTCATTTGTTTTCCTCTTTACTTGATATAAAGGAAATTTACTTTATGTAACAGCGTATATTCTAATCAAGCTAGCCGGAGCATTACATAACTGACATTCGTGAGTGTTCCTTTATTTTTATTTAGGCGTGCTACACTAACCATGTAAAAATAAACAAAAAAATAAATATATGATTATGTGACAACATACAGAAAATTACAAGTGTTAGTTATAAATAGTGTTAAACGTGTGGAACATATATAAATTATGTTAACAAGGTGCAGAAATAGTGAAAAATATTAATGTTAAAACAGCAAATCAGTTGTATTGTATGTACACTGGATACGCTGTATATATATATATATATATATATATATATATATATATATATATATATATATATATATATATATATATTGGTTTTATATATGTATATAAAATCAAACTTGGCTTTTCTGTCTTTTGTTAATCCCGATTTTTGCTAACCAAAGATAAGCAAACACTTGACGGTATGTTCGGTACTGTAATATTTTATTTTGTAATATATTGTAAGGAATTCCTTTACAGTTGGTTCTCACGTATCATTTCGCGCAATATTCATTTTATCATACAATAGTTCATAAATTTTACAATTAATCTGTGCCATTTCTACACTATCGATTTTTGAAGAAGTGCAGGTATCGCGAAGGTAACCAGGCAGAGGTTTTTGCTTGCTTGGAATGTTTTTGGGATCAATTTTTTTGTAAAGCCACGAAATGGAGGCTGTTCTTCTGTTAAAAAGGCTTGATGAGAAAGTTATGCAGTTTCTATTGATGCCATGCCGAGGCATATAAATTGAGGATGGAGAGGATATCCTGCAGACCTGGAGGGAACTGTCTACTCCTGATGACGGCTACATCTACGATGGCGATTAGTTGAACCGATGTTGCTGTCCAATTTCCACCAACTATGGTTTGGTGAGCCTTGGGGCTTCGATGGCAACCAGATCTTCTTGAATATATCTACGTTACGTCAAGTAAGGTCGACTTGCGTTTTCAAACTTCTCCAGACAGTGGTTTATCAAAGTAGCTAAAACTCAGAAGTCTTGATCATTATTTGATATAACATTCAACATCTCACAATCAAGAGTTTTCATTGTTTTACTGGACTAAATTACTAGCCGATGGCATATACAATATTACACTTTCGTGAAACATTTAAATGAGCTAGATATTATTCTACAGGTTTTGTTATTATGTGATCATTTTTTGTTTGGGGAACATCCTTATTTCGTTTTAAAGGCAGCCGCCATATTCATTCTATCATATTTTCATATGTTGACAGCAGACAGTATTTTGTTCTTCTATTGATTATTAATTTTAAGATGGAATGGTATTTGTAAACTCTTGTCACATGTAGGCCTAGAGCTAGAATCGTCTATTTATTAAAGTTATAAACTTGATTTTTACATGTGCTTTCTGCATGTAGAGCCTATCTTAAGGTTGCCCTCTTAAATAATTACTAGTTCAAGGTTCTGCCGTTATGATCCTAGAAAGCATGATGATTTGAGGTGATAATTCTAAAGATAAATCTGGTTTTCATATTTTGTCTTGAATATAACTACCAAGTAGATGTCCTCAAATATACATGTGAAAAGGCGCCCATTATTCTACATCCATGAACTACACTCTTGTAAATAATTCTGTACGAAACTCTACAATATATTCCTTATCGACTTGCAAGAAAGCTGTTCGCCAAAAAATTCATTATTATATATTTTTTAAGATTCAAAGTTAAATATTTTAAAAAGGCACAATTTTGGCATTGTGGCATATCAAAGTCACAATATTAATGTTTTCGGGGCGTGAAAATAAAATAAACTAAATTATTTGCAGAAAATTGAACAAGGCTTGCTGAAAGACCGCATGTCTAAATTAAGTTTAAGGTATGTTTAGCAAAACTTATTATAAAAATAATCATAGATTGTTATAAATAAAATGTATGCAATATTTCCCTTATTTTAAGCAACTTTTAAAAATTACGAAAATATTTCATCGCATGAATATAACGACTCCTTCTTGTAACCTGTGGGGTCTTATTTTAATGTGAATTATATCAATTTTGTGAGTTAGCTTGTATTATTTGTTCGTCCCAAAAACACAATCATTTTGATCTTGACAGGCCGTTGTGTAAAAAATGTCCAATTTGAACTGTTTTTATTCAAAGAAATATTGCTTGTAAGTTACGTCTTAGTTTTAGGTTAGGTTAACTTAGGTTAAGTTATGTTATGTCAGTTTGGTTAGGTAACCTTAATCAATGTAGGAGGACTCAGGTGACTTCAATCACCACATAACATTTCGCACTATATATTTAGCAAATGAATGAGACAAAAAACTCTTTTCATATCGTAGTGTTATTTTTTTCTAATATTCACACAACAAAAACATTTCCAAGAACAAGTACAGTATATCACACAATTGTAAACACTAAACTAACTGTAATAATTATATTAATAACCGTCGAGCTCATGATAGTGAAATGCTAGCATGATCCTGCCGCGCGTAAATGTCATATGAATATGGCACAAAAAATTACAAAATACTTCCTAATTTAGCTACATAAATTTCAATAACTGTTGTTTTTGTCTGGGAAATATTTACGAATTAACTAAAGTAAACTTGTGGTTAAGTTGTCGCGTTCTCGTGCAATTTGTGTGAAACAGCTGTATTCAATTTTATTCTATTAAATACCGAAAGTTCGGAATTTCGTTAATCCTGAGTTACACAGCAGAGAAAACAAGCCTGGGGAGCCAGGTAAAAGGTGGATAGTGTTCTAGTACGATCCAGGGTGTCATGAGGGGATTACCTATCAGTACTGTGAAGTCCGAGCCTTATAGACTCCGAGAAACATCGAGCTACTGCATGCCAACAAAATATACTTGTTTATTTATGCCCAAGAAATTGTGTAGAACTAGCTCAACCTAACGTTTCCTTTTCCGTATTAACATATTGTTGAATGAACAAAAGGACTTCGTACAATATAATGCACGTTACGTTTGGTGGGGAAAATAAATATTTCGTAGTGTTACGTGTCGCTGGTCCGCGCTGCTGACGTTCGCTTCGCATCCCGCGCGAGCGAGCAAACAGGAGCTAAGAACGTCTTTATATGATAGCGACGGCGGAGGCAAGGCAATGACAGCTTTTGAATTACAGACGCGCGCCCCTAACCCTGGCTGTATTGTTTTCTGCGTTTATCTGAAGAATGCTCTGGATTACTAACCTCGTTCTCTCCGCGCGACTCGGGGTGCGTTGAACCTTCCAGATGGTCAGAGGACACTATAAATATTGTGACAGGACTTCGGGCAGCGAGTGGAGTTGGAGTTCGAGTTGAGTGAATGAGTGGCTGAGTTCTGAGCGATAGAAGAACAAGCGACCAGCGGAAGGGAAGTCTGCGACTGCGAGTATCAAGCAATAAAATACGTGGCTGGCATGCTGTAGGCCTACTATTGGACTAGATGCGTTAGTGAAATACATTATAAACGATGGCAACAGATATATTTAATACATGGTAATAATGAGTATGAATTAATTGACTGTAACCAAGAGAGGGAATTAAGAAGGGCGTTAATTAGAGTTGAAATATACATTTATATTGAGTTCACTGTTAACTAAAAAGAGTAAACGTGGAGACAAATAATTTAATGCTGTAAATAATAGCGGAGTGAATAAATTAAAAATAAAATTTAGTTTCTTTTATTTTTTTATTAAGACCTATATCCCTCGCGATTTCAGATACGCCCCTCAGGTGTCCCAATGTTATAGTATTTTGTGACAGAAGGTACTTGTTGGTTTTTTTATACAGTAGACAAACGAGTATTTTGACAACTCAAACAAACTAATTCTCTCACTGTGAGGGGCAATGCGCTAATCTGTGGTATCGCGATCCTACTTTCACGGAATCTCCCCTGTACAGAAGAAATGCCAACGTGTTAAAAAAAATTTATATGGTAATGTAATATCAGTAGTCTACGATACCGCATAATCCATCGCTTGCGATTCAGTCTACTCTTAACATGCGCTGACTGTACACCGTGGCTTCACTGACGTGAAAAATGAATTTGCAAATTGAATTAGTGTTTTCCAGACAGAAAATAAATTTGTTGTTCGCAATTTGGCACCCACGTAAATTGATTTTTAAAGAGGCATTCGTGTCTGGCTGATCGCATACGTATGTATTTTTCCCCGCGGCTATGGGCGATATAAATTAGAATTTGTCACTGAATGGTGTGAGTGCTAGACTGAAATCAAACAATTTTTCCCGTAACTAAGTTCGCCTGTAATTATAATTAGTTAAGAAATGTTTGTTTGGGAAATCGATTTAAACACGTATACGAAACCCCGATAGGTGTTAAGGAAATCCAATATTTTGCTATGAATATATAATGTTCTAACTACCACTGCGTGACTCATTATTGACGTAGCGTGATTATATACACACCAGTTGTATTAAACAATGCAATACATATTAACAGCATTGTAACAATGTAAGGTAATAAAACATCGTGTAAATAAATGCGGGGTAATCCAACAACGATATATACTCGTTTGTAAAAATCACTCTGTAAAACACACTATCTTGTAAACTCACTGTTTGTATAAAAAGTGATAATTATATCCCAGTATTTAAACTTGTTTAAAATACCTAACTAACAGTGAAAATTTCAAGATCAGTTTCTAGTTTATGCTTAACAGGATCGAACAGACAAACAAATTTACAAACAGACAGAAATAAAAAAAAAACATAAACACATCCAAATAGACGTTAGCAGTAACTTTTCAAAATGTTTTTGATGTACGAACGTAGCAGACTAGACGACTTTATTATGTTGGCGGCTTCACTTGTCAACGTAGACAGATCGTTATTATGTTGGCGGCTTCACTTGTCAACGTAGACAGATCGTTATTATGTTGGCGGCTTCACTTATCAACGTAGACAGATCGTTATTAATCGTGCGCTAAATGGAAATAAAACTACTTATATCTGAGAGTTCCAAAAAAAGACAAGTTATCATTAGCGGAGAGTAAACACCGCAGACTTAATCCATATCTTCAAGATCTGGAGCATTTTCGCTGCAGAATCATTGTCAGAGAAACACGTGGAAGTGTGAACAGTTTACAATTAACGGCACGTCTGTGAACTGAAATTTGGCGTTCGTTAAAGAATGAGACAAAGGGGACGGACACTGAGATGAGAACTGTCGAAAGCACTCTCACTGTTCCTTTTCGATTCACGAAGAGATGATTACGTGGAAGTCGGAGATAGGGGAGGGAAAAAAATAGGGGGGGGGGGGGGGTTCTTTCAAGAGAAGAGTTTTATTGTCCGTTGTAGTAAAGTCTTCGAACAAAAAATATAATACGTGTCATGTGCGTCTCGTTCTAAAACTTTTTAAGAAATTACCCGCAATTTTTAACAGAGCATTTCTCCTGGGTGGTTGTTTCCAACTTCACTCGACGGACGATTGTGACTGTGCGCATGTACGGGCGTGTCGATGGAGCTGCGAGCGATCGATAGCGGAACTTTGCTCGTCCGAAGCATCATTAACACTGTCAGGACGACCGTAAAATGAAGTTGAAGTGACTCGAACTCAAACATCCATTACAGAAGCTGAGCTAGCAGCGCGAGCGGACCGGAGCGCAGCCGCTCTATACACCGAAGTGTATTTGCACTAGTTCGCCTTCACAGCGTTCGACATGGATGCGGGCTTGGAGTGAGTGAGTGAGTGCGTGAGTGGGTGGACGGCTCTTAACATCGAGGTCTTGAGAGCCGGTGAGGGTGATTGAGGTGAGTATGGAGCAGCGCCGGAATGAAAGGACGGTGGAAACGGCATCACCCGGCACGATTCCCACATACGAAAGTCCGGAGTGACCCGGTCGGGGATTGAACCCGGAGCGCCTTGGTGGGAGGCGAGCAGGCTAACCGCTCAGCCACCGTGGCCCCTTACGGAGGCTTTGACATGTGCAAAAATGACCCAGGCGCGCGGAAACAACCCCCTTCACAAGAAGTGCTCAAATTTTCCCATTATTGTGATCTTCAAACTTCTCAACATACACTGGGAGAAAAGCCAAGAAGATATTTGTTTTTATAGGGCTAAAAATATATTTTACTGCCCCAACGAAATCTTTTTTTTTTTTTTGACTAAACAAAACTTGAAAAGCAATAAAATTAATTTCGTTCATTGAACAAAATATACGCTTGAATGGACAAAATCTCTGTGTTGGGCCAAAATAAAAAAGACCACCAGCAAAATATTTAGTTGAATCAACTGTTAAGTATTTTGGTTTGGTCACTCATTTGATTGCCTTCGTTCGATAATACATCTCTACAAGTTGGCTGTATTGTTTGTGACAATTAAGACAGTAACAATGTTTGTTAGTGCATTTGCTGATTCTTAGCAGCGGTATAAACATCCTAATAAAACAATTACAATGGAAAACAAAAAATTAATGGTCTAAATCTCTAAGTACCTGTTTGCTCGTGTTGTCCAGTATTTAAACTGTATGTGTTTGAAGACACCCAATATCCGCCAGTAATCACTATAGATTTCGTTGCTAAGGCACAAGGTTCCCGGTGGAAACGGCGCTGCCCTCCCCTCCGGGGAGGGGTGGGATACATATTAAAGGCACGACTTTCTAACTCACGTTAACCATCCCCAGCAAAACAAAGATCTAAATCGGCTCTTTTTGTTTGTCAGTTACCCCCGAGAATTTACAATTTCGACCCGCCATGCTGTGCCCGAAATGAAGTTAAAACACAATAGCTACATTTCTACATGCTTGCCTACCGCGTCCCACGCATTTCCTTCTTTCACGTTTTGAAATACTAAGCATCGCGTTATTCATTGCTAAAACCCCTGTCACACTGTCAAATGTTTGCCGTCAACTATATTTGACAATAAAATTTGAGACAAAATACGGCCCTAGAATTTTCCCTTCCAGCAATCAAATTTTATCAAATAAACTTGAATGTGTTTGAAAATGTGCCACACTGTCAAATTTTTATACTGGGAGTATATAATTTGAATTATTATTTAAAAATTATTTTCAAAGTTAAATACGGCTTTTGTTTTTCCATGCAGTCCACTACAAGAAAAAATGTTAGGAATGTTGTAAGTTATTTATCAGAGATGTTTCCTGCGCAATGACATTTAATATCTATGAGTTCGTAATATTATGTGCGATGTTCAGCTTAAAATAGCATCCACTCTTGGACAGCTTCTGCATAAATCAATTATCTTCATAAAGGACTTCGTTTCCAGCAATCGTCCGTTATTTTAAAGCTACTTGATGACCATTTTTGGTGTGCACGACTCTGATTGGCTGAGACCGTCAAACATCAAAGAAATTTTAAAAACCGGTCTAATTTTCAGGTGTTTGATGGAAACTGAAGCCATTCAACTTTCTCAGACAAAAATGGCGGCGTTTATGACGTTTCATGTCATAACTGTCCAACGTTATTTGACCAGACTTCCTGGGAGCAGTTCGACAGAGAAATTTGACAGTGTGGCAGGGGCTTAAGGCACAGCCCTCGGGCGCAGGGATCTAGATTCGAATAACGGTCGGGATTCCAACTGTTTTACTAACCGAAACTCTTTGATGTACGTATATAGAGCCAAACAAGTCTTTAGTTGTAGTAAGCAAATCTTTGTTTGAGGCAACAAAACAAGAACAACAAAATAATTTTGTTTAAACAACAAAATATTTTACTGCCCCTATACAAAATGTTAATTTTGGTTGCGCCAAACAAACTGTCTCATTCAAATAACCGTTTCTCAGCGTGACTCCGTACAGAGACCAGGAAAATTATAATAAATACAGTAACGACGTAATGCTATGCAGTCATCTTTTAAGAATGTCATTTTGAACATAAATCGCTCATTTTCCTGCTGCAATACTAAGAATTAAAACATGACATAGGTGAAGTAAAAGTTCCTTGTTGACTATTTTTATTTCGCCCATGCTTAAAAATAATTATATATATTTTAATTATTTATGTAGGTTATTTTATAGTACACTAATGACATAAGATGCTGTATAAATGAACATTAACGCAAACGTTCCCCTTTGTGCTTAATAACTCTGTACCTTATATTGATTAAACATTAATAAATAAAATTTTTCAATGTTTTGTTTTGAAATAGCCGCTTTTAAAACACCCAGTTACGTGTGTTTCAACAAAAGAATTAATTTAAAAGAAAAATTAATTATGTAGGCAATACGAAAGTTAGTTGCTCGATGTAAACAAACGTTGTGATATGCCTAGAATTCCAGTAACGCGAGAGTTTGGCCAGCGTAATACACCCCGTCAGTTTTCGCTAAATCATGCCACCTATTATTGAATGGATATTGTCGTGGAAATATAAAACACATAAATAGAATTTGAAATACATTATGCTTGTGTTGTAGATTCTTCCCGTATTTACGGAAGCTAGACGGACTCAATATTTGACATAGATTTGAGAAAACCGAAGGGGCTCTGACAGAATGATACTGATGTGTGCCACAGCTGTACACTTGTGTGTCGTCTAGTAATCATCTACCCCCCCCCCCCCCCCCACCAACCCTCCCTTCCCAGGATAACTGTGAACCTCGGACATCCTGCCCGTCACATCCATCACGTTTCAACTGCTGGAATATGTTGGCGCTCAACATTTCCGAAGGCTTGAACTATTCAAAATAAAAAAACTACTTGTTTCAAACAAATATCTCAATACAATATTACATTTTATGGGTATATTAAATATTATGTTATTTTATTTTTGATAAAATCGAGAACTTTAATTTGGTGGTCGCTGCTACCGAGTGTGTGGATTCATTATTATACACACATTATAAATAAAAACTGATTGATAGTGCTAAGTGCTATCATAGCTCTCATTGATGTAATAGTTATTAACAGTTATATTTAATGTTTCAAAGTTTAAAGAAAATATTAAATATAGATTTACTCTATGTTGTTGAGAAATACCCACGTGGCTTCCGAGGAATTTCTGCATTAAAATCATTGTGTTTTGTTGCTTTTCTGCCAGGTGTAGTAACACAGCGGTTCCGGCTTTTATGCATGAATTACTCGCAAACTTTGGGGCTTAAACTGATAAACCAATTTCGTTAATATTAACGTGCTCATTCGTAATATGTCACTGGGAAACCAACTGAACGTTAGCATCTCAGAAATTTATGCAACAACAGGGTTGCAACCCTTATGTTCCCTGTGGCATATTTTTTATGGCAGTGACTGGTTTTGCAGTGACTGCATATATTCATTCAACTACACATTACCCTGGATTTCTTTGTTACATAAGTAATCTATGTAACGTTTATAATACTCGTGTGTTTCAGCCCCACCTTTAAGGGTGCGCACAACCCTTACTAAGCATCGTCGACCATCTGTCGCGTGTATGTTTCCGACTTACTTTTTCATAAGGAATATGCGGGCGGAGTTTGTCATTTTTCTTTTTCAGATTAATACTGTATATAGGTTGTTCACGGTAAGATTAGCACTTTCGAAAGCCCTGCTTAAAATCTGCTTGGGTGCACGTTGTGTATTCTTCCGCCTTATGAAAGATTACCATTGTCATGGATGTAATCACTTCATTCATGCGTCGATCAAGTGAAACTGTGAAATTATTAGACAAGAAGTATTATACAGATCTGCTCATTCTTACACTTCGATGAATTAAAAAAAAAACATAAAGCGAAAGAAATATTTTAAGTTAGCAGAAATGGTTACCTGACACTTTTTATTCGACGTCAAGATACGGAACTATTTTCCCATCCATTGTTGCCAACTTGGCAGGGCGCACGTTGTTCAGGGCGCCCGTTAAAATATATGCAGGTAGGGGCAGTGACTTTTTTGTAACTCCATAGAGTTTATTCCATTTGATTACGTATGGAAATATAAACGTGCGAGATACGTTCGTCTTTTGGCGTAAAGTGGCTACAAAGAGTGCTATTCGTTTCAAAAAATGAGACAGTTTTAATGTAGTTGATAAAAAAAACTTATCGTTAACTATTACAGATATAAGTTAACAATTTCGCACACTGAATCAGCAAACGAGTAAATAGGTTCGGACTGCTCTCGCAAACGAGGTCTCGAGTGTCGGTGAGGGTGAAGCAACGTATGGAGCAGTGCCGGAATGCAATGACAGGGGAAACGGCAGATCCCCGAGAAAAACCGCCGACCAGCGGCGTCATCCAGCACGATTCTCACGTGCGAGAATCGGGGAGAGTCCTCGCCGAGAATCGAACCCTGTTCGCCTTGGTGGGAAGCTTATTAATTATCAATATAATGTACGATCGAAAAACCTTACAGTGCCTACTGTATGAAAATGGACAGGATCACGACACAAAATTCTGCCTGCATTGCTGTCTACGTTGTAGCAGAATTAAAATAATTTCAACGTGCAGCATAACTGCTGCTAAAGGCTGTTCACGATAAAGTGAGCACTTTTGAAATCAACCTTATAAAAAAGTCACTGCTCCTACCTGCATATATTTTAACGGGCGCCCTGAACGACATACGCCCAGTCAAATTGGTAACAATGGATGGGAAATAGTTCCGTATTTTAACGTCGAATAAAAAGTGTTAAGTAACAATTTTGTGACAAATTATTTATATCGCTTTCTGTTATTTTCTATGCTTCTATGTGTAGACATAAGGAAATGCATACAATATTTACTTTTCTAATAATTTCACATTTTCACTTGACCGACGCATGAATAAAGTGATGGTGTCCATGACCATGTTGATCTTACATAAAGAGGAAGAAACAACGTGCATATAATTAGATCTTAAGCAGGGCTTTCAAAAGTGCTCATTTTACCGGGAAGAATATACCGTATAAATATAACTGCAGTTGTAAGACGTTTGTCCTCTGCAAACGGTTTCCAACTAAGGGCGCCGCCTACCTGGCGGTGGAAACGCGTTGCAGTGTGTTTGAATTCCGCGTTTTTATAGAACCATTGAACGTGTCTCCATGATACCAATGTACGAAAATAAAATACATTTCGGGTGAGGTACGTATAATACTCTCAATACATCATGTATATTATAAATGCAATTCCCGAGCCTTCCAACATAGCTAAAAACGGTTTTTTCACATTGCTGTAGCTCATAATATACCGGTTGGAAACATGCGAAACTATTATAGGGACCTTCATTGAACCTTTGTACAGACTTCCCCCAGTATGATAGTGTCACCGCTTAAAGTCCCATAGGTACACGCAGCACGGCGGAAACACTGCACGCCAGTTCAGCGCCTTGTTGCGCGTAGGAACGAAGGGTCATCAATCGCGCGTGTCAATGTCGTCCTTATCGGTGCCGCGCTTCCCTTCCTCAAACGGGCTAAAATCATCCAAGTAGGCGGTGTCCTTAAGGGGGTAGTATCCAGTCCATCTTCGAATTTTCTTACAAATCTTCGTAATGAAAATATATGACCAGAAATAAAAAATCAAAGCTAGACATGACATAGACGACTACTTGACGTTTTTTTTTTTTTTTTTTTTTTTTTTAGGGTTTCAAATATACCAGTATTTTCCCATGTAGGGCTGAAATTATTAAATAATTAGGTAATGTTTGATTACGGTTACAGATGTGAAACTAATAATGTAAGAAAAATAAATGGGATTTAGAAATAACTGTTAAAATGTTCCCTATGTCACGACTAGCTTGGTTTTTAAATATTGACTCCGAAAATTAAGTTAATGAGGAAAATACGTAAATCCAAGATAGCAAGGATACTTCCCCCTTAACGGCGGACGCGGGTTTTCGCGATGAGAGCGAGTGCAGAAGTGCTTGGAAGCGCTGAGAGAAGCTGCTCCGCCCTGTGGGAGGCTGTGATAAGAGACGACGGGGTGCGGTGCGGGAGAAGGGAAGGACTTCGCAGGAGGAAGACTGGCGGCAAGGATTTAAGGAGGTGCTAAGAGCCACGAGGCGCCACATACAGCTCGAATAGGCTCACGGCTCCAGACTGGCGAGCGACCGAGGGCGAAGTCGTCACATATACTTTGCTGGTTTCTTTTTTATTTTGCCTATTCAGTATACGGGACGAAAACCACTAGTATAGTCTGTTCGCGTTATTCTTCACACTTTTTGAATCAAGCCTCTGAAAAATCACCCTATGCTCGACGTGTTTAAATATTTCACGAATATGCCAAGTATCACAAGCGTTTTATACCTCTGTTAACATTGCATTATCTTAATTTTCGTTAAATTGGAGTCTCGTATATATTTTATGTATAAATTATAATATTTCATTTATAATATATACGAATTAAAACAGTGAGAAAACATGTGTATTAGTAACGCCTAGTAAGAGATAGTTCTCATGCAAAATATTATTACAACTGAGTGCGCATTAATGCGGTGCGTTGTCCTTTGGCGTAATTAGTTATACTTAGTTTGCACGAGGCGGAGGAATATCCTGGAAGTAGAACTTAAGCAGGGCTTCAGAAAAGTGCGAAGTAACCGTGACTGGATTATATCATTTTATTCAATGTTCTGTGGGCATATTTTTTCATGAAGTTAAATGGAAATAGTGCACTATTATAGTGAAGTATTTTCGCTTACGTTACATATATTTCCCATCTCTGATATCAAAGAATAAATCCGTGCGAATAGAAAATTCCTCTGATGCAACGGAAGAAATGTACAGTAGCTGAATTAGTACTTAATGCGACTGCTATAAAAATTTCCGTGTATTGCTCTCTCCGGAAGCGACTATAAAAATGCTTTTAGTGCCTCCATTTAAGTGTTTATCGACCTATAAGAGAAACGATTTGCTTGCCGATTTAGACGGACGCACACGTAGATGCATTGATGCGAGACTCTAGCGTGTCCCAACACGATTTATATATTTTTCTCCGTAGGGCCCGGATTTCAGTCAATGAACACGCATATAGAATAATGTTCGCGAGTTATTTTTACGTGGTAAGGACTAGCGGGTCTAACTGAGCGTGTCTGCTCGTGCGGCGGCGGGTCTGTGTTTCATTCGGTAGGTCGTCGCTTCGATTCCGGCAGGCTGCACTTGTAACACGTGATGTAGTCTTACCGAAATATTTCCCAGTCCCCACTCCAAGCGCCCCAGCACCAGTTTCCGGTTTGGCCAAACTTGGCCCAACGTTCGCTCAAACGTTGGGCCAACGTAGGTTGCTGTTGGGGACGAATACTGGAACTGATTCTTATAGGCTATTCACTGTAAAGTGAGCACTTTTGAAAGCCCTGCTTAAGATCTACTTGCATACAGGTTGTGTATTCTCCCGCCTTATGTAAAATTAATATTATCATGGGCCTCATGACTTTATTCATACGTCAGTCAAATGAAACTGAAATTATTAAGAAAGTAAATACTTTACAAACCTGCTAATTTTTACACTTCGATGCACCAAAAATCAGAGAGCGAAAGAAATAATTTTTAAGTTATCGCAAATGGTTAACCCTTCTTATCCATCGTTACCAACTTTGCCGGGCGAATGTCACTCAGTGCGCCCGTTAAAATATGTGCATGCAGGGGCAGTGACTCTTTTCTAAGGTTCATTTCTAAAGTGCTCACTTTACCGTGAACAGCCTATAATAATAATATTCCCGGATTCCTGTTCACTTGATTAAAATCCTAATGAGACTCCCCGGAAAAATATTAAATATATTATGTTTCATATAAATTCAATAAATTTTGACAGTTCTCGAAAAAAAGTGCTCCCACGATGTATCCCTCCACCACAGCTGTTCTGGGGGTGAAGAAAACGACATTTGTAAACAAACTACGAATCCAATGGCAAGCATTGAAAGACTGACAACTTCTGTCCAGCAATTAGGTTACTATAGCTGGTTGCCATTCCCAATTGTTTTATTTTGTTATAATAAACTAATATACTAGTTAGGGTTCTGTTTTATTTTATTGGTGCGGTGGGGCATTATAGTTTTAAGTATTTCGTGAGACATGATTTTTTTGTGGTTCTTCTTATAAGAGAGCGGCGCTTGGAACTTGCATTGTTTTGATGATGCATTGGAAAATTTCGTTCGCACGGAAATTGCATTCAGTTTACTATAACTCAAACGTCACAACTTCATCGACAGAACTAAATGCGGTAAATGTGTCGCTATTCGTAATACTGCGAGAAATGCTCAACGGATGAATATCATTGTGTTTTTTTTATATAATGAACTACACTGTAAAGAGCGCTTATTTTGGCCACGTACAATTGAAATCCTCCCGAAAAACAAAACGTAATAAATACGTCGCTATTAATAAAGATGTGCGAAATGCACATTGTGAACATGTTAAGCAAATTTAACTTCTACGTAAAAATCGTTAGAGTTTCAATCAAATAAAAGTCCGAATACATTTCAAATATTTTAACAACAATTTAAGAAAACATCATTTACAAAACACACAAACTTACTGTTCACTTCGTAATTCCTAAACACGTACCGAACTTTGGATGATTAATCAGTGGTCGGCTACTGATACGAAATAATTTATTTGGTGACTTATACAACTAACGAAACACTTTAACTATTTCTTGAAATCGACAAATTCAAACTTCACAACGTAAAGCATTTTTCGCTCGCGCTTCGCGATGGTCGCAGAAAATGGCGGACCACAGCACACAATAAACCATTTTACAAAGCGGCAGACACGTGACGATAATGCATTTCACCGAGGAGACTGTTCTACAAAGTCACCTACGACGAACTATGCATAATTAAATGCGCAAACACAAAATTAATTAACTGCTTATATAATATTCCGACATCGCCAACATGTAATTCTCGCATATTGATACATTATGACGGAAGACAGCACAATGGCAACCAACAACGGCTTTTCACTGGGCGGGTGGAGACCATAGACAACAGACTCAACGGAGATTGGTATAAACCTTTCACAAAACCGTGATGCTCTTCCATAATATTCCCAGAAAGATTGTGTATTAGTCTATGAGCGTAATTTTATCCATAGATGTTGTAATTATCTGGCCGACAGCTGTGGTATCATTTGAGACGAGATCATTGCTTCGGGCGATCAAGAGCGGAGAGGCAATCTTCCACGGTTTGGATTAAGGAACCATCCCGACTTTCTCCTGAAGATACTTCGGAAAACCATCGCAAACCTAACATCAGTAATGTTGCACCAGTGATAGACCTCGGGCCTTTCGGATTTGAGTCCACTGTGTTTAACATTGTTCCTCCTCCGTCGTGCACAGACTACATAATATCGCACCTAATGTCAGTGCTCCCCCGCCATAGATACACCCGGAACGCGACATCAACTTATCATTGTGTGATAATGACCACATTTGAATGCCCGCACAGCATTTGAGATTTATAACTTTGGCGGATGCCAACGCGTCTGTCTGCTTTTACTGCACACAACTACACAGAATGATTGCTGTTGAAAAATAAAGTAGTGAAACTGTTTACTTATTCATGTTAATGACTGCTCATAAAATAGGCATTTTAATAAAATTTTGCATTTTATCCCGTCGTGTGTGAGATAGTGATAGAAATGACGAAAGTTGTCGGCTCATTTACCCGATAATCACACCTTTCACTCCTTGGTAATCCTAAAATTGCGTTTCGTGCAGTGGTAAATGATGAACTGATTAAAGTTCAGCACGCAGTGAGCCGAAATGTATCTTTGAGCGAACAAAACATTTATTTGCAAACATAAAAATACAAATTTTGTGTTTATTCAACCAAACGTATTGTTTACAGGCAAATATTTTTAACCTAACAGAGAGGTTTCATTAGCTCCAATGCGTATTTTGTTAGCGGAGGGAGTTTTTAATATTGGAATTAGAACTTTGCTTCGGGAAAAATAAATTTCGTTTCAGTAACTTCATATTTACTTGTTCATAACAAACATTTTGCTGGCCAATATGTCTCTCTTCTCTCCCCCTCCCTCCCTCTCTCCCTCCCTCCCTCCCTCCCTCTTTCTCTCTGTCAGTGTGGAACCAGTAAGCACCATGTAGCCGGGAACAAACTAAATATCTTGTATGGGGCCGCGGTGGTGTAGTGGGCAGAGCAGACACCTTCCCAACACGATGGCGCGGATTCAATTCGCAGCGGGGTCAATCCCGCATCTTTAAACACAAGAAACGAGGTGGACATAGTCGTTGAGATTTATCCAGTCTCTCCCGCTTCCCCTGCCATTGTATTCCACCGCTGCTTCATTTACAACTATCTTCACAACCATCGGTTCTGAGGACATCCAAGATCTCACTCATTCTCATTGGATTGTCACTCTTTTCCGAAAAAGCTGCCTTCCGCAAGAATGATACTTGTGTCAGTAGAGAAAGAACAGCTGTGCGATGACGTAATCCTATTTCCTATTTCGCAACACTTCTCCAACCACCGTTGAGGAACATTGATTAATGACAACATTATTTTCCGCCAACCGTTTTCTTTGTGGACACTAACACACTCCCACTTCAATAATTGTATAACTGATTTTTTAAGTAGCCTACCAGGAAAGTCGGAAGTAGCCGTCAATGGACTATACCATTTACTTGCATAAAAAGTTTCAGTCCGCTTACTTTTTGCAAAATGGAATGTCAGAATTACAACTTTATTGTTTTCAGGACGTACAAATAATACAAACTCACCGAAAAAAAAAATTCACTTTGAAATAAGATATTTAAAAAAAATTAGAAATAACGCTATAACATGCTTCCGCAATTTTCAAAATTGCCAAAATAAAAATTTTGATTTGTAGCAGTACATGAATTCTTGTAAAATGAGTATTGCATTTAAAAATTTTATTTGCTGGTTGAACGGTATTGTGGGGAGATTTGGGCACTTCTTAACACAAATGGCTTGAGAGCCGATGAGGGTGAAGGGACGGGGGGAAGCGGGAGATTCCCGAGAAAATCCGCCCACCAGCGGCATCGTCCTGCACGATTCCCTCATGTGAAAGTCCTGGGAGCGATCGCGCCGGGAATCGAGCCCCATTCGTCTAGGTTTGGAGGCAAGCTTGTCTGACCACTACACCACCGCGGCCCTTTGAACGGTGTTTCGTACGAATATAAATTAGAGGCCGTCCACGGTAAAAATAGCACTTTCGAAAACCCTGCTTAATATCTACTTATACGCATATTATGTATTATTAACCAATATGTAAAATTAACATTTCAATGGCCGTTATCACTTTATTCATGCGTCGGTCAAGTGAAACTGTAAAATTATTATAAAAGTAGATATTTTACAAATCTGCTCATGTGTGCTATTTGAAGCATAAGAAACAGGAAGCGAAAGAAACAATTTTAAGGTATCACAGATGGTTACCTAACACTTTTTATTCAATGTTGAGGAATATAACTACTTTCAATCCATCGTTACCAACTTTACTGGGAGAATGTTACTCAGTGGGACACCCATTAAAATATATGCATTCAGGGACAGTGACTTTTTCTAAGGTTCATTCCTAAAGTGCTCATTTTATCATGAAGGGCCTTTAACGAATTGTCTGGTGTTCAGTTTAAAGTGAACAACCTGTAGAAGAGAACTACTTGCCAGCGCAAAGAAACATTTTTTGAGTAAGTTACAAGCGTTGGCCGGCCCCCCAGGGAGTCTTCACAAGGAGCGAGGAGCAAGGGTTGACAGAAGATCCGGGAGCATCCGGGGCAAACTCGCGCGACCCGCAGGGGAAATACGTTCCGGAGCTGTGTCACCGTGGCCGGTGATTGCCCCCGGGGCAGACAGACGAGACGGCTCTGCCCCTACACGCGGAACCAACCCCTCGGTGCCGATTTACATTTCAGAACACTCCCCGCCGGCTCCGTGCAAAGGAACAGAGACAATAACAATCCCAACCTTGTGCTGAGGAACTGGGCACGAGGGGGTCAACACTTTCAACACTCGCCTGTGTGGATTGCTTTGCCAATCTGAATGCATGCACATACATTAACCCCCGTCACCTCTCTCACACACACAGTCGTAGACTCAGGGTTAATTTATGGTAACTGGACAGTTTCGCGAATTCATTTTTAGGACAAGCTAGACGTGAAACACATGTTTAGGTAATTGTGTTACGATTGCGACTGGATCACAGTTTACTATACAAGCTTAGGTGACCTCTGAGACAACAAACCTGCAAGCAAATAAGCAACCAATCCTGTGCCACCTGATTTGAAGTAAAACTGGAATACACATTGGGGATACACCGTTAAGCTTAACCTACAGGCCATTTAAAATGCAAAATTCTCTTCTCTCTATTTACTTGTTAGTTCTTTTTTTTTTTTTTTTATGGAAGCTGAATTACGTAAATGAAAATACATGACACTTCCAGTAACAAACATTTTACTCTATGAACACTGTTCTATACGGAACTGTTCTTTTTGTATAAAATTTCTTGCAGTTATGGCTAAAAGAGGATGAAAGAGGAAGAGGAGGAATAGTGGAAATAGGGCGGCTATGAAATCGGCACCTAACCTGAAAACAAATACGGCATAGAAATGCTGTCGAGTTTTTTAATGTGGAACACTGAAGGTTTGGATAATGTGTCGTAAATATGATATTCATGTTCCAGCGAGTAAGTACTGATTTATAAGGGCAGCACGAATTTCATTATGGCAGGAAGACATTTTTATTTAATATAAATCATCCATAGAAGGAATATATATCTCTCTGTACATGACTCTCGTAAGTCCACATAAATTCATGTGAGATGACTTCCGTGGTATGATATAGTCCATTCTCGGTTACTTCCAACTTATCTAAAGCCCTGCTTAAGTTCTACTTTCAGGATATTCCTCCGTCTCATGCAAACAAAACTTAACCGAGTCTATAAAATCACACCAGAGGGGCCGTGCACTGCATTCGTGCGCACTAGTGGAATACTATTTTGCTAAGAAATATTTATTTCTAGGCATTTCCAACACACCTATTTTCTCCCTATTTTATTCATATTAATTATAAATGGATTGCCATGATTTATGAATAAAATACAAGTAAAAATTCAATTTAATAAAAATAAATAAAATTTGTAACATATCTCAACGCAGACCCATACAAATTTTTTCGAATATATTTTAGTAGAACATTTTCGTATATAGCAAAAGATGCCATCTTTACTATGATGGATAGCTTGTAACAGCGCTTTAAAATAATGTTAGCCACGAAAGTTTGTGTTATTTCATTTTGAACCACATCGTATTAAACTTGTAGACGTTAACTGTAATTATTTTTCCTCAGATAAAATTTTTTAGATCTCATAGTTTTTGTAAAATGGCATGCCAAAGTGAAGACTTTACTGTTTTTGCAATACACAAATATAACAAAGCAAACTATTTGCAGATAATTTTTAAAAAAGGCAACTGAAAGGTCTTTTCTTACTTTATTTTAAGGAATGGCTATCAAAAGTTATTTGACTAAAATTCAGGGACAGGAAAGAATTAAAAATAATGTATGCGTGAATTGTTTTACTTTTAGGAAATTTTTTTCAAATAACAAAAACATTTTCTCGTACGATTTAATACACGTTTTGAAGTAGTTCTTGGCATCTTCTTTCATTGTGAATTATTTTATTTATGTACGTAACTTAGTTTTCATCATTTGCACATTCCTGAGGAAGTAAAGGCTGTTCGCGATAAAGTGACCATTTTTAAAATCAACCTTTGAAAAAAGCCGCTGTCTTTACCTGCATATATTTTAACTGGCACAATGTATTGCATGTGTCTAGTAAAGTTGGCAACGGCGGAAGGGAAAGTACTTCCATGTATTAACGTTGAATAATTGTTATATACTGTTCACGATAAAATGAGCACTTTTGATTTGAAAGCCCTGCTTAATATCTACTTGTATAAATGTTGTGTATTTTCCCGCCTTATGTAAAATTAACATTTCCATGGGCCTCATCACTTTATTCATGCGTCGGTCAAGTGGAACTGTGAAATTATTAGAACAGTACATATTGTATAAATCTGTTCATTTTTGCACTACGATGCACTATAAAATACATAAAGCGAGAGAGGTAATTTAAGTTATCACAGATGGTTAGCTAACACTTTATGTTCAACGTTAATATATGGAACTACTTCCCCCTCCATCTTTAACAACTCCATTAGACACATGTCACTCATTGCGCCCGTTAAATTTTATGCAGGTAGGGGCAGTGACTTTTTTCTAAGGTTGATTTCAAAAGTGCTCGATTTATAGTAAATAATCTTTAGGAAAACTTTTCTTGATACTGAAATTATTTCACCTTCTTTCTGTTTTTTTAATGTTTTTAAGTGTAAGAAGGGGCAAATTTATGAAACATTTACATTTCTAACAATTTCACAGTTTTATGAAACAGCTGCATGAATAAAGTGATAAGGCCCTCGGTAATGCTAAATTTACATATATCGGAATTATACAATGTAATCCGAGAGGTATACTCTGTTTCGTATAACTTCAATAAAATTCGACAGACGCTGTGATCAACCTACACAGCATGTAAACAGTAAACACCCCCATTTGCAAAGTACTGTGTCAGCTGATGGTTGTTGCAGGATGCGTGTTATTATGTTGGCGCTCTTGGCGATGATTGTAAAAGAAAAAAGTACTCGGAATTAAAATTATTATGTGGAAACTTAATGACAATTACCACTTTTATGATTAAAATTACACTCATAGACAAATACAAATTTTTTTCTGAGTTATAGAGCAAAGGCTTAAAAAATATTTAGAAATATTATCGTAGAACATGCGAACATCACGGTTATGTGAAAGGTTTCCACCAATCTCCGTTGAGTCTGTTATCTATGGTCTTCATCCTTCCGGTGAAAAGCCGTTGCCATTATGCTCTCTTACGTCATAATTTGTCTATACGCGAGAATTCCTTGCTGGTGATGTCGGAAATATTATATATGCAGTTAATTATTTTTGTATTTACATATTTCATTAAGTGTAGTTCGTCTTAGGTGTCTTTTTAGAACAGTCACCTCAGTGAAATTAACTATCGTTACGTGTCTGCCGCTTTGTAAAATAGTTTGGTGTGTGCTGTGGTCCGCCATTTTCTGTGACCATCGCGAAGCGCTAGCAAAAAAGATTTACGTTGTGAAGTTTGAATTTGTTGGTTACAGGGAACAGTTAAAGTGTTTCGTTAGTTGCATAAGTCAGCAAATAAATTATTTCGTATCAGTAGCCGACCAGTGATTTAAGTGAATTAATCATCCTATGTTCGGCACGAGTTTCGGAATTACGAAGCGAACACTAAGTTTGTGTATCTCGTAAATGATGTCTCAAATTGTTGTTAGAATATTTGAAATGTATTCGGACTTTTATTTGATTGAACCTCTAACGATTTTTACGTAGAAGTTAAATTTGATTAACATGTTTACGATGTGCATTTCGCACATCTCTATTAAATGTGACCTATTTATTACATTTTGTTCTTGCGGGAGGTTTTAAAATGCACTTGGCCTAAATAAGCGCCCTGTATAGTGTAGTTCATTATTTAAAAAATCCAATGATATTTATCTGTTGAGCATTTCTCGCATCAGTACGAACTGCGACACATTTACCGCATTAAGTTCTTTCGATGAAGTTTAAACCTTTGAGTTATAGTAAACTAAATGCAATTTCCGTACGAACAAAATTTTCCACTGCATCATCAAAACAATACAAATAGTATATGTATAATGCGAGTCCTGGCGCAGCACGCTTTTTCTGATTATTTTAACCAAAAATACAACCAAAAATATCATCAACTTTTTCTTGCTATTTGTAACGAAAGTACAGGAAAAAGTTAAAAACTCGAAATCTGAAAATCGATGAGAAAACCACGAAAATCATGAAAAAAGCCAAAATCAAGGTATTTGGTGGCTAAATTTAAGCTCTAAAATTGTTTTTTAAAAGGAGCTCTCAAAAACGGACAATTTTAAACAACAGTTTTCAAAAAATTTGCGCGCACGATTTGACGCAGGTAAAACAAGCAACATTATACAAAAATTAAGCAAATTAAAGGTTAAAATAAGCCAATCGGATGAAATATTAAAAGAGATAATTTACAGAATTTATAAATTTTATTCAACAAAAGTGAAACACCAATAGGATTTTTTAAAGTCTAAAAATAAAGAAAAATCTGAAGCATAGCCATTACTGAATCCATAATCCCAACCATCACAACAATCTAAACCATAAACATAATCTTCAAAATCAGAAAATTTATTTGAGCTGAAATCATTTTTATCGATTTTTAAAACAATTTTGAAAAGAACAAGGTCCAATTCTTTTTCAATAAAAGTTTCTGTTTTTATAATTTCATATACATAAAAAAACACTGCACCATACTTTCAACTACCCAGTTTCAACTACTTTTTCATTTTCCAAGTTTTTATTAAATTTAAAGTATCTTTAGAAAAATTCTACTAATTATTTAATTTTATAATTAATTTTTTCTTTAGTAAATAATAGTTGAAAAAAAATTCTAAAACTAAATATTCTATTACGGAATTGTTAGGTAATAAAATTAAACCAGCCAATGAAAGATTTGGTTTTTGGTTATTTACAGAAAATGTAAATAATAATATTATTATTACAAATATTGGAGATATTATATACACAAGTGGAGAACAAAAACTCGAAGAATTAAAAACCAAAAACAGAGCCCTTTTACGATAACATTATGGTTTTTAAAATAACATATTTTTTAGACTGTGAAGGAAAAATGAAAAATAAGCAATTTCTTGTAAAAAAAATAAGCTTGTGGAAGTTTTAATAGTTTTTTAAGAACTAGATTTTCTAAATTTAATTTTTCAAGACATGGAGTTAAAGTAAAAAATCCGTACTTATTAGAGTCCAATGTGCAAACAATTAATGGTGTTAAGCAAATTATAAAAAGAGATATAGAAATTATTACAGAAATATAAAAACCCAATAGTTATTCCTTACAAAATAGTGTTACTTTTGTTGAATAAAATTGATAAATTCTATCAATTATCTTTTTTAATATTTCATCAAATTTGCTTCTTTTAACCTTATATTTGCTTGATTTTTGCATAATTTTGCTTGTTTTACCTGTGTCAAACTGCTAAAATTTTCTTTTTTTTTTTTTTTTTTGTTTAAAATTGCCCGTTTTTCAGAGCTCCTTTTCTAAAAGCTTTTAGGGCTTAAATTGAGCCATCAAATACTTTGATTTGGGCTTTTTTACACGATTTTCACGGTTTTTTTCATCGAATTTCAGATTTTGAGCTATTAACATTTCCCTGTACTTTCGTTACAAATAGCAAGAAAAAGTTGATAATTTTTTGTGGTTTTTTTGGTTAAAACTATCAGAAAAATCGTGCTGCGTCAGGACCTGCATTATACATCTACTGCAAATTCCAATCACCACTCTCTCATAAGAAGAACCACAAAAAAATCACGTCTCGTGCAAGACGTTAAACTAATGTTCCCCACCCCGCCAATAAAATAAAACAGAGCCCTAACTACTATATTATATGGTCGTAACAAAAATAAAATAGTTGGGAATGGCAACCAGTTATAGTAGTCAAATTACTGGACAGAAGTTGTCAGTCTTTCAATGCTTGTCATTAGATTCGTAGTTTGTTTACAAAGATCAGTTTGTTCACAGACAGAACAGCTGTGGCGGAGGGATACAATGTGGCCGCACTTCTTTTTGAGAACTCGTAAATTTTCTGAAGTTATATGAAACAGAGTATAGATTGTTAGCGCATCGTTCAAAAGTGCTCAAATTACCATGAACAGCCTATAAAATCGTGTCTTTAACATGCATTTATACAAAAAACTGTGCGCTCAAAAAAAATTTTGTGTGGAAAAAAGTAATCACAGATAATGTCTAAAAGTTGAACAGTATAAACAGTACACGGTGCAAATATAAAATAAAATTTATTTTTCGTGGCCAACGGCTGTATTGTGCTAAGTTGGCACACGGGTGAGGAAGTCACACGAACAGAATGGCATCACGGTGTAGACAGGAATGTAAGGGGTAGACGGGAATGTAAGGGGTAGACGGGAATGTAAGGGGTGGACGGGAATGTAAGGGGGTAGACGGGAATGTAAGGTGTAGACGGGAATGTAAGGGGGTAGACGGGAATGTAAGGTGTAGACGGGAATGTAAGGGGTAGACGGGAATGTAAGGGGTAGACGGGAATGTAAGGGGTAGACGGGAATGTAAGGTGTAGACGGGAATGTAAGGGGTAGACGGGAATGTAAGGGGTGGACGGGAATGTAAGGGGGTAGACGGGAATGTAAGGTGTAGACGGGAATGTAAGGGGGTAGACGGGAATGTAAGGTGTAGACGGGAATGTAAGGGGTAGACGGGAATGTAAGGGGTAGACGGGAATGTAAGGGTAGACGGGAATGTAAGGGGTGGACGGGAATGTAAGGGGGTAGACGGGAATGTAAGGTGTAGACGGGAATGTAAGGGGGTAGACGGGAATGTAAGGGGTAGACGGGAATGTAAGGTGTAGACGGGAATGTAAGGTGTAGACGGGAATGTAAGGGGTAGACGGGAATGTAAGGGGGTAGACGGGAATGTAAGGGGTAGACGGGAATGTAAGGTGTAGACGGGAATGTAAGGGGTAGATGGGAATGTAAGGGGTAGACGGGAATGTAAGGGGTAGACACAGCGGTGCAGCTGACACACCACAGGTACAGCACTTGAAGTGGGTGCTATTTTCCTACACGTCCACATTGGGAACAAACCACATATTTCCGTGAAAATGTTCAGATTTCGACCACACTACGACGCATTTCAAGAGCCAGGTATACGCGGGTCGCTTAATTCTGCCATACAAACGTCAAGTTTTATGGGGTCAACAAATTTACCGCATCAAACTAGGCGACACCTGTTTCTGGAATTATGGGTCTTGCGGCAGTCATAATTCGTTCAGTACTTGAATGTCTCCGTGCATGCAACCGAAATAGAGTGAGATAAATTTCCAGTTTTAATTTATTTAAAACTATTGTAAATATAAATATTTCTCAGTAACACTTTCACAGAATTTGCCTGCTTTGGGAGCTGCCGTGTCTGCCAAAAAGAACTCTAATATTATTGCATCTTGTGCATCTTGCCCATTTGCAGGTGTTGACATACTCGGATTTTTTTTAAATTGAGGCATTGAAGCTTATTGTTGTGCTTTGTGCAATAAATTAGAGCGACTTTTAAATAATTTTATAAACTGATTAATACTCTTTCTTAACACACCTATTCCTCTAAAGCGTCACGAAATGTAATGAAAAATAACTGTGCCGACCGAAATGGCTATCACGATTAAAGCAGTTTATTCAATGGCTGCGTATATGTTTTTGGAAAAAACAATCAAGGCTGTTCACGGTAAAGTGAGCACGTTTGAAATCAACCTTTGAAAAATATCTCTGCCCTCACCTGCGTAAATTTTAACCGGCACATCGCTGTCACGTGCCCAATAAAATTAGCAACGACGGAGAGAAAGTACGCCCATGTCTTGGCGTTATATTACAAGTTGTAAATAAACATTTGTGAATACTAAACTATTCTATTTTCTATTTTTCTTTTTAATGCATATATGTGTATGAATAAAAGCATTTGTAAAATATTTACTTTTCTAAAATATTTCACGGGTTCTCTTGACCGATGCACGAATAAAGTGAGAGGTCCAATATAACGTTAATTGTACATATAGTGGAAGAATACACAATGCGCATTCAAGTAGATGTTAAGCAGGGCTTTCAAAAGTGCTCATTTTACCGTAAACAGCCTATATCGCCTCTGAGAGATGAAATGTAATGACAGGAGACTGTAGCCAGTTGTGAAGGGCATACCTGTCCTCCCCTTTCCAGCCAGGATAGTGGGTTGAGGAGAGGCGGGGGTGAGGGTGGAGCAGCGACGGAATGTTGCGGTGGAGGAAACGGGAGAACCTCGAGGAAACCCACGGGCCGGCGGCAGTGTCCAACAAGTTCGGAGATCCAGGTCGCGCCGGGTTGGGAGATCAGCTTGCCTACTACACGACCACCAAAACAATGCTGTCAAAAAGTAGAGATAAAAATAATTTTGTGGAGTGAGTTTTTGTAAAATTCAACGTAATATTTCTCACTTAATTATACAATTTAACATAGCTCAAGAATACTCTTTTCATTCCAACATAGCTCAAAAAATGTTGTATATAAAGGAAAAATAAAAAAAGACAGGTTATAGAGTAGGATTGTTAACTTTAATAAGTCAGTTCTTTATTACTATTGTAGATAATTTGCATGTTTTATAGCCATAACAAGTACATTAACAATAAAATTGCAACTAGGCCTATACTTTAATTGAAGCTTTTAAACACAGATTAGTGACACACTATTAAATAATAACGCCACTTATTCAATTTGACAATTTCCAAACACTTTCTTTTTTCCTCCGTAAATATTTTATCACCAATGTGTAAAAACACATTCATTTCTACGCTGGTAACTTTTGAAGAAGGGCTAATGATCCAAGTTGTTTATTGTCAGGGTGTAATTTATATTTGTGCAGGAAAAATAATGTATTGTAAGTTGCTAGATTTCGTAACTATTAGATTTAATTCTCGGTCAAAATATAGTGTGGAAATGTCTCTGGACAAGGCGATTTGCAGAACAGTAAAGAGTCGAGAAAGTGAAATATGTGAACAAATTTCATAATGAGAGTGGTAACTTCAAAACTTCTGAACAGGCTTGTACGAAGACGATAATACCTATGACTATTTATAAAATTAAGATTTTCTAGTCTTTACGTTATAGAAACCAATATTTATTAAGTAAATTACAAAAATGATACGTCGTAACAAATTGTTGTGTTTTATTGAAATCATCTAGGCATATCACTCAAACGAACTGAAGAAAACCACACATTTTATTGCTTCTGTTGAGATTTATTTAATCACTTTAACATTTTCAGGTCGTAAGTTCTTCCATAGGGTTAAATGTAACAATTTCATGTACACTGTTAGCATCATCGCTGTTCAATAAATAAACTCTTGCTGACTGAACAATGAAAGTAGAAGTTAATATTGTCCCAGCCTCTTAATTTATTGGTGAAGAGTTTATCAAAAGACTTAGCCCTCTAGCCGTCTGCACTTTTCGTCGTAGCCAGTGAAGATGTCCCCAACCTCTCGATATTGCAGTTCACAATGCGAATAAACCGCCTGAATTCACTCACACGTGTGTCAACAAGAATTTGACATCATCATCGTGCCATCAGTTGCATCGTGTTACCCATACCTATATACTGTGCATTAAGTAGTTTATCAACAAAGAGATGGGGGTATGACCAATGCCGAATAAAGTGATGCAAGCAAATATTAGCATGGCTATCATAAACTACTGCCAACATACACGCACTCTGTAAGGGAACTGGAACGACGAACAAAAATATCCTGAGCAGAGAAATTTGCGAGAAATGTTCCACAGCATGACACTGTATACTCCAGTCTCTGCAGTGCTGGCTTCACGTCGAACTTCTAGAAGAATACACAAAAGAAAATACGTTTCAAAATATGAAGCATAAAACATTCGTAGTTTATCAGAAAATTCCGTTGTTTAAAACGGGGAAGCCGGTTTTCAGACTCACGAACTATTTCAAAGAAAATTAATCCAAAAATAACCTATATAAAAAGGTTTCATCGCATGTTACTCACATTTCACACAGTATCTTGTTTGAAATTAAAAAGAAGAACAAGGGTTAAAGCTCGGTTTCTACTTCGGAGTGTCATTTTCCCCTGCCATGTAGCACCTTCGTGTCGTCAACTTGGGCACCCCTAGGTACTCGCGTTACAACACAAGGATGACATATATGTCGAAGGTGGGATCTAAATGCATGTGCAAAGTAGGGTTAGAGCTCGGTTTCTACTTCGGAGTGTCATTTTCCCCTGCCATGTAGCACCTTCGTGTCGTCAACTTGGGCACCCCTAGGTACTCGCGTTACAACACAAGGATGACATATATGTCGAAGGTGGGATCTAAATGCATGTGCAAAGTAGGGTTAGAGCTCGGTTTCTACTTCGGAGTGTCATTTTCCCCTGCCATGTAGCACCTTCGTGTCGTCAACTTGGGCACCCCTAGGTACTCGCGTTACAACACAAGGATGACATATATGTCGAAGGTGGGATCTAAATGCATGTGCAAAGTAGGGTTTACTACTGAAAGTCTAAATTGTGGCCATGCTCCTATTTCACTTATTACAAAAATGATATATACACCCTTTATAAACATATAAAATATTAAATACACTATAGGTGTATTATTGCTACATTATAGAAATTTAATAGTTTGTTAATGTGGGCGCTAATTTAAAAAGAACATTTTATTTATAACAAATGTAATATAATATTTGTTTTACTCTCTCTTTCCATACAATAAAATAACAAAAGTATATCTGAATAAATAAATAAAACTCGATTTCTCTTTGAAGTGTAAACTACATTCGCTTAATAAATTAACACGAAGTCGTCTTATTTCCCTGTGTCAATATAGCCAGAATATTACTATAGTTTACGCACACTATCTTACTGAAAAACGTACACGTAGCTTGCCTGCAGTACATGTGTCACACAATGCCAAGTGGCCTGCCATATGTATCTGCTGCTCGTGCTGTAGGCATATTCCAAGTACTTAGTAGTAACATAAAATATGAGCAGACAGGATATTACCATGCGGCACTGAATATAAAATACGTGACAACGTGTGGAATAAAGGCAGTGTACTATTGAGCTGTTTGCATAACCATACTCACCCATAGACATATAAAACAGTGTGAAATAAGAAAAAAAATGTGTTGGTATCGTGTTTCAGGTTAGGTATATTGTTGGCAAAATTTATTACAACTGAGCAGTGTGACAGTAGAATACTTCTCCCATGAGGAAAACGTCTGCCTGCCCCTTGCAGGCTCGGGAACCAGACGTTCGATGCGAAGAACACTCGCCTGAGTTTACTACACTTACTTGAGACCAGTGACCATTTGTTACACACTGACAATTATGCAACTTACTTTCCATAAAGACATGCAGAAATTATGCAGAACTGGGTTATCAGTGAAGGCGAGGAAACAATTATTCATGCAAATAGGAAAAGACGTCAGACTACATAAATTTTCCAGCCAGATTATTTTATTTCAAATTCAGTTTCTTTAATTTAATTGATATGTATTCTGGCTGTAAATGAAAATAATTAAAAATTCTGAATGGTAATAGCAAAGGGTTTATGAAAAACATTCAAACTAGCACTGTCGATTGGAAGTGGTCAGACATAACGGTCATTAATAATACCCTTATTCAAAAACATAAATTAGCCTGACGTGTCAGTTTGTAACTTAAAAAAAAGTCTCAAATTATTACTTGAAAAAAAAAATTAAACTTGGCTCAGCTTAGTGGCAGAACATTAAAACCTCTGTCTTTCAGGTTAAATTATGGTTAAAAAAATATGCTGGTTCTTAGTTGTTAAAAACGCCGTGCCAACATGGCGTTGTTAGAATCTTCTATTACAAATGGCCGCTCTCTTAGGCCAATACGTGTAGACTAAACTCGTAAAAAAACTAGTAGTTAAGAAAAATCGTTTACTTGTAGGATGACACCATTTATAGTAGAAAGCAGGACGGTATCTCAGGAAAATGTAAAGTAGTATTGAAACTTCATAGAGTTAAGGTGTTTCTTAACGTGGCTTACAGCTCACGGAACGTCACCGCGTCTAACTAACTGACCTAAGCTCCTAAACATCTGCTTACAATACGGAGGGGCTTACAGCACACTCCTCTAAGTAGAAACAAAACAATACTAATCAAGCAAGCTGTAGAAACTAAAACACCCTAATATACTACTTAAAATACCTATGCTACGTCCAACTTCTGGACTTGCCTCCTGACTTAGGTCTTAAACTGTTGAAAGATGGCGGCAGAGAGAGAGCGAGCTCCTGACTGAAATCACCCGCCTAGACCTACGCTATCATGCTAACCAATGGGGGTGCAAGATTTAAACCTGCCAGCCAACCGGAAGGCTTCCTACTCAAACAGCTAATCTGGCACACTCCTAACGGCCTAATCCCCTATGTTAAAAGAGTTAATGGTCTCGTATAAGGTAATTAAAATATCACAATAAATTCCCTGAAACAATTAAAATAATGTGAGACCAAGAAAATAGATGAAAATATTGAATTATTAATTAAAATACAAACAAAAAAAATCTAGCTAACTAAGGAATTTAAGCATAAATTATTGCCATTCTAACATCTAATAATTTAAAATCCTAAACATACAAAAATTAATATAAATAAATAAAAATTAAACATATGTGAAAAAGTGTGCAAATTGCAGTGTGACATTGACAGTGTAGAATGAGTAAAAATATACGTAGATTATAATAATTAATGCAGAAATTGCAAAAGTTTATGTTACATCTTTGAGGGAGAAATGAGTATAACTTTTTTTGTTTCTTTTTTAATTTATATGAGTATTAAATTATGCAATCTCTTTTAATAAATTAGATTAAATGGCCATGAATTTACTGTCGGGTACCCGCAATCGCTTGATTTGCAATTATATCTTTGAGCGTAATAATATATTATACATTATTTTGCTCTTTTATTTAAGCTGAATATACATATCACCAATTTATTGTTGAAAAAGTCCCAAAAAATTAAAGACGTCACGACAGAAAATCTTCATGACCAAGACAAAAAGTTCGGAACACTCCCGAGCGCATGCAGCAGGCAAAATAATTATTTATGTTACTTGGGCGCCGAACACATTTTATATGTTACTGCAGTGCTGGCCAAAGAAGTGGAATCATAGTCCAAAACGATCACGCCACGATTTGGTATGCAGCTCACATCACAGTAAGGATGAAAAATTGGCCACTAGGTTAAGACATCACTCGGAACGTGGAATCGCTAAGTAACAAAAAATTGAAAAAAAAAACATGCCTGGAAAATGATCGTGCACACACGAAACGATCATGACAGAATGAGAAAAAATATCTGCAAACCTACATACCCTAAGCGGCGGATGAAGATACTATAACATCACAAAGACGTCGACAGATTCTTCAAGATAGAAAAGTTAGCTGTCTACATGTTGTATGTCGAGATTGTGAAAGAGGTAACCTTGAGCGGAAACGTATATATACACCAGGGTACGCTCCGGACTCCATAGTCTCGTGCGACTAATCGATATATAACTCGTAAGTCGAGAATCGCTTATAATAAATTACAAATGACATTTTTCATATTACTAACTGGTATTAATAATTTGCGCAATATTATGTGCATAAATAATTAATAAACATTAAGAAAATTATTTCTTTAAACAAAAGCAAACAATTATTTTTCAGGTCATTAAGTAAACAGCACAAACTCTTCAGCTGATAAAGTTTTGTTTTACAACCTTAAATTGAATAAACACATTAATTAAGCATAACTAGAAAACGTTTTGATCGGAAAAAATCATTTGGTGAAATACCAATAAATCAAGAAAGAAATTAATTAAATTTCATTGACATGGAACAAGTCCCAACACAACTGGAACTACCCATCAACTCATAACATTATACACTGGTTTACAAATTGTATATGTAGGGTAATGGTGTCTCGTTGTGCGCCACTCTGAAACAGTTCCTGTGATAGTCTGGGTTTAAATCTATTTGGTGTGAGTTGGGAGAAAGAATAATTATAATGATACAATAGAATTTGGGCGCCTTGTTATTCGTGATGGGACCTTGGTCTTACCACACTGGAATCAGAAGCTCTCCGGCGATGCTGTAAACCTCATGGAATAGAAAATACATTCAAGCCTTCACAGTAATTCATTTAAATCAAACATGTGCAACCTCGATAGTTAATTAATTCATGGAAAAAGGAAATGAATAAACTCAGACCCAAACATCTGAATAATTCAACAAGCTGCAAAACTAAATATGTGTGTGTGACAGAAATTTCTTTACTCAAAAATGAAATTATACTGTATGATAATTAACATAAATGACATATCACCATCCAAGTAAGAATAGGGATAAGTCAGAATGCAAAATTAAAATAAAATGACTGATTAAAAAATGCTGTGAAACTTTAGAGCTGCAATATAAAAAATAAATAAATCTTTTACTTGAGATTTCAGTTCAAAATATTAATCAAGTTCCACCGGAAGTAGCCTCCTCTGTATCTAAATTGCCAGAAAGTTTGGTAAGATCTGACTTAAATTCTTAAATTTCTTGGATCACATTCACTGATAATTCATTAAATGTTAAAAGTCAGATCATCACTTAATTATCTCAAATCTGATACTTCACCAAATAGAATTAAGGCCTAAAATATTATGCCTTTAAATCCCAAAACAAATAAATAATTTAGCTTTAAAAATTATGAAACAATTACTGAAAATAGAATCAAACACATTAATACAATAATAAAAATAGTGACGTAACCATATGTAGAACTCACAACAACGTGTAGAAATTATTATATAGTAGTGTACTAGTGGTTCACATTTATTGAAAAATTAAGGAAACGAAATATTGACATAAATATGTGAAATAATTATATTAACATTCAAATAGTATGTGAAATCAATTAAATATTACTGTCCAAAACATATGTGTAGCTGAAATGCATATAATAAACATAACCTTATGGTTCCGTGTCAAGTCGATCTGCGACAGATTGCTCCTCCTGGAAGTTTTAATGTTTCTAGATTCACACATATGGAAAACATTGACAATTGTCACAACAAAATTAACACAATTACACAGAAAAACAAGAAACATTATACATATTCTTAACTTACCATGACATGTCACCATAAATATTTGTAACAAGAAACAAATAAAACATACGCGTGTTTACCCACCAACTATACTAATGCAATATAACTAGTAATGGGTAGTTCACGAACTACCAGTTCATTCTGAACTGGTCTTGAAAAAGAACTAGGTGCATAATTCTCCGCGGCATAAAAGAACTAGTCTCTTGTGATATCGGTCAGTCATTCTCTTAGTACCTGCAACTACGCCAGGCGCGCCACTGCGCATGCTCCGTCGTTCGTCGCTCCCTGCAGCTTTCCCCCCTCCGGCTATCCCGTCATCTGTGACTGGCCACATCGCAACGTGCATACTTCTTATCTATCTGCCTCTGTCTATCGGTATCTTTGCTTTAGCTCGTTCAGAACTGTCTAGAACTGTAGGGATCGCAGAGCAGACCTACCTAGTTCAATAGTGACGTGAGTATCAAATCAGTCGGGAACACTAATTCTTTAGCAATTAATTAACAAACATCACTTATTTGCTTCTCTTTCCGTTTCACGCTTGCTTAGATTCTTCTGGGGAGGGGAAATGGAACTGTGAAAGAGGAAACAGAGAGAGACCTGTCTAGTTCTCGGACCGAGGTTACACTTGCGCTCTGCAGTTCGCCAGTACGCGTGATCATTCGACTGTGACCTATATAGTTCAAAAGAACGGTTCCCAATGAACTGTTCTCAAGTGTGACTAGCTCGGAACGACCTAGTTCATCCTAGTGAACTACATTTCCCATCACTAAATATAACCTTTTTCTTTAATCAGCATAAAATTAACAATCTGTAAACATTCACTTATATGACATTTTTCGCTTAAAACTCTGGAAAATAAAAATCTTTATTCTTTCAATATAATATTACGCAAGATACAGATGGCACTTTCGTTAAAACTCAAAATAAAAAAATTCATATTTTTACTTTCCTGGTAGGAGTCTTTCTTCCATGCTTTCTCTTTGGCGAAATCTGAAGCTCGTAGACGCACAAGCGACGCGCTGGTTGGAGACCCGGCGGTGTCACGTGTCAACAATAACACCTGCTCTTTCGAAGTCCAGTGCCGCCTTCAAACGAAACTGTACTTCGTTCATGGCGCCTCTGGCGGTCGTGCACAGTAAACGTCATATTTAAAACGCGCCGTTTTCACTCCGGAAAGTTAACTGCGGTGTTTTTGGTGTCACCAAAACGTAGCAGACGTAAAGAGCTTTTATTTAACGGGAGGTTTGCTACTACCGTCGCTAAAAGTGCATGAGAAGACGTGTCAACATTCGTCTCCAAAAGTGGTAAGTAAACAAACTGTCATTATGACTATGGCAAGTGTTCATCTAGTGTGCGTCCCATTATCTGCGTGGGTATCAGTTCAACAATTCATTTCGCATTTTAAAATGCCATCATCACAATATTCATTTGCTCATCAAGTTCGTTAAACGTAGTTTTTACTGTTATGACACCGGATAAACAGTCCATCATGACTGGTGTTTGTAATCGAAAATTCAATTATAATTTCCAGTGACGATAAAATATTAGCTGAGATGTGACTGCCTTATAGTTTATCTTTCCAAATCTATTCATCTCATATATTTCATCATTTATCATTATCACATCATCATAAGCAGTGAAATAACATAAATTAAATACACAATATTTACATTTACAGATACATAAAATAAACAAACGTTACATTAGGGATAAATGAATGGTGGTATTCTTATACCTAACCAACATTTAAATAACATTTTAACATGTAAAATATGCACGTGTTAATATGTTTGTGTGAATTTTCCTAATCTTAGCAAATAAAATATGACATCGCGTTGTTCAATAGTCATGTTGTTTCGAAATATAAGGTTATCATACCCTCATCTTCTCTTCGTTCGATGGCTAATCAACAATCTACAGGAAAATATGGGAGAGTCTCTGGATAACTCTCAACTCCCTAATCCTCCATTCAACATTAAGAAGTCATCAACGATGACCTACCTTGGAAAAATTATCGTCGTGAAACAACATAAAAATTCCATACACAATAGATATATCAACATGAATATATTCAAATACACATTACATTATACAAATATACAGTGGAATCTCAGTGTAAACAGAAGAAAATACGTGTGTTTTCTGTGTTAAAGAAATCAGATGAAATCTGATAAGTGATAAAATCCGTGTGTTACACAAGTGGAATAAATCGTCGCAACAAATATAAAAATAATAGTTCCATATTTATCAGGAAAAAAACCGTCCTTTTTATTATTCTAAATAAAATAATATCTTTACTGGATTAACCATTCTGAGGCAAGTGTCTGCAGGTGAGTGAAAATATAACACTGTTCTTATTTGTTCATGTTCAAGGATATGGTGTGCATGCCAAGCTTTCTCCCTTTATTGACAACATTAACTCAAATATTTCGGTGTTATTTTTGTGTTAATTTAAATAAAATATATCCGTAGCGTAAACCAAAATGTTGCCCATCTTATAGTGTGACGTGTTCTCGTATATATATATATATATATATATATATATATATATATATATATATATATATATATATATATATATATATATATATATATATATATAAAACCGTCACTAATATTTGCACAGAAAACTTTGCACTTACGCAGTAGTAATAAACCTTATTCCGTTTTTTTTTTCGTTAAATAAAACCTTCTTAAGTATATATAGCATATTCTTATCATCGAAGAAAATATTTAATACATCACTCAGATGACTTAAACAAACAAATATTTAACACACTTTAACTATCAGAAGACTTGTAGGGCTTTAATTGTAATAACTTGCGTGTAACATTGTCAATAACTGAACTAGTGTGGCTTGTCTTATTCAGCACAAGGTCACCTTCCTTGAATTTATACATTTTTGATAACTTCTGTTGTCTTCTGCGAGATTCTGCCGAACTGAATAACTTTCTCTTCACCAAATCTAACAAATTTTCCTGGCACAAAGGCGCATGATTTCCTTCGACTTGTGCATCAGTTGATATCACTTTGGGCAACTGTTCGTCCAAGTTAACCAGATCTGTTGTATGAAACACAGTATCGTTACCGTTAATTGCCCTTTCCCGAACTCCTCAAACAGTAACCGCGACGATTAAACTGGTCCATTTTGGTATGTTTGTTCGAAAAAGCCACCACGTTGTGGGCCACTTTTTATAATGGTCTCTCGTGCGCCACTCTGAAACAGTGTCTGTAATAGTCTGGGTGTAAATCAATTTGGTGTGAGTTGGGAGAAAGAACAATTGTAATGATATATGATATATTTTTGGCGCCTTATTATTTGTGATGTGACCTTGGTCTTACCACACTGGAATCAGAAGCTCTCCGGCGATGCTGTAAACCTCTTGGATAGAAAACACATTCCAACCTTCACAGTAATTCATTTAAATCAAACGTGTGTAACCTTGATAGTTAATTTATTCATGCAAAAAAAAGGAGATAAATAAATTTATGCCCAAACATTTGAATAATTCAACAAGCTGAAAAACTAAATATGTGTGTGTGTCAGAAATCTCTTTACTCAAGAATGAAATTATACTGTATGATAATTAACATAAATGACATATCACCATCCAAGTAAGAATAGGGATAAGTCAAAATGCAAAATTAAAATAAAATAAAAGATTGAAAAATGATGTGAAACTTTAGAGCTGCTATATATTTAAAAAAAATCTTTTACTTGAGATTTCAGTTCAAAATATTAATCAGGTTCCACCGAAAGTAGCCTCCTCTGTATTTAAATTTCCAGAAAGTTTGGTAAGCTCTTAAAATTCTTAAATTTCTTGGATCACATTCACTGATAATTAATTAAATGTTTAAAGTCAGATCATCACTTAATTATCTCAAATCTGATACTTCACCAAATAAAATTACTCTGGATTTATGTTGAAAGTTCAAAATAAGTCTTTAACACCTCAATCCATATTGCTCCAGCTATACTATCTCATATGCGAAAGTTCGGGACTACTGGTTTAACATACTCATGGAACTCACAGTCAAATCGTTCAAAAATCAAAATAGCAACTTTAGTAGAATAAGTTCAGGTTCCTTAAAGTTCAATACAAGAAAAACAGTTAATGTACTTAAGCTTTCCATACGTTAAATTGCCTTGGCGTCACCTGAGGTCCTCTGGCGCTATCTCGTTGCATGGCGCCGGCGTCTTAGTCTCTGCGTCCTTTTTGCCTCGTCAATTTAACATTAAATATAATTATCTACGACTTAGCCTACAGCCTCTTCTTAAATATTGCTGCGGCGACTACCAAAACTTAACTTCTGGGAGTATAATTTCTAAAATAAATTTATAATGGCGTTGTAATTTCAAAAGTAAAATTCCAACGAAAATTTAGACACCTTACGTGTTCAACGTTTTTCCCAGAAGCCCCTTATACCGGCTTCCGACCAACCAATATCCAATCACGGCTCGCTTCCGGCTTTACCTTCACTAAATAAAATTAAGGCCTAACATATTATGTCTATAAATCCCAAAACAAATAAATAATTTAGCTTTAAAAATTATGAAACAATTCCTGAAAATAAAATCAAACATGTTAATACAATAATAAAAACAGAGACATAACCATGTGTATAACTCACAGCAACGTGTGAAAATTATCGTAGAGTAGTAGACTGGTGGTTCACATATAACGAAAAATTAAGGAAATGAAATATTGACATAAACTATAATAAACATGTGAAAATAATTATATTAACATTCAAATAATATGTTAAATCAATTAAATATTACTGTCCAAAACATATGTGTAGCTGAAATGCATGTAATAAATATAACCTTATGGTTCCGTATCCAGTCGATCTGCGACAGTAGGCAAACGAGAAAGAAGCCCATGAAGCCCTCTGACACATTAACTAACAAATGCACCTACAGCTAAAGTAGATGTATAAGGCCGATCTTGGCTCACCTCAATATTTCGCCAATTTCCGCCAAAAGTACAGGCAAAAACTAACATAACTATTTCCGGTTATTTTTAACGAAATTAAAAAAAAATTAAATTAAAAATCTGAAATTCAATGAAAAAACGATCAAAATCAAGTAAATTAAAGCCAAAATCTAGGTTTTTGAGGCTAAATTTAAACTCTAAAAGCTTTTTGAAAATGAGCTCTCAAAACGAAGTTATTTTTCTTCAAAATCAAACAATTTTAAGCAAAAAACAAGCAAATTTTTCTATTTCCCAAATATGGTCGTGCAGGATTTGGCACAAGGTAAAACAAGCAAAGTTATGCAAAAAATCAAGCAAATTTCTCGCTTTTGAAGCAATTTTTCACGTCTTCTAGAAACGCAAAAAAAATATTTTTTTCTTTATAAAATGTATATCTTATAAGTAATGATATTTTAAAAAATCAAAACGACTCAGCACCATACACAGATCACGAATCTGATTTTGATCCAGATTATTTCAATTGCTTTCCATTTGCAGATTACGAATCTGATTACAACCCTGATTACAATGAAAGTATAATTGTACATTGCTTATCTGATTCTGATGACTCTAGTTATTATGACTCAGAAAATGCAGATATAGAAATTTCAGACACAGATAGTTCAGATGATGAATCTGGTTATTATTCAGATGATTCAGACACATATAGTTCAGATTCGTCATCTGGTTTCGAATTTGATGATGATGGATTTCCAATTGCAGATGACGAATCTGATCATGAATATGATGGATTTGGTTACAATGCAAATATGAATCTGATTGAGAAATTAAATAATTTTTTTTTATAAATTCAATAAAATCATCATTATCGAAGTTCTAATTTTTTTTTAAACTTATTCTATACGCTCTAGGTCATCGCCTATTTCTCGAAGTTCATATATATCGTCAATCTTTTCTAAAATGGTTAATTGTAGGCTTTGTATATCTGAATGAAATTTGTAAATTAATTCTCTGACTTCGTCAGGGGCATCCTCATCTAATTTATAGGAAGGTGGCTCACAATGGTCACCATCTTTAAAATGGTTTGTCAAACTGCATGGAAATATAGGCATTTTTTATTTTATTTATAGAGAACATAAGTTTATTAAGATAAAGAAAAAACGTATTTATAATAAAGGAAATAATTTTTTATTTGATCAAATAATTCATCTATATTTCTAAAAATTCATAAAACTTTTAAATCTAACCACTCAACTATAAGTATAACATATTGTATTAAACTATCGGAATAATTTCTTGATTCCTCCATTTAATAATATTAAAAATTTATAAATCTTCTGTAATTTTTCTTTCATATAATCGTAAGTAAGATTCCTTCGACAAATTAAAACAACATTACAAATGGTACCTGCTTCTTCAAATTTTTTATTAAAATCAACACAAATTTTTATACTATAACTTTATTATAAACCAACTCTAAACTTTGATGGTGGTATTAATTACTTATGCGTTGCTGTATAAGCAAAAGTAATTAAATAGGTTTTCAGCTCAAATTTGGACTGACTTGGTTGATAAGTTAGTAATGTAAATATGAGCACCTTACATTAAATTATCTGCTCAAACCAGGATTCGAACCCATGACCTTCGCGTTACAAGTCAGACACTCAACCACTGAGCTAGTGTGATCGAGTGGGCTGCGAGGCTATAAAACACTTATTGTGGTTAGCAGCAATGAGGCTGTTATCGCAAGTCGAAGAGTAAAGCATCATGCGGTCGGCCGAGTCGCAAGTCGACGAGCATGTGGCTGGTAGATAGTACCACTAACTCGATAAGCCTCTTCCTGTTTCTGCAAGGGAGTGTTGCAGTGAGTTGCAGTGTCTCTTTCAGGAAACAAATACAAGAGTGTGCTTGTGTTCAGTTGTGTAAATAACACTCATGATAAAAGACACATAATTTATGCAGCTGAACAGTTTCAAAACAAAATATTTGTGAGACAAGGTTTTTAATTTATAAAGTCTATGATTTTATTCCTGTACTTTCCATCATTCAATTTTCTACTCATATCTAATGTTATGAAGCCATACTCTTCTTCCCAACAGTCTGTACAAATCTGTTTAAATTTGTTATAACACATCTCCACCAACAAAATCGTAATAAATGTGATTTAAATTTGTATTATCTTGTCTAAATATACACAGAAAATTCGTATTATCTCTTACAAATTGTAGCAATTTTTGAATATGTCTGAACTAAATAAAACACATCTAAATTTTGATGCCTTCCTCTAGTAAAATAATCGTGAACTGTGTTTTGACTATCTAAAATAACATTATCGAAATAACTAAAGAGTCATTTTCACATTCATCTAAAGGAATCATTTTGTCATTGTTATTAAAAAAAGTATGCCATTTTTTCGTTAAACATTTGTGGACATGACATCAAAATCATGTTGTAACTGGATATATTTTATTTGATTTAAGCTTTTCGAGCAAACATACAATTGATTGAAATTTAGCCAACCAGAATTATAGATAAAATTAATCTTCAAATTAGTTTTTCCCCCGTTACTAGAACCAACCATTAATGCCCTTATGTTATCAGGCAATAGTTCTCCACTCTTTTTAATTTCAGATTTTTCTTTGGAAATTAATACACCAGTACCCCAATCAACTTTGTGCAGCATAGGCTACTTTAGCTGCCACTTTTTCATTCATAACAATAATTTTTAATGTAAATTGATAATAGAGTACATAAGTTAACAAAATAATACTTCTGTTCTGTTTTTCACTATGACATCGCCCATACAGATAAATAGGGTGCCTTAATCAGTTTTCTTACAAAATTTGTAACACCAAATATAGACAACAGTACTATCATGACAATTGTATAATTGAGTGCTGTTGTTGATAAAATTAGTTTATAACTATTCCTAGAGGTCAATATGACATTGAATCATTAAAAGAAACTATAAATTCGATTGGTAAATTTTCAACAGCAGATAATATGAAAATAGAATATCTATCAAATCTAAGTTTGATATTAAATTTGGTAACAGTTTATCTGATATTTTGGGTTTTGGAAGAAATGTACTTATTGAAAGAGAAAAGATATTAAATTACCTCATTTTAACCCATTTAAGACATTAAATGTCCATTGTAATTTAGCATATGGAATGTTTATCAAATATGATGAATCTAATCATTTATAAACAGATATAATTGCTAGTTTTCCACCAAAAACTATGTTTGGTTTTAGAGATTATATTACTTATGAGCTCACATATCAAATTTTCTATCAAATGAACAATGAGCGGTTTAACCATATTGTTATGGAAATTAGAGACAAAAATGGCAAACTGATTGATTATGATGGTGCTGACATCGATATTGTTTTAGAAATTTAAAATGTTAAAGAGTCTCTGTTTCGATAAACATATGGCTCTGCATATATTTTATTTTGTAGAACAATTCTCTTGTTATCACAAGGACTTAAAGCTATTTTGTTAACTTCTACTGTATATATTTTGTGCATTTCACTTCTTATCAAGTTCATTGTTATGTAATTTATTTTTTCACTAAACAAACAATTCTTATAATCATCAAATGATATTCTCTTGTTGAATACACATTTCTTTACTCCTTTCGATTTTATGTTTTCATTATTGTCAACTAAATATGCATAAATTTTTGCTCTTAAACCAATGAATTCTTTCATTATTCTGCCATTACATTCATTTTTCATTTTGCCTAAAACATTCTTGTTTATTTGAGGCATGTTATATATATTGTCTTTGGATAGTTACTTGTATCAAATTTATCTATCATCGACTTCATGTCATAATGAAAATAGTCTGTTTTTATGTTGTAAATGAACGAATTAGTATCATGATAACATAGTTCAATTTTATTGCCATATTTTGGTTTCATAACTTTATAATTAAAATCATATACATTAACTCTTTCGATATGTCTAAAATTGACATGCCAACATAAATTGGCTTATTAAATTTCATGCATGTTTTATTCCTATGCATAGTTGCAAAATTCTCATTAAATACAGTACTTTTCTTAACATTTGGTTTTGCTATTAATTCTTCACATATTTCTTTGTTTGCTATTTGCTTTATATCCACTCTGCTCCTTATATTTTTCATTGTTTTACCAAAGACAGAATTATTCATGAGCTTATAAAATTCTTTTCAGAGTTGTTTTTGGCATTGGTTCTCATCTCTGTATTCAAATCTATGTACGTTTCCAGCCAATCAGACTGATTAGACTGCAATATTCTATGTATTTTAGTAAGATTTAATCCATTTTGTAGGCACTGTTTTAAATTATGATAGTGTATTACCAATTTTTCTTTTTTATGTAAAGTTGTTAGCAATTTAGATTGATTTGTTCCTGGAACTACCTTTATTTTCTGAAGAAAGAGGCAGATCTTTATGTAATTTATGCAATTTTACTGGATATTGTAAATCTATTTCTATAATGTAACCATATTTTGAATCATCAACCAAATTTTATATATGTTCATTGTAAAACTGAAGTGCTGTATAATTATTCCATTCGAAACCACCAATGGTAAATATTGAGACACTGTCCAGCCATATAAATTATTAGCATCAAGATATGCTAAATAGTTGGACTCTTGATTAGGATTAAAATCTTTTAATATTTTATTATTGTCTTGAACATATCGTTTACAAAATTGCGCTATTACTACTCTATTTCCCTTTTCTACCATTAAAATCATATCATAATTGTGTAATAAATATAGTGGTTGTTTGGTAATTTCTAACATTGCTTCCCACGATAAACCTGGTGCAGTAAAATACCATGCAGGATCTAAATCATATGCATTTATACATGTTTTCCTAAAACTTTCGAATATATCTGATAAAAATAATATGTTGCTTTTTAAACATAAGTCGTGATATTCACCAAGATTTTCAGATTAAATTGATTCCATACATGTTTTGCATGTTCATAAACATCGTCAGTTATATCATATTTATTCAGTTTATTATAAAAATTTGATTTTTGGTGGAAGTTCTGTTTCTTCAAATTTATTCCAGCTATCCATATAACTGTATGGATAGACACCCCTTTTGATAACTAAATCTACTTTATCTTTTGAAGAATTTTTTTTATCCATGTCTCATTTGATTTTTAGATCAATTTGATGATAATTTATCTAAACTACTAACCATAAATTTCAATGTGTCTATAAACCACATTTTTAAATCTTCTGTTTGTTTCCCAAAACTAATAAACTTTTCTTCATTATTTGCAATTAAATCTATATTTTTATCATCATATCCTAGCTCTTTAATAAATAAATGTATATCATATCCAGCTAAATTATGGAAATAAATAGGTACGGAGTTGGGCAATTTTAATTGTAGATTACAATTATTGCATACAGGATTAATGAATTTTCCACTTATGTGATCATGATGATGGACTTTTTATTGTCCTTCGTATATTCACATTCGCATACAGGACATTTTTTAAATATATTATATAACACTTTTTCTTCTTGTGTTAATGGATGTCTTGGTTAAATTTGTGTATATACTCCCCAAATTTCTTTTACTTCCCTTATCATTAATTAGATAATTTTTTTATGTGCATTTGGACCTCTATGTACAACTGGCGGCTTATAATCACCATAATTAAATACAATATAATAGCAAAAACCAGATGCTTCGTGTAATTGATATTTTATAGTATATGATTCGTTGTTTAGCTTTAAATCAATAGTATTTATTTTATCATTAGTAAGTTTATATGTTTCCTTATAAAGACCATTATCAATATAATTTTTCATTAAATTAGTATTTTTTTATTAATTTAAACTTATTCGTTTCTCTTGGATTGGGTTTGGTGGTTGATATTTTCTTTAAAATTGATTCAAAGTCTGCATATATTGCCATAGGAACGTTAATTGTATGTTTGTAATTTTCTAAGAATATTTTCTCTGCTTTCGAACATATATTGACTCTTACTGGTTCATTTTTAGAGCAGTTTTTTGTATGTTTATTAAATTTCCCTTGAGAATAAAAGAATCGAAGACACATATCACATATATAAGCTTTGTGTTGTCTATAATTTTTTTGCGCAGAAAGCAGATTCGATAAGTTTTTAATTCTACAGTAGTGTGAGTTATTGACTTCTTTGAAATAAAGTAAATTTATAAGCGTATCCTATTTAGTTATTGTAAGTTGAAGGGGATATACTACTGATTTTATACCTTCATTAGATACATTTATTTGATTTTCTATTTTTGGTATATGATCAATTTTAATAGGATATTAATATTTATCTATTACTTTATCAGTATTAAGCCCAACATTTTTATATTCGGTTACTCTGTCTAATTTTTTTTCTAATGGAAATAATGCGAACTTTATTGCCCAAAGAAAACATTTTTGGTCATCATTATTTACAATATGCATGCTTTCTTAGGATTATACTTATTTATAGCTATTTGTATACCAATTACTCTATCTAAAGTCCATCCTGGACCTCTTCTTTGGAATTCAGATAATTGGGTAAGTAATTCCTGGTTTATATTTTTATAAATTCTGTTAATTTTAATTTGCTTAATATTCTATGATTAAATGACTGAAATGTAAATAATTGTACTTGATTACTTTCTTGTTTGCAAAAGTTTGTAAGAAATTTAATGTTACATTTTAACTTAACCCTCTTAAGTTCCTAAGTTTAGTGTGTATTATATCGAAAACTTTATTTTTTTACTGAAGTTAAAAAGTGCTTGGGCAGTACTAAATTAAAGTAATTTTTTAATGTTACAAGTTGACAACCTGCCTTCAAAAGCTTTATTAACTGTATAATTTTCATTGGTTCTCCTACTTCTTTTGTTAACAAATAAATTATTATAGAATGGAAATATTTATTTTAATTCTTTTTTATCTTGTTTATATATATTTTTGACTTTTGAAAAGGGTACATTTCTAAAATTACTTTTTGTTATCCATTCTGATATCCTCTTACATTTATTCCTAGGTTTATTAGAAAATGTGAATATTTCTTTTAATTCCTTTTTCTCTTTTTTATATATAATTTTGACTTTTGAAAAGGGTAAATAAGTAAAATAACTTTTTGTTGTCCAATCTGATATCTTCTTACTTTTATTTCTAGGTTGTACGAAAACATTATTAGAATAAGAAAATATTTCATTTAATTCTTTTCTATCTTATTTATATAATTAATTGATATTAACATCAGATATAGGTAAATTTGCAAAGTTTATTTCTCTTTCTGAATTTATAATACCTCTAATCAATTCGTTTTTTCTTAAGCTGTGCCGATATTTAATTTCAAAATCTCTAGCTATAATTCTCAACTCCCTCACTGTCTTTTCGCTCAACTCAACTGTCAGATTATTTGTCGCCATAATTCTCTATTTATAAGAAATAAAAATTTATAAATAAATGATAAAATAAAGATAATTGGAAAGCTCGAAAAGTGCTTAAACTATTGGGAAACTGTATTTAACTTGTTCTTAAGACCATAATTCTTAAGATACTCACAAAAACAATTTTTATATATATTTGTGTGTTTGTCCTTAGTAGTTTTATTAGGAGAAAATAATTTTATAGATTTATTCTCATTACATACTTAACAGGTTTTTGTTGGATAATTATCGTGGTAAATTTCGTTTAAATTGTCTAATGCTGTATTATGTGATTTACAATTCTTGTGCTTTTTGAGAGTTGCATTTATAAACATATTTTCCACAATCACACATTATTGTCTCTTTTTTTTTTTTACTCATAACGACTACTAGCATATTCACTATAAAATTTTTTTACAGATGTTAAAATATCTTTTGTGTGTTTATGTGGTGCAAACTTTCTATGTATAATGATTCGCCACATTTTTACATTGCTTAGATATGGTATTATTTTCAATTTACAGCATATTTTCCATTTCATTTATTAAGAAAATTGTTTTATAAAGAGAACATTTTTATAATTTTTATCTAAATGTTAAAAACGTGAAAATTGCTTGAAAAGCGAGAAATTTACTTGATTTTTACATGATTTTGCTTGTTTTACCTTGTGCCGGATCCTGCACGACCATTTTTGGGAAATTGAAAAATGTGCTTGTTTTTTGCTTAAAATTGCTTGATTTTGGAGCAAAATATCTTCGTTTTGAGTGATCCTTTTTAAATAGTTTTTAGAGCTTAAATTTAGCCTCAAAAACCTTGATTTTGGCTTTAATTTGCTTGATTTTGATCGTTTTTTCATTGAATTTCAGATTTTGAGATTTTAATATTCCTTTGTACTTTCGTTAAAAACAACCGGAAATAGTTATGTTAATTTTTTCCTGTACTTTTGGCGGAAATTGGCGAAAAATTTGAGGTGAGCCAAGATCGGCCTTATACATGTACCAACTAACTACAGTATTTGAATGCTGTTAATATCGACTACACATTGCTTACGAGAAAATAAAGTGCGCTGGACCAATATCCCGTCACATGGTTAATAGTAAAAGTGAAACGTGATTTGTGTGTGCAGTTCGTTTGAACACCAATCACTCAACCAAACATAACCTGCGATTGTTATCTCTAGTACAAACTAAATTTACTTTCCGTTGCAAAAAAAAAACATATTTGTAAAACTGTATTATTTGTAGCAACAGGGCAACGCGAATATTTCTGCACACTGCTTGTGACATTTAATTATAAAACATATGAAAAAGTATTTTCCAAGGAATTATTTATAAAACTACTAGCGTGTAGTGCTGGTGCTAAACGGAATCTTTCATTTCAAATCGGCTCATTTAAGGTACTGCTATTGAATAGCCACCAAGTCACGGATAACTATTAGCGTATTCTCATGCAGTGTGTAATTTTTCTCTAGAAATGTAATATTTGACCTAGGGAACAACGTCACATCAACTACGGATTTCAAAATCCTGGCCTGTGCAATTTAAATCTTTTATCTGATTTTATTTAAAATGTTATTTAACAATCATCCTTAATATATTTCACTCAAATTTAATTTGAAGAAATGTAAATCGTCTTGTTAATAAGTAATGGAATTGTAAAAAAAAATAATTGTTTTAAAAAAATGCCGATTTCTGTGAAGACCAGAATTGATCATTGCACAACAATTCTAAAAATTGGTAACAAATTATGTTAAAAAAATTTTCAACGATATTTTGTTAGTATTCCTTCACTGTTTTGCTGTCATTTACTCAATACAGAATACATTACCTGCTACTTATTCGAAGCGCACAACATTTAGGGGCCAAGAGTTTATAGATGTTTGGTAAATAAAAAAAAAATCTACAATTTGTCTAGAGATCCGAGTAATGTCAGCGAAATTCTGAATTTATTTTACTCAATAACTCGCCAAACACTGAAAATATAAACAAACCTTTACTACTCGCCATCAGCCTCCAGTGTTCCCGCAATATTTGCTTGAAACAATATTATATAGTATGAGACGCCATGCCGAGTATAAAGAACTTGGATATGTTACTTCAGTCCCACTGGATGCTATGAACTGCGAAATTATAACATGTGAACATCTGTGATTTTCGTTCAACTTGCTAGTGAAGGAAATGTTCCAGTTGTGATGATTACATATATAACGAGTTTTAATCTTATAACTGTGAATAATTTGTTACACACATTAAATCAGTAATTTTCAGTTCTTAGCGGCGATAATTACAAGCTTTTCCCTATCCGAAACGGCCGTTTGTGAAGTTAAAACAGTTTTTAGTAGAGGTAATAACTCAGTGATGAGTAAATTACTTACGTGAACAATACTCAGTTTAAAGTACTTTCTCGTATATTGATACTAATTTTTATGAGTCATCAGTAATGATGGTCACGTTGTGGTTTGGGCGGTGGAAAAAAAATCTCATAAGTCAGATGTAACAGATGTTCAAGACAATTACTTTCCACGGATAAATCAAAGGGAAAAATTACTTATATCGTAATTAATTAATCAGCGTCAGCATTGCACTTCCAGTCTTACAGTACGAAGCAGATTTTAAAAAAAGAAAAAATAAAAGTGACCCAAATATACGTGTTTTTCGTGTAATTTTTCACTTATATGATTGGTCCATGGAAAACTGAGAATTTTTTTCGAAGTCTACATCTGAAATTTGTTTAACTACTACCATAACCCACCAAAAGAATTTTTTTTTTTCCACGTTAACACTGCCATATCAAATGTTACGTATTCACAGAGCGAGGTCGTACAGTGGTAATAAATAGGCACAACACTGGGCTCGCATTAAGAAGGACGCAGTTTAAGTTCCCAGTCCGATATCCCTCATTTCTGTTTTTCATAGAGTGGCACACCGCCGTAACAAAGGAGGATCGTCTAACTCGGCTCGCAAGAGCCCCAGTTCGAGCTGACACCTGGCGGCGCGTTCTTTTCGAGCGAACACGCGGCATTTCAGGGTTATAGAGACTCGCCTCTGAAGAAAGGATTAAATTGAAGATCACTTGCAAATTTCTTGAAGTCCAGGCATCAAGATTATCAAAATAAAGTCGAATGGCAAGCCGATTGTAACCGACTACCAATTTTATTACAACGAAATATTTTTGTAACCACAGAGCAATTAGGTTTCCAATGGCTGTTCACGGTAAAATGAGCATTTTTTTGAAGTCCTGCTCAAGATCTACTTGTATTCAAGTTGTGTGTTCTTCAATGTAAAATTAACATTATCTTAGGCCTCGGACAAGTGAAACAGTAAGATTATTAGAAATGTAAATATTATTCAAATTTGCTAAATATTACACTTACTCGTTAAAAAAAAACACACATAACTAAATAAATTATTTCATAATTCACAAATGTTTAACTAACACTTCTAATTCAACGTTAGACATGGAACTATTTCCACTTCGTCGTTACCAACTTTACCGGGCGCATCCAGTCAGTGGTCCCGTTAAAATACATGCAGATAGGGACGGTGATATTTTTCTAAGGTTGATTTCAAAAGTATTCAGTTATCTGTGAACAGCGGTGTCTCACAGTAATAGCTTTTACGAAATTACTCTTTTCAATTGAAAGGGATGGTTTCTTACTAAAGGCTGTTCACGATAAAGTGAGCACTTTTAAAATCAACCCTCGAAAAATGCCACTGTCCCTACCTGAGTGTATTTTTAACGGGCACGCGCCGAGGAAAGTTGGTATAGGCTATTCACGGTAAAGTGAGCACTTTTAAAAGCCACCTCATTTGGAATAATAGTCAGTAAATATATTTTATTTTAGCCTTAGACGTTAACTTCCGAGTGCAGTGGAATATACACTGTGTGTGTATTACTTAGAAGGCAATATTCATTAAAAAATATTAGATGGAGTATACATCTGTCAATACTAGTGATTTGTTTTTCTTTATGAAATTTTTAACGCGTGTAAGCGTAAATATAGAAAATATATAAAACGTTTACTTTAATAACAATTCTACAGTTTCCCTTCATTGACGCATTACTAAAGTGATCAGGTGCACGGCAATGTTTTTTTTACATATGGCGGTATGGATATACAATGTGATTATAAGTAGATCTTAAGCAGGGCTTTCAAAAGTGCTCATTTTACCGTGAATAGCCCATAAAGGCCTTGGTTGCTTCCTTGCTCGCACCGTATCGATCACGTAAGTGGTTCCGTCTCTGACACGTCGCTGTCGATGGCACTATAAGAAGTGACAGCAAAAGTCCGGAGGAGTATAGGCTGTTCACGATAAAATGAGCACTTTTTAAAGCCCTGCTTAAGATCTACTTGTATGCACGTCGTGTATTCCTCCGCCTTGTTTAAAATTAGCATTGACATGGTCCTCGTCACTTTATTCCTGCGTCGGTCAAGTGTAAATGTGAAATTATTAGGAAAGGTAATGCTTTACAATTCTGCTAATTTTTACACTTCTGCATATTAAAAAATTCAGAAAGCGAAGGAAATGATTTAAAGTTATCACTACATGGTTACCTAACACTTTTTATTCAACGATAAAATATATAACTATTTTACATCCATCGTTGTCAACTTTACTGGGCGAATGTCACTCAGTGCGCTTATTAAAATGTATGCATGCTTTTTTTCAAAGTTTCATTTCTAAAGTGCTCACTTTATCACGAACAGCCTTTAACCATCTGGCTTAAGAGGCCGCGAGACATAAATTACTCCAAATACGTCTATTGAAGTCCACATATTTTTAAAACAAAGATCTGTACACACCACTATACTCGACTGTCGATGTCATCAAATTACGACTTCGAAGTGATCACGGTTCCTACCCTTATTTCGACTTAATCTTTGTGACGCGTTAGGGTGCTTGGGATTTCGAAGATTTAATTACTAACCCGCATGTCACAATTAACTCTACACATCACGCAGGCACTCAGCGTTCCACCGCCAGTACCTGTAACACACTCGTGCTTCACGTCCAACCAAGTTCAAATATATGTACCGGTTTCTCACCTTCTATTTTTGTGATTAACCTGCAGTCGAAATTTGTCGGTCTGATTTAGATAAACCATGTATTTAAAATAAAACGGTAACCATGTATTTAAAATACATTGGTTTTTAACTAAACTTTTCTCAGAACTACACAACGATCCAGAGTTACCATGAAGTTCGCCAAAGAAAGGAAGATCTAAAATACTTAGATTGCTGATATTTTCTAAGTTGAACAAGATTTTTAGTTTTACTTATTTCTTAACTTTACTTCTTCATACGTATAGGCTGTTCACAGTAAACTGAGCACTGTTTAAAACCCTGCTTAAGATCTACTTGTATTCACATTAAGTATTATTTCACCTTATGTAGAATTAACATTGTCATGTGACGCACTACGTTATGCATGCGTCGGTCAAGTGAAACTGAGAAATTATTAGAAAAGTAAATATTTTACAAATCTGCTCATTTTTACATGTTGATGACATGATGATAAAAAAAAAGACACAAATTGTTACCTAACACTTTTTATTCGACGTTAAGGTATGGAACTACTTTCCCTCCATCGTTACCAACTTTACTGTGCGCATGTCACTCAGTGCGCCCGCTAAAACATATAAAACATATGCATGTAGAGGCAGTGGCTTTTTCTAAGGTTGATTTCAAAAGTGCTCACTTTATCGCGAAGAGCCTCTACTTAAAGAGCACATGCTCATGGAAAAATATGACAGACGCCTCAAATAGAGTTTTGCACCTCCTGCAATAGTCGCGTATGAAGGATGTTTGCTGGGAGGGTCAGCACATTACAAAAAGACATTCGTCACGTCTGGCGTGGTATTTGTACAGACAGCATATATTTTTTCTCCACACTTCCTCTTGGTCCGTGGGCAACCTGATAACTCAGAAATCCCGGTCATGCAAAACATTTTTGAGGTGTTCGCAACTAAATAAGCTGCATTATCATAGTTACCTTAGTTTTTTTTTGACAATTTGAAAACTTCATAGGCTGAAATATTGTATTTCGTGCTAAGTTCTATGATAAAATTCTTCGGAAATCAGAAACATTTTTACATGTGAACTTACGCCAACACCGTGCTTGCTGACATCGAATCTTTTCATACAGACGTGGCGGCACAATGTCGTTTCACTTGTTTCACGTCCGTGTAACTTCTTTTAGCCAAAATTGTTTGAAGCGCTTCGACAACGAAATTTCAAAGCGTGACAGAGGCTTCATGGTTTGTTGGCGGTTGGACGAGAAAATTTAAAAGCCCGGTTTTGTTCCTCTGTGTTCCCGCTCGCTGCGAATCTTTCCGTCGAGCAAACAAATAAACAGCACCGCGACAAGTATCCATTCGTCAATCACGAGAAGCTCGTTCTCTAGCCAGTGTTGCCAACTCGTAGAATTTTTTTCCCCTTCCGTGCGATTTTGAGCTAAGAAATTTATAAAAAGAAAACAAGGGAATTTTAGAATGAAAATTACTTTAAACTGGCGTGTTTCTTAGGAAGAGTTTATTTTAACACGATTTAATTTACTTGCTTGGCTTATTGGTAAATACGAAAAATGTGTGACCCAACGGATTCAGGTTCTTAGGAGGATTGTTCCCTTTCTAAAAAAAAAAAAAAAAGCGCGAACGTTTTTCACTCAATGTTAATGATAGAGGATTAAATTTGTAAAAACGTGTCTTGTGTGCGAAAACTTTTCAAAACTCCGTAACTATAAAAGCTTGTACTGTAATAAAGAACCTGAACACAGTGCACTTAGGAATTGTAAGTAATTGTGTAGATGTGTTTTATGCATATTTAGGTAATTCTTGTAATATTAGGGACATAGTTTGGAAGTTGTAAGAAAACTGCTAAATATGCGAGTCCTTTTTTCCATGTATTATTATGTGAAATTCTTAGTGATAGGCGATATTTTTGAGTATCAGTGGTTTGAAACACTGTCCCTAGTTGCGGCCGGCACGGCTTATGGCACGAAGGGATACTGGTTCGTGTCCCAGGTAGGGCGTGGGTGTTCGGCTTAACGGCACCATCTGAGTAACACTTCGTGGGATATCATCACCGAAAGAATGAAAAGAGCAAAGAGAGAAAGTGAAGAAGAAAAAGTGGCAGAGCTCGCCTGCCTTCCACCACGGCACAGAATACTTGATAATACAGAAGTGAATCAGTTGCTGAAACCGCGGATTCCAGCCGCACGCGCCGCGCCGGCGACATGTAGGAACGCCGTTCGCCAATCAGCACCGCGGTAACTTGCTAGCCAACCGGCAGCCCAGCCAATAAGTAACGTTTCCGCAACACGTAGTGGCCAATCAGACACGGAGCTCGTTCTAGAGACTCGCGCAGCTGATCGGAGAATGGATGCGTCCACATTTAAAGGAAGCAAAACTCCGCCTTCACTTTTGTGTTCCTACGTATCCTGTGACTAGAATAGTGACGGTGAGCCGGAAGCATTGCTTTCAATGTACGCAACTGAATGGGAAGGCGTATATACTAAAGATGACGTAGACCGACCTCTCTGACTGCGCACAACCAATCTCCGTGTCCCAACACTGAACTGCCTTTCTGCCAACACGTCTAGCGAAAACGGCTTGGATTGGATTTTAGGTTAGAACACTTACCTGTAAACAAGTGCTTTGAGAAGTATGTATACTTTCTCTAACCTATTTGAAATCAGTGAAAGTATTTTAGGAAATTTACATATAAACGAACTCGTTCATCACGGTTGACCACGTGACTTCGACAGTTGCGTTTCTCTGGGCTACATCAATGTTAAGTACACGCGCAGAAGAAGAATAAGCGATTTACCTTAACTTTAGCCTGTGGGAAGTGCGTATCGGACAAGATAAGCCTCGGGCAGATCGGAACCGCGACGGCACGACATCCGCGGAATAATTTGTTCAGAGGGCGATCTCGCAGGTGGTACGGCGCCGGAGGAGAAGCACCATCACTAACGTTGCACCACCGCCCTCTATAGCAGCTTGGATCGTCTGTGATTAACCCCCGCATACAACGGACGTGTCAAATTCTGAAGAGCATATCAGATACTTGGCTGGAGGAACTGTGATGGGGGCCGGCAGTGCGCGGAGAGATCCTCGGAAGATCCGGCCCGAGACGTGTCCAGTGCGCGAGCACCTCCACACGGTCCCGGATTCCCACGTCCGAGAAGTGTGCCGAACCGTGCCGATGGCCTCAGGTGTATTATGCTGGAAATGTTGAAGATTTTACTTCGCCCTTCAGGGAATACTGGATTTTATGAGTCCCTTCCCCTACCCCAGGACGTACCAACAACACTGAATATATTCTTAAGCGACCCTACGACATGTTTAGAAGTACGAATATATAAATATTCCGCCAGAGTTTTTTCTAATGTGCGTAAAATTAAAATAAAGCAATTTTAGTGCTCATTGAGTAAGATACGTATTACACATTAAATAAAGCGATGAAGAATGGGACAATTTTCCTTATTCACTGGAAAGTATGGCCGGTGTTGATCTCGTGCAACCAATGGCGTAGGCAGATTTTTTTTATGTAAGAGGGTAGGGGGTGTTTAAGGGGGTCTTCATTGGTAAAGCAGCACCTATAAATACTTTCTCAGCTGAAGAACAACACTAGATGTAGACACGCCTGTATTATAATCTTACTTGTTTCTACTGCATCATTATTCCGTTTTATTTTCCTAACTTCTTATTTTACTTGAATATATATATATATATATATATATATATATATATATATATATATATATATTATATATTAGATGTGCCTACTATATTCGGGCTGGCGGGGATTGAACCCTGACCTCCGCCCCCTTCTCCCCTTTACCTGCTCCGTCTACGCTCCTGCGCGCACACACAGCCACAGGCCACTTTCGGAAATGTGTACACAGACGAGAATGGACGCATTCACAAAGGCCCGCACGAGTCGCGAGGGTGGGAGACTATCGCTCACTCGTGCTACAGGTCGCATGCCCTGGCGACTGGGTAGCTTGGCAACCAACCACTGCTGCACATTGGTGCGTGCAGACCGAGCCATAACCCCAGCAGTTTGTCGCTATAGTCCATTCACGGTTGCTTCCCACTTTTCTCAAGCCCTGCTAAAGATCTACTTCCAGGATACTTCCGCGCTTCATACTAACCAGGCTTAGTCGAGTCTAGAAAATTACTCCAAAAGTACAGTGCACGTATTCGTGCGCACTCGCTGTGATGTTATTTGGCATAATAACTATTTATTACTAGGCATTACAAGGTTACAAGGCTCACGCTTTAGCAGTGAATGAAATAATCATTACATATAACTCTAGAACTACTTGAAAACACTACGATACAATGATATGAACTATAAAAAATATAAAGCCGCGTGTTAAGTGTCAGAATAATTATACTTTTTATTTCAAAAAATATAATATTTTCGTTTAGTAAGTTCCGTGCAGCTGGCAATATCGTGTGACATGTGATAACGGATTTCTTCAGTTTCTCTTTCGGTTGTTACACGAAACAGTTATCTCTCTAGTTTAACACATTGATCTTGTTAGTGTTTAATGCAAACACATAATAAATATGAGGTAGGCATATCTTATTTTCCTGCGAATTTCCCCAACATTAGCTCAATAACTGCCAAAAAGAACTGCCAAATTTACGTGTGTTAGAAAAACGTTTAAGCAAAAAAAATTTCCACCCGATATGTTGATATCGGTTAAGTAATTGCCGAACTATGATGTAAACTTCTGACGACAAAATTTTTAAGCAGTACCTTCCAAAATGGTGGACGATTGAAGTTATTTCATATTGAAACTATTCGATTAACTATAGTTAGTTCAACACACCTTATTTGAGAGTAATTGGTTGAACAAGATTAGAAAGATGATGCGTAGTACTGCAAAAATAATACAACTCTGAAAATAAGAGAATATTATAAAAAATTGTAATGTAGAATGTGGTGAGGAATAGTTGAAAAATTAATGAGATATGACGATTAAGTTTGAATTCCGAACGACTCCCTTAAGCATGGCAGAAATTGCCTTTTCATATAAGAGGGGTCAATTTTGATAGTTCTACAAAAGTAGCGAAACCACATGTATACTTCCACTGCAGCTGTTCTGTTAATGAACAATACCACGTTTGTAAACAAATGCTAAGAGTTGAATGCACAGATTTTTCTCGTCTTTCTATTTCGTTTCATTTTATGGCAAGCACTGAAAGACTGAAGTTAATTAACTTCAGTCCAGTGCTCAATTTAGGATATTATGGCTAGGTTGTCATTCTAACCTGTTTTCGTTTGTAATTGCCAAGGAAGACTGCTGGAGCGTTGCTTATTTTATGCCAGGGGTAAAAAAAGGTAAGAGGGAGGAACTTTAGTTTAACGTCTTTCATGAGATGGCATTGTTTTGCTGTTCTTCTTACGAGACTGTCATTTTAAACAGCACGTTGTTTTGATGGAGAAGAGAAAAATTTTGCTCGAACGCAAATGACATTTAAATAATAACAACTTGAAAAGTTTTATCTGCAACGAGTGAACAAAACGTCATAAATATGCAGCTTTTACTTACCAATGCCAATAATAAAGACACACGTTGGATTTTCAGTAAAGGCTTAATAAACACATGTTATTTTTACACTACAGTACATTGTGTAAAATGCAAATATTTTTTTTAAGCCACGTGCATTTGAAACATTCTAGATAGAAGCTGTTTCGAAATTCATTGTTTCTAAAATACTGTTTATAATCCCTAATCGCAACTCTTGAACTCATGTTCTATGGCAATCCTTGGACTATTATTTCACTAAAATAACCTTTGTCTGTCACTGATACGAAATAAGTTATTTGCAGAATGATTAAGCAAATACAACACTTCCACATTTTCTCTTGATACGAAACAAAAATACCCTGGAACGTAAATTTCTGGTGCTTCATGTTGGTTACGGAAAATGGCAGACAGATCCATTTTAAGAAGCGGTTCGACACGTGCAAATATTACGTTTCACTCAAGAGAACGCACTAAAAAGTCACCTATAACTAGAGACCTGAAGAATTCGCGGATTCATTTCGGGACAAGCTATAGAATTTAAAACACGTGTGTTTATATAACATTAGCCATCGGTCCACGCGATGTTTGACACCTCCTTGGGAATGATGGCCCAATCGCTGCCTTCCACTGTCACAGGAGACAAACAATGTGCAGTTTATATCGGCATATTAGCACATATAGGCTGTTCACGGTAAAGTGAGCACTTTTTAAGGCCCTAATAAATTTTTATTTTCATACAATTTCCATCTTCCTGCTGCGTTTTAATATAAACATTGCAATGTGACCAATAAACACAGTGTATATATTTCACCACCATCAAAATTTAATGCCTGAGGCTGCAATAAAATATATTTATTAGCTGTTAATGCCAGTTGGAAGGTCCTTAAAAAGTGTTCACTTTATTGTGAACAGCCTATAAGACTGTAGATTCCAGCCTGCAGACCATTGCACTCACGAATTTATCAGATCTCTACCTATAAATAACTATGCTTAATGACAGCTAATACAATAATGAACTACAGATAAAACATTCCAACAACACCTGCAACGTTCTGGCATAAAAATGACTGACAACAAAGAGCACGTTCATAATGGCGGCCACCAGGCTTGAAATGTTTCACTAAACTCAAGTGTCTGCGTGCTAGGTCATAACTGCTAAACATATGTTTAAAGCCAGTTCGCTAAAGCAAAATAAATATGCATATTTATTTAAAAGCATTAACCTCAAATGTTGTGCGTGAAATTAAAGTTTTAAATTAAAACTTTTAGTTTTGAGTACTATTTTAGTCCCATGGAGGTATTAGTCTATAGAGTTGAAGCCGAGACACGAAAGTGAAGCCGGGCAGCAGACGATAATGAAAGACAAGGACAGGGCTAGTAGTGGCAAAAAAGGTGCATGTTTAAATGTAGTTAAATGGGCGTGTTTTTCATTTAGTTAATTCCGGATAGTGGCAACATATTGTACAGCATTTTGATGCACAGGCTTATTTTGGCCACGTACATTTGAAAACATCCCGCAAGAACAAAACGCAATAATTACGTCACTGGAAATACCGGTGTTCAATGTAAATTTTGTCCCTCATAATATGGCGGCTGACATAAACAATCGGTCTGCGCATGCGCTGTTGAAAGAGGTCGGACAAGAAATCGGCTTCACTTGATTATCGTGGAGAAGATAGGCTGTTGCCACTCAATCATCTATTACCTCCATGTTTATTCCATAACCCCTAGTCATCATCAATATCACCAACACAACATACATCCCGTAAAAAATTCATCAGTTGATAAAATAGTTTGCAGTTGAGAGCGTTCACAACTTATATACTGTGTAGGTTGGTCACACTATGTGCCAAAAACCACCAAACTCTTATGAAAATGGATATCTAAAGTTCTTGTTTTAACATGGCCTTTAACATGTTTTGAACGACGTGTAGCGTGGTGAGCATGCACCGGGAAATTCTCTCTCCCCCCCCCCCACCCGGGGGGCCACGGTGGCTGAGAAGCACGCTCTCCTCCCAACAAGGCGATTCGGGTTCAGTCCCGGCCGGGTCATTGGATTTTCGCAAGAGGGAATCGTTACGGACGATGCCGTTGGTCGGCGGGTTTTCTCGGGGATCTCCAGCTTCCCCCGTCCCTTCATTCCGGCGCCGCTACATATTCACTTCAATCACCCTCATCGGCTCTCAAGACCTCGCTGTTTAGAACCGCCCTAATACCTTCACTCGCTCCCCCCCCCCCTTCCGCACCCTCCCAACCCTGCACAAATGGCCTACCTCACCCCACTCCCTCCCCCTGCAACCACTAAAACTTCCGCTGACAACAGTATTCAGTGTTGACACTTCACAGTAAGAAATATCAACATGCCATATTGATTTCAGGTGTTTTTTTAATTTTATTTCAGAGGTATATTCGACCCAAATTGTAACGTAGAAAATATACGAAAGTAAGAAAACTATTAATTTAAAATGATTTAATACATGTTGTCCATAGAAGTACTAACTTATTGTCATGTTAATTAACTGGGATTTGTCATGGTACAAAAAGGTGTTGTTTCCTGATTGGAAAATTATTGAGAAATGACGATTCATTTTAAAATTCCAAGCGACTCCATTTAACCTAGCAAAAATAAGTTATAGCTTACCATCGCCCCCAAGCAACATTATAAAAAAATGTAGGTTACCTTCCATACGAAACGTGTCCCTGTTTTATTCCTGCTCCCCACTTTTTGAAAATAATTGCTTAACTTGATTACTTAATATATATTGAGTCTAGCATACCGGTACTACAGCACGACTTGTAAACCAAATTAGTAGGCAATTGGTTGAGTAGTTCCGGAGATACGACAAACAAACTTATTATTCTAGGTTACACTATTTTACAAAACGGCGGACTAAAGAGGCTGCAATTTAGTGTGTTTAATGTTCGCAAGTACTCTCAGCATACATTTTCTGGTTTATATTGGCAAGACAGTTCTGTTTATATAGCATTCCAAACTGATATAGTTATGTGACTGCCATTTTAAAAGTGCCTGAAACAAAAATTGTGTATGAATAGTGCGACGTACGATAGACCTTATAGTGTGAAAATTATAGACATATCATAAGTACGGCCACGTATTTTTCGCGAAAAGATCCGAAGACCAATTGTACTCCAAAACACTTTTGTTCATATGCACTTTCGTGATTGGATGATTTTAAATGTCACGTGCCTCAAGTGTCTGACCGCGAATCATGGGCGTTCAGTATCGGGGCACTTTATTCTGATTGACCCAGTCAAATGAGAACATGTCTTCTCACGTAGACGCGCGGCCGATAACGAAAGGGTATTATGGTTGTGGACGTAGCGTATGGAAGTCTAGCATGGCCATTAATATTTTCGCGAAAATCACCTGTCCCTAATCATAAGCCTATCTTTCATTTGGAATGTAGGCTAAAAATGGCGTTTATTAAGTTACTAGAATATTTTAACAAGAGGGTTTAGTGAGTGAGTGAAGTGATTTGGGCGGCTCTTAACAACGAGGTCTTGAGAGTCGATGAGGGCGAAGCGAGGTGAGCATGGAACAGCGCCGGAATTGAGAGCGCGGGGGAAACGGGAGAACCCCGAGAAAGCTCGGCGACCAGCGGCATCGTCCAGCACGATTCCCACATGCGAGAATCCGGGAGAGGCCCCGCCGGGAATTGAACCCGGTTCGCCCAGGTGGGAGGCGAGCAGTCTGACCACTAGACCACCGCGGCCGCAGGAAGGTTTAGTGACGGAGCGGATAGCTATAGGCTGTTAACGGTAAATTGAGCACTTTTTAAGGCTCTCGCAACAACCATCAACCACTAATAAATATGTTTTATTGCAGCCTTGAACGTTAACTTTTGAGATTAGTACAATGCACACGATGTGTTTATTAGTCGCATAGCAAGCGGCGGGAAGATCAAAATCGGCTCAAAGGAAAAATTTAGCAGGGTCTTAAAAAGTGTTCACTTTACCGTGAATAGCCTATAGCTGGCATTCCACTACAAATAACCGGATTCTATTCCTGGCGAGGTAAGTCAGACATATTTTCAGGTGGGAAACGTGAAACACGGCGGCGACGACCAGAGAGTTTGCTAAAGGCACCCCTGTTTCTCCTACAGCTATGATGTTACGCCGTGAAGACGCCATAATTCGACGGCCAGCCTGAACACTCCATCGCACATGAGCGGTAATTAGGACAGCCAGTAGCCACAATCGGGGATCGCATTTCTAAGTCCCGCTAAGCAGGAATCCCCTCTACCAGCCACGGAGTCAGGAAATGTGCAATGCGACGCCGATATGAGGGCAATGCAGAGCAGCGGCAGGAGTCTTTCTCCGTGTGACGCCGGACAAGATGGACGCCCAAGAAGCCTGGTGTGCCGACCGCCGTAACTCGGCATACTTCATAAGCCTTCCGATACTTCTCAAGGTGGGAGAAACACAATACACTAACGTGACTACTTAACTATGCTCCCCTGGCCTTATAGTATTTTATATAATGTCCGGATATTTAGTTATATAACCATGTAGTAACCTATAGCTCCTTATATTTATTTACCCCTCTTGCTCTACCGTCATGAGATCCTCCAACCTCAACATGAAGTACGGTTTGACCATTTTAAAATACAAAATAGAACGTCGTGCTGTCGCTACTCCAAGGCCACCTCAGATGTCACCCAAACGTGTCAAATTTAGTTTTAATATGTACTTGAAAAATTAAAGAGAAAACTTCATTGAGTTCAAGCAGAGGGTTGTAAAACAGACCCAGGAGACAGCCACAACACATGTGCTGAATACCACGATCAAGAGTGTTCTAGGGGATAAATTTTTTCTCGGTTTTGTGACATTACATCGATGAAAATTTGGCGAGAATACTTCATCAGCTTAAAAATAAAATTTCGGCTGTTTTGTGACATAAAAACGAGCATTTTCACCTTTAACGCTGCTTCGAACAAATTTCTAAAACATGTACGAACACGGTGCTTGATTTCAGCCAAAGTGTTTATTTAAGTGAAGGGAAAACCACGAAGAAAGTTATGCAAATCCAGGCATTTTCTTCACGTGCGATTAAGACTTATTTTATACTAACTTTAGGCCCGATTTAAATTTTACTGTAAAACTTCAAATTAAATTTCGGGTGGACAACGTGGAGAACTCCCATTAAATTTGTCTCCTTCTAATGACACCAACAATTAATTTTTAACCATAGTCGAATATGCTAATTAAGCAATATATTTAAGTTTGTGGCCACAAAAATTTAAATGAAAAACTTCCCATAACTCCTGCCATTAATTAAGAAAAAAATAACTATCGGTCGTTTTTTACTTTAATTTTATTGGGCTACTATTTAGTGCAGTACCACAGAATGATAGAATACACTAAAAATGTAGCAAGTGTTTTGTATTACTTGAACGCCCTTAAGCACGTATGTAGCAGGGCACGTGGCAATCTCATGTTTACTCATGTTTACAAACTTCGCGCAAATGTGCGCACTCCGTATAGGTTAATTTTACATTTTTCCGAAAAGTTTATTCATATTAATGCGAGAACATTTTGATAACGACCCATAAATGAACATTAAAGCGTATTAAATGAAAATTTCCTATCAACTTGGAAAGGTGGTTTATACAGAACTACGTCTCCTGGTTGCATAAGAAACATTAAAATGACGAAGTAGATCGACAGGAAAGTTAAATATACGAGCCCCATGATTATGAGGACCCAGTAACAATTATGGCGTGCTTCTGGCAAATTAGGAGATTTGTAAAGAAACATGGCCGTGTAATTAAGCTCGTTACTGTAAAAGAAACAGAAATATTGAAAAAGTAATAATTGGGAACAGCGGTGATGAGAAGATGAAGGTAAATGAAAGAACTCCAGATATATATATATATATATATATATATATATATATATATATATATATATATATATATATATATATATATATATATATATATATATTTTTTTTTTTTTTTTTTTTTTTTCCCACAATAAGCGTAGATATTAATGAAAGGAAAACCGGAAATTGCTCTAACCTTGCGGCGCTTCACAATTTGTTTGATATTTTTTTAGAGAAATGTTTTTCCCATCAGTGAAAGATATATTTCAAAGGCAGATATGTCCCGCAGACGGTAGCCGCTGTACACAAAATTCAACGCGGAACCGACCGACGTATTCTTTTAGAATTTGAGACGTAGCTTGGGAATCTACAGTATCTGTTAGCTTACAAAATCTAATTTATTTGTGGACAATGCCTTAGCTGTAAAATAAATTCTTCAACGTCATGGCAGTCACTGTTGTTGGGATGTACACGCATGCGAAGGTCTTGAGAGCCGGAATGATGGGGCGGGGAAAAACGGGACATCCCCGAGCAAAAACCGCCGACCGACATCGTCCGCCACGATTTCCACATGCGAAAATCCGGGAGCCACCCTGCCGGGAATGTAATCAGGTTCGCCTTGGTGGTCAGCGAGTTGTCTAACCACCACACCACCGCAACCTCCCCCCCCCCCCCCGGGTCAATTCGAAAGAAACGAGTTTCATTCGAGTCATCGAGAGTCAGTTTGCGAGCCGAGGCCCCGGTAGAGCGGTTAGTGATCCGAGTTCGATTACCGTCGAGGTCACGCCAGTAACATCATGTCGAAAACGCGGCGAATTTCGCCGGCGTCCAGCGGGTTGTCTCGGTTAACTCTCGTTTCCCTCGCCCGTGGTACGCCATGTTGAATTACTGGTTCTAGCTTATTTCAGTTGTATACCGACACGTATTACGAAACTGCTACTATACAATCATCACAATATACGTTACGCTGAAGTACAACATCAGTTCTGAAAATTCGTTAAGTAGTCATGTCGTATTTATTCGAGAATCATGAACAGATTAATGCCATTTTACAATCACCATATCACATTTGGATGAAGTTTGCCGACTAAATTTGAAGGGGAGTGTCAATTGTGATAATGCTATAGTAACAAATATTTGGTTATTTCACTCAAAACGAAGTTATGACATATAAGTGGAAAATTCAACATGGCGGGTGAGGCCGAGCCTTAAGCCGATATTACACGATACCTGCAGCCGTACTTGCTTCTTGTACAAGCTTCTACAAGCCCTGGGGCACGAGCTGGTATACCAGCTGCTACATGAGCCTCCATGGAAGATTCATATTACACGACAGCAGTTCGCGTACTAGCATTTGGCACCCTCGATGGATGCGCAGTGTGTGGTTTGTAGTAAATACGAACCCCATTAGTAGAACTGCTACCAGTTAGTAACTTGTGTAGGCCTATAAAAATTAAATCTAAATAAAATAAAAATCCTTATATTGCTATATTACTGTTCACCTTTTACAAAAATTTAATACTTACTTGTATAGTGGCATTCATTTTCTTGAAAATTACGTGAAGTCACTTGAGTACGAGTGTGTTATTTTTAGTTTTTACAAAAATTACTGACTGGTTGCCAAATATGGGTTTTCCATTTCGTAGCGGGATATTATTAGCATATCAAATTTAATGATAAAAATTATGGTTCGGCGGAATTTCGAACTTACACCCAAAACCTACGTCCTTTTCAGTGGACGCCGCGACTTTATCACTGTACTACTAGTTTTTTTTTATAAAAATATATTTGTTATCACACACGATATACAGAGGCGTTTACCCTTAACCTATTATATACAGTACACATTCAACCCACAATATAAACAATAACAAAATACTCAATAAAATATCTACACAATTCTTACATAGGGGCACAAAACGATATGAACATTTGGTTAATTGGTTTTACTGACAAAGTCGATGAACACACAAAAAATTATTTAACGTGAGGGGCAGCGCATGGCGTACACCCCGACACGTGGCACTGACTTATAACACTACCACCTATCGACGATTACTACTGGAACATTAAATTGTACACTTGTAAGGACCGAGGGGTTGGCAGCGCATGGCGTACACCCAACCTCGGTAATATACACACACTTCCTGTAGGCGTGAACGTCAGAATGAAAATAAAAAATTGCCGTACCACTGACGCAATGTGCCACGCCGCGCCATGTTCCACATATCTTGACGAAGAAGCTGGACAAAGTCTTGAACTGTCACCGGTTTCGAATGGTCCACCAAAAAACCGATCGCATGAAGTATATACCAGGCCGCAGCGCTTCGTCGAACTGAGGGGAAGGTGAAGAAATCGCAATGAAGCATGTGCCTGTCGCTGACATCATCACGTTCATCGCGAATTATTTTTCGTACTCGTACGCAACACCACTGCCAGATGGGAGCTGCATAAACACAGGAAATTACCCTATGAAGGGCCGTGTCAGTGTTGCCACACAGCGGGCATGCAGGGTCAGCTGTCAGGTGAATGCTGTATTTACGCTGCTGAGTTGCTACGATATTATTGTAGAAGCCGAATGCTGCAGCTCAAAGATCCGAGGAAAGGTTAGGATCGGCAAGTATTTTCCATGGGCGCCTCCAGCGGATGGTTGAGGTGCGATTCACAACATATGGTATGACAGCCGACGTTTTGTAAGCCCGAATGTACAAATATCTCGCTGATGCGACTGTCCCTTCCGGTAAGTGTTCTACTAGAGTTGCGAGTGCTTCCTTTGCCTGACGGTATTGAAGTGGCATGCGTCTAACTTCAGACCACATCATTTTCTGTAATGCTGCGTAAATGTCCTCGGGGCGCAAAATTGTTGCAATTGCTGAAGACTGATATAAGGCCTCACACTTCAAAACGTGATTAATTAGACTCGGGCCTCCGTCTTGCAAGGAAAGATAAAGTTGCGGCCTAGATAATTTAAATATATAAGATTTCCACAACATGCGGCCAACAATCTGTAGTAATTGTGCACTTTGTTGACGAGGTAGTGGGAATATATGTGACACGTACCACAGCTTCGCAAGTAAGAATACATTTATTAAAGTAACCCTCTGTATAATATTTGTACGACGATAATTCATTTCTATTTGACGAGCACGGAGTTTATTTATTGTCATGTTCCAATTATAATGCAACATATGAGTGGCGTCTGCGTGGAAGTATATGCCCAATATTTTCACAGTTTCGGCCCTCCGAAAGGGAAAAACGTCGACAGATGGCTCGCTGGTCGCGCTGAGCTCCAGTACAGCAGTTTTGTTAGCATTCGCTCGCAGATTAGAGACACTGCGAAAAAGGTCCAGACATTCTGCCGTCTCTGTAATTTCCCGCTTTGAACGAACGACACATGTGACGTCATCAGAACAGGCATTTAATTCAGAGGACAGGTTCGCTACGGGGAATCCTTGCAAGCGGGCACTGAGCATTCTGCACAGAGATTCAATGGCGATAGTAAATAAAATCATGGATAGCGGGCATCCTCGCCGAACTGAACTCTCGATATTAATAGGTGGGGTAAGGGATCCGTTAACCAACAGCCGTGACCAAATTCCGGTACACGCCATCCGCACCCACTGTACTGCATTGGCTGGAAAATCGAAATGATGCATAACATGTAGTAAAAATTTATGATCGACTCTATCGAATGCCTTATCCATATCAATACTCAAGATGGCCATTTTACTGTGTTGTATTGACGAAAGTTGTTGAATGTCCCTTAGGGCAAGCACGCCTTGTAAGATGGAACGTCCTGGAACAGTACATGTCTGGCCGGGGCCAATAATATCTGACAATCCATTGGTTAATCGGGTCGCACAAAACCGAGCAATTATTTTATAATCGGCACATAAAAGTGTAATTGGCCTATAATCTGCGGGTTTAAGTGGACGGGATATTTTGGGTATAAGAACAATTATCCCTTCTTTATGAGACTTGCATAACCCCCCTCTTTCAAGCACATCGCGAACAACTTCGCAGAAGTCGGTACCAATAATATCCCAATCAGTTTTGTAAAATTCGTATGGAATACCGTCAATACCAGGAGATTTTTTTTTATGGCAATTGCTGTATTATTGTATTAACTTCCGCATCTTAACATGGCGCCTCCATGCCCGTCTTGCTGTCACAGCTAACTTTGTTTTCACAATCCTGTGAAACCGACGGAAGCATAGCATCGTCCGTGTCTTGTTTCGAGTATAAATTTGCAAAGTAACTGCAAAGCGTTTGCTCTATTTCCGGCCGGTCCCGAACAATATCGCCATCACTGTCAGTAAGCTGGTTGATAACCTTGCGTCGTATTTGTTGTTGTTCCTTAATGATACTAAACATGCTAAATTTCTCTTCTGCGAATAGACTTTTATCATTTATCATAATATCACGATTTTTAAACTGTTCACTCAATAAATGCATAAGCTTCTGTTTCGTGTCTCTAATACGTGGAGTTACATTTGCACCATTGTTTGCCTGCAGGTGAAGTTCGTGTAGCATACGTTCGTAGAATGCACGTGTTCCCCTACGTTCTTCTGCCAGTCGATACGCATGCCTTTTAAAAAGCCTCATGACGTTCGGTTTTACACACACATCCCACCACATCGCCACAGAGGGGAACTAGTATTTTTTGCTATGCCAACGTTCCCAATTAGATAGGAAGTCCTCTTTTACTTCTGAGCTGTCTAATAAAGACGTTTTTAGACGTCATGTCCCTCTGCCAAACCGTGTTACATTCGCAAACTTTTCGTACGTAAATATCACTGCAGAGTGATCGCTGAACGCTACCGGAAGAACGTCATATCAATGCACCTTATGTATATGCTGTTTTTTCACGTAGAATCGGTCAATCCTAGACCGACTCTGTGAAGTCACATAGGTGTAATGAATTTTTTGGATGTTAGATGCAACATCACTCAAGTCTAAGCGAGATATTAAAGTAGATAGGGCAGCATTAGTAGGATAGATGCCACCCTGATGATCATGGGGGTGAACTATGCAGTTGAAATCTCCACCGAGTATGAACTGATTACAGGGTGGATGGAAAAACGGAATCAAATCCACGGAGAAAAACTGATTTCTTTCATATCTCGCTTGGGAGCCGGAGGGAGCATAAACATTGACTAGCGACACATCGTTTATTCGTCCTGACATCACTCGGCCTGACGGGTGGTAGCGCAGGTCTTCAAGTTCCAGCCCCGCACGTGTAATAATCGCTGTCCCCCGTCCCCGATCACAAACGTTTGTATACACATTGAAGGTATGAAACCCTATAAAATCTTGAATCGCTACTTCTTGCAAGAATGCTATGTCAACTGCCTGTGTTCGAATCAATGTCTCTAGCGCCGCCAATCGCGCACTGGCCGAGACTGCACAAATATTTAAAGTTAAAATTGTCAATAACTCTATCATGTGTGCCTCAAAAATGTAGTGATAGTATCAGAGAGAGGGAAATGGAAAGGCGGACAAAAAGGAAAAGTGGACAAAGAAAAATGGGGGCCGGTAATAGGGCATACAGGTGGGGATACACACATGTGCCGGTCGTATTGTTAGTTAGTTGGGTTATCAGGACGTCCTTGGCTAGAGGCATACATTTTGTTTATAACTGCCTTTGCTAGTTACAAAGATTCCTTCCTGTCTTGCAGCTGTGATTGTTCACTCTGCGATAACACCTTCGCTTTGCGAACAGGACTGACTCTTGTGGCCCGGGCGTCACGTTCGTAAGATTGCTTTTCTCTTACGGACATATTTTCATCCGCAGTTGTTACGTGCTCCCGTCGTGTGGTTGCATTGTTTACACTCTCCACGTCTATGCTGTCCACCCATGAAGCAGGGGACAATGGGATGTGTGGCGGTAAGACATCCTGTGTGTGTGTGGTGTAGCCCTGCGCGAGCAGTAACAGTATTTCGAGCCGTCGTCTCAGTGTGTATCTGGCGTGGCAGGGTCACTGAGATGTTGAGGTTGACCGCATGCTCTGAAGATGAGTCACCAACAGGTGTTTGTACTGGACCTTGCTGCTCGCCTCTGCGTAGTGGAGGGTAATCTGTTCGCGGAGAGTGCTGGGCAAGGGTGGACAGTTTAGGCGTGTCAGCTACGAGATTTTCCGTTGCCCTATCCATCCCTCAGCGGCGTATTGCACGTGCGTCCTTATCTTGCAAACTAGGACACGCAATTCGTTCATGAGTAGGAGACTGGCAGTAACTGCACGTTCGTGGTTGTCCGGGATATATCATTACAGCCCGAAAGCCGTCAACTGACACGTAAGATGGAATGTCGTTTTTTATTTCCATCTTTACCATGCGTACTCCCGTTTTTACTTGGAATTTGTATTTATGATTCCATACTTCATCTTGTAATGTAACAAGTCGACCATACCTGAATTTTTTGGTTGTCTATTTCTATAGGTAAATTTATCATTCTTACCAGTTTTACGTTATCGAAAGCTTGTTCGATGGTGACGTTGATCCTTTCCTGGTCAACGGTGACTAAAGTTGACTGGCCGTTGGTGCGACGCAGTATCACTTCAAACAAGTTTTAAAAACAAACAGTTCTGGCGTCCATCCAGTTGAATAGCTTCAATTTGATCTTCTGTTACAGTTAAAACCGTATCAATCCATTCATGTATTTCCATGGCCGAAGGTCGTTTGGCAAACACGATACGCAAGGTACAAGGTATTCACATGCACATTATACATATTGGACAAACCTAGACGTGACTGACACTAATATAGAACTATTACTACTCGCGTCGGAAGAGAGCCCCGTTTAAATGCACGGGACGACAGAACTCCGCACACCGGACGCGATGTTTACTCCGCCGCTGCTCGGCCACGACTGTGGTTCACATAGCATTAAGTTTATGTATTCTTGATATAATAAACACATCGGATAAATTCTTTTTCATACAGTAAGTAATGTTTTAAGTATTTAGAAACGATATTAAACGGAAATTAAAAGTTGTCATAGCCAATATTATTCGTCGTCTTATTTTAAATATATTTGAAAGAGTTTCAACCTCACGGATGTAAAATCAAGATGGTGGCGTCATTTTCAATTTCTTCATCAACTCGTTTCAATTAGTAGCCACGGGGAGCGCCGTACGCTCTGAAACTGCAATGCGATTGGCCAGGTACGAGGGCCGGTATGGAACCTGCCACAAAAAAATAGGACGTGTCCAGTTATCAAACCTGGTACGAAATCTGGCCGTACAAGGCGGGAAATGCCATGACGGGCGCCACACTAGCCCGTATACCGACCGCTATGGCGGACCTTGCACAAGCTTTTACGGAATCTGGTACCGCGTAACATCGCCTTTAGGGTCCAACTCTATAATACGCCACTGGAACGCCGGCTGCCTACGCGCCCCAGTTGTAAACACCGTCATTTTGGGCGTCATCGCCTTTGTCGGATTATTTCGTTTCCTTTCTGAAGTATCCCTAAAAATCTACTTCCAGGATATTCCTCCGCCTCACGCAAACAAGGCTTAGCCGAGTCTAGAAAATTATTCCAAAGGGACAGTTCACCGTATTCGTGCGCACTCGCTGTAGTAGTATTTTTCATAAGAACCATTACTAGCTAGGCATTACAACACACTTTTATTCTCCCTATTTTATTCACATTAATTAAAAATCAAATATGTTCATTTACAGATAAAATACAAGTAAGAGTTCAATTTAACCAAAAATAAGGCAGTTTTATATTAACATAAGTATAAAAAGCTTGTGATACAAGACATATTTTGCGAACAACCAAGCACTTCATAGAGTTTTATTTTAAAGGTTTGATTAAAAAAAGTGTGCAGAAACCGCGAATAGACTATATACAGAATGTATCTCAATTCGACACGTAAAATTCGTCTGCAGCTTAATCATATCATATCATATAAGGAGAAAACATATATACGACCTACGGTCCAAAGTGAATCCTAAGGGTACGAGTATATTACAAATACTGGAGATGGGATACTGAGTGTCTAGATAATGAGTACATTTAATTATGAAAAGCAAGTTGTAAATCCATCTGTTAGGTCCCAGGTATGCTACAGAGACCGGAGACTAAGTCAAAATAAGGGCAGATACCTTAATTATTCCCATGTCACAATTTGATGACGACAGGCAGGTGTTGTGGCATTTATATATATTTGTCCCATTACAAATTATCCATAAACTCAATGTTTCATCTTAAAAAGTTTCTCCAATATTTGTAATACACAAGTGTTTCAGGTCCAACTCAAAGATGTGTACCGCCCTTAGAATAAACTTTAGACCATAAGATGTATATATGTTTTCTCCTTTTTTCGTGGATAACCAGCAGATCATCTCTGTCGATCAAAACACTTCAAATAGCCGCGATTTATTCCTATCGCAGTTATCACAGTTTATTTATTTCTTTGCAATGTGTATTCTAACGTAATATTTATTTATTTTATGCTAACTTTATATTTATTTTATGTTTACGTAATATTTATTTATTTTATTTATTATTTGTCTGTGGCAGATATATTTTATTTACTCCAAGTCTAATTCATATGATAAATTGCAAGTTGTTTTAGAATCAGATAACGTATTTCCACGTAATTATGTTTGTAAGTCTTTCCGTTTTCATTCACCAAATTATTTTTATGTGGGCCGCTTTGCATAGAGGAATTTGTTGCTTAGTTGCTATGGAAACGCAAGGCGTATGTGTAAGCTATGAAGTAGCCGTCTCGTGAATGACGCGATGTTTAAAGCCATCGTTTTAGTGTGCATTTTTTAAGGTTTTTAGTCATCTTTGTTTTCCCGTCAAAGAAACCGATGACCGAGTGGGTCGTCAACCTGAAAGATATTTTATTTTGCTGGTTAGTTGGCCGAGTATCTTACGGAAATGCAGAGTGCCGATCGGGCGAAGACGCGCGGCACCTGCAGAGGAGTAACTTACGTCTGCACGCGCTACCCACGCGGATTGTTTGTAAGCCAGTGCCTAGTACACGCGGGGCATCTTTCTTGTACAAGAAAGTGAGCACGTTCCTGTACGCCCCGACTTGTATCGTGTGAACGGCCGCCCGATTATGCAAGCTACTAGAATACAAGAGCTTGTATACTAGCTTGCGCCATATAGGGACGATCCTATTGTTCGCCATCTTTCTTGCACGTACAAGTCGAATGTAAACGAAACATATATTTTGTTGATGCTGGCAATAAGCAGATATGTCAATGTTTTTAATACGATAAAATGCTTAATAGTCCCAGTATCATTAATAATTCTGTGTATGAATTTAAAAAAAATTGAGGTTTGTCTTTTTTTTTTGTGTGATTTTAAATTTTCTACATTTGTATATTTTTAGTGCTTGAAATATTTCTGATTTGACTAAATATTTTACTCCTTTTCATGACACAACCCCAAAAACTGCTTCCAAACCATGCATAGTTGACATAAGCCATCCACTTTCTTGTTCACCAGCTAGTGTCGTGTGTATGGATCACACAATTCCGTACATACTAGCTAGTAGGCTCTTTAGTGTTCTATTTATTGTTCTGCTTTATTTCCCCTTTCTTGTGTAAGAAAGATGCCCGTGTGAACTAGGCTCAAATTTGAGCTACTGCGATTGCATAAGGACTTTATTGACTTACCTAAGGCTCGATAGCCTTGTGAGGGAAGGCTAAGGCCCACAGCCAGCGGGATCAGCTACAGAAGATATCAAGAGTTGCTACATCGAACAGTAATTTTAAATTAAGTATGATTAATGTTTTCGACTCAGAGACTACGTAAAAAAAAATTAATGAATAATTTTTGAGGAATTAATCTGGCTTACGTTACGCCACCTTGGAATCGTCAGTTAAAGTTGCTCTACCTATATGCCTACGGAGCCCTGAACTGATGTCTCATTGTTCTCTTAACTGAGTTGGCGTGAAAGAGTTATTTATTGGTTTAATTTGCACATTAAAAAATAATTTAAAATACTTGAAGGGTCTTGGCTACGTTTTTTAATTGCAAATAAGAGATACGCACGAAAGGATACACTGATAGTTACTGCCACGCAAAGCAAAATAAATTTGTAAAACGAAAATGTGCTACATAAACCTTGGTATTTGCACAGATATTCATTTAATTCAGGATTTTTCAACCAAAATATTTATTTTTAAATTGAACTACATTTATTTCCACTCAAGTCTCTGTGAGTATTATTTTGATCAGTAGCTAGGGGTAGTTTTGATTTGTGTCTTCCTAGTGTCTTGTGTTTTGTTGGTAGCCTGCAGAGATTTGCTGTTGCGAGTGTTCCTGATCTACAAATATCTTTGGTAAGATACAAAAATCTGTGGCAAGATTCAGTCTGGGGTTTATTAGTGTATATTACGTTCTCTGTCCGCTGCAATCACACACTTCACAGTATAATTTAGAAACATCTTATAAAAGTTAAGCTATTCACCTTACTATGTAGTACAAAGGTATTAAATTCCAGCTATAACCATAAAAGTTTGTCACAAATAGCATAACATCAATTTCAAAATCTCAATACGTTCCTGCCATTTCACAACTACCAAATAAGTAGTTGAAACAAGTACAAAATTATTAAACAGCTTCTAAAATAAACATTTTATCTAGTCAGAAATTCTCATTAATCAGGCTACACTGGAACTCGCATTGTGATGCTCAAACGAAAAATTTCTGCGTTAATAGATGAAGCAGATATTTAAGGGGAACCTTCCCCCACCTTATTAGATTCTTTGGTTTTTCCAGCTTATTTAAATTTAAAAAAATTATAAAATTCGGAAGATACACTTATATCCAGCTACAGGCTATTCACGGTAAAATGAGCACTTCTGAAACCCTCTCATTTAGAATAATAGTCAATAAATATATTTTATTTTGACCTTAAGCTGTTTTCACAGTATAGCGTTGCGACGCGACGGTATTCAGAGCTTTGACGCTAGCGTCGAGCGTCGAGAACGTTGCACGAGGCGACCAACATTGGTTTTGACGCTCGTCGCCAGCGTCGGGGAATAAGAAGATGCCTTAAGAGTAATCCATTTTACTAACATTTTACTAACTAAATGGCAAGAAATTGCACTGCAGTTAGTTCATTTTGAGCATTTCAACGCGAGTTTCCTTGCAGGATACCAAATGGCAGCACGGTCTGTGTCGCCGGCGGCCGGCGTCAGAACATCGCTCTATTGTGAAGACGCAAATAACACTCTCGTCGCTGGCGGCGAGCGTCGGACGCGACGCGCCGCATCGCGACGCTCTATTGTGATAACCACTTTAGGCGTTAACTTTAGAGTGCGGTGGAATATACACACTGTGCTTATTAGTTACACGGCAATATTTATTTGAAAATGTGGTTAAAGGATAAAAAAAAAATTGCTGAAAGTAAAAAGTAACTAGGGCCTCAAAAGTGATCACTTTACGGTAAAGATCTTAACTATTGACTTTCCACAGCAGTACAGACGTAGCGACTGAACTACGAACACGTATTTACGTCACAATATTGATTTTGCCACATTTTAGCAGAATTAATACTGAGTTCGTAAATCCCTTGTTTTGTCTGTACTGCAATGCAAGGTCAATACATAGCCGGATATATGTGCATATTCGGAATTTTTTTTTTAGTATAAACAAGCTAGAAAAACCCACGAATCCAATATGGCGGAGCAAGGTACCACCCGCCTTAAGAACCAGCCCCCACGCGTAGGCTGTTTACGATAAAGTGAGCACTTTTGAAATCAACCTTAGAAAAAAAGTCACTGCTCCTACCTGCATATACTTTTATGAGCGCACTGAGTGACATGCGCCCAGTAAAGTTGGCAACGATGGAGGGGAAGTAGTTCCATATCTTAACATCGAATAAAATGTGTTAGGTAACAATTTGTGATGATAATTTAAATGATTTCATTCACTTCCTGATTTTTTTAATGCACCCAAGTGCAAAAACTAGCGTATTTGTAAAATATTTACTTTTCCAGTAATAGTACAGTTTCAGTTGACCGACGCTCGGATAAAGTGATGAGGGCGCGGCAATATTAATTTTGCACAAGGCGAAATAATACACAATGTGCATACGATTGTATCTTAAGCAGAGCTTTCAAAAGAGCCATATTTAACGTGAATAGCCGTTCCTGATATGGAGACATCTGGACAGTGTCGCATTTAAAATGGCAAATGAGAAGTGGGACTGACCTGATGAAGGTGATGACGCCCACCTCCACGACGTTCCTCTCGACGACCGCCCACGACTCCTTCAGCAGGCGCTTGTCTTCGTCGCCGAGCGGGGGCGGCCTCTCCAGGGCCTCCTCCTGGTCGTGTACCACCGCCTCTCCGCCACTCCCACTGCCGCCTCCGCCCCCAAACACGTCCGCCAGGCTCTTCCTTGTCTTGCAGCCGCCGCCGCCGCCTCCGGCCGCCGGCTTCGCCGCGTGGGAGGATGAGCCGCCCATCCCGCCCCCCGCAGTCCGCGACCTACCGCAACCTGCGGCCCAGAGCAGCCAACTGTAGCTGAGAGGGCGAGAGATGTTGGTAGCGCTCAACAACTGACGTCTGCCTTGTCTACTGATCAGTAGCGGTAGTAAAATTCCGCGAAAAGATTACAAGACAAGTTGTATTTCAAAATACTGTAGGGTCGTTTACCCGTCTTGAATGGCTGAATTACTTCTCGGCACGTATTAAATGACTGCGCACGAATCACGTAGGAGCCGTGCCGATGTTGCCGTATTCTGAGTGGCCCGGTCAAATGTAAAAACGCCTTATGAACCAATGGTAATAGACTAACTGCTGTTGGGTGCTTATATTATTGAAGTCTACCGTGTATTCACATTTTTTTTTTCGCGAATAGCACTAGTGCTAGAGTGATTAGGGGCGTATCCATGAATTTACTTTGAGAATTTGGGGGAAAAAAGGGGGGGGGGGGATATTATAGTACAAATTTCTGTTTTAAAAAAACACGAAAGTTATAGTAAAAAGTTACCTGTTCAAAAAATTATATACAACCAATGGGCTAATATACGGAGACGGAACTACAAAATGCTATACACCTCCTTGTTCAAGGGGGATTACAAATTTCCGCTATCGCAAAAATTAAAGATATAAGTTTGCTTACGTTTAGTTAAAAAAATCACTTACAATCAATGGACTAATATACAAAGATGGAACACAAAATGCTATAAAAATCCTCCATGTTCAAGGGGACCACACAGTTCTCATATTAAAAACAATAAAAGTTGTATTTTTTTTTAAAACTTTATTTTAGAATATTTTATTTCGGGTGGGAGGGGAGGGGGGTTATGTTCCGACATACCACTCCTGGCTACGCCCTTAAGTGTAAAGTGAGTTGGAAATGGAGCAGCGACGAATGCAGTGGTGGAGGATAGGGGCGCACCTCCGAGAAAAAAAAAAAGCGGCTAACTGCAACATCCAAAACATTTTCAACATGCATGATTTGGAAGTGTCCTCGCGGGAATCAAACCCAGTTCGTCACGATGGGAGGCGAGTGGTTTAACCACTACACATCCCAAGATTCCCCGTAACTGTTGGTGGTTTTAAAATTCACTTGTCACTTTCGAGCTGTGACTACGAGAAAGAAATCCCTTATTGTAGCTGCTTATACAAGCCTTCCTACACAGGAGAGGGTATGAGGTAGAGAGATCATGATAGCTGTGCAGGATCCAGTAAAAAAGTTTGGGTGAACCTTAACATCGAGGTCTTGAGAGCCGATGAGGGTGAAGCGAGGTGAGTATAAAGCAGAGCCTGAATGAAGGGGAGGGAGAAACTGGAGATCCCTGAGAAAACCAACGGCATCGTCTGGCACGTGTACCACGTGCGAAAGTCCAGGAGCGACACCGCCGGGCATCGAGCCAGTTCTCCTAGATTGGAGGTGAGCAGTCTAACCACTAAACCATCGCGGGTCCCCACATGATCACAATTTCACGGTCAGGATTAGCCTTATCATTCGGTTTACAAGCAAACGAGTTTTGAAATGCAGTACTCTGCCTCTGACAAAGTGGTGCTAGGATATAGTCCAGGCAAGTTATATAATTTATTGTATAAAAGCACAATTTGTTACAAAACCAAACGGAAACAAAGGTCCGTGAAGCTGTTTGACGGCGTTATTTCAGTAGATATGCGCAGTATTTCATGGAACAATGCTGGGTGCGCGCGTAGGGTAAAGAAAATCTGTCTAATTTATATTTTGCCTATGACAGTTTCATACAAACAATACAGTAACTTTCGCATAAAATACGAAAATTAATTCTATATTTCTGCGACTGAAAATGTAATGCTTAAAACTGGTGGACAACGGAAATAGTTTCTTTACGTTTTAATTGTATTGCCACCTTACACGTTAAGTTATATTAAATCATAATCTATAAATCAATTTTATGTTTTATAAAAATTTGAAAATGGCAATCAACTAACAAAGTAAAGTCTCACTGTTAAAAAAAGTCCGTCAAATTATGGAAAATGACTGATAAAATTTATCCTCCGACATTGGCAATATCATTGACGCACCGTTTTTTAAGTAATGAACTTTTGGTAAAATTTTAAACAGCTTTCTGCAAAATCAGAAAACTTTCGGTATATTATCTACTTGTTTTTAAATTAGCTGTTAATGAATGAGGAATAAAAATATGTATTATCTTTCTTCTTCGAATAATTCACTGAGCATAGAAAAAAATTGTTAAGTGCAGTTTTCCTTGTGGAGCGGGATGTGAGCACGAGACAATATGCTTCCCATGAGACCGACCACCTCACCTACCAGATTCAAGCAGAACAAAGAAGACTAAACTAATTATCTAACCAATATGGGCACACGCGACTTCGTAGTTTCGGATAACGTTGTGATGTGTGAAATGTTGCCGTCTATTACAGTTGGTTTGTGCTGCTCTTCATTGTACGAAGGAGGATGTGTAAGTTGCGTAAATATTATAATTGCTGCGGAAAAGATAATTTTATAGCAACACTGGAGCAGAAAGCTTCGTGTAACCTCCGTATTGTTCGTCGCAGAAACCTGAAACATGAAGAAACATGAAGAGATACCGTATTTTATGTGTGCAGATTTCAGAGTTTTTCGTTATTACGGATCACATTTAAGTTTACTATCTGCGCATTTCAGTAAATGTATGTAACCATTAACTGTGTAGAAACAAAGATGAACGTTTTATTAAAGTTATTCAGATAACCGGCAACCACATATGAAACCAACCTACGAAAATTAACCTGCCCCGAACTGTGCTGACTGACATCATAGCGGCAAAGTTGGCATCAATGTAGTAAAGGTATCCCCACGTTTTACCGTCGTGTTAAGAAATATAAGCCGTAAGTTTAGATTTTTGGACACGGTTTTTGGTTAAAGGGCTACTGGGGAAAAGCGGCCACTAAGGGCCGGTTTTACCAACGAAGATTCGATTTTAGGAAAATCGAGATAATTTTATCGATATGGAAAGTTTAACTGTAATTTTTATCTCGATAAATTTCGTCCACGCAATTTTTTTTCTAAAATAATGTGAAAAATTAATACATAATGCCATGAAAAGGGCGAATAGGTTTTGATTAGGCTATTCCTTTATTTTCGACCATTTACGTGTTAACGTTTTTCCTTGTTCACATAAATAAAATAAAGAATATATGAATGTTGTAGTTATTTTAACATGACTGAATTCTTGACAACTGAATATTACATGATTATTACGGGCCAGCGCAAGAAGAATTATCTTTTTTGAAAAAAAAAAGACGGTTTCTAGGAACGTAAACACACTCTACATCAGGATCGAATGTATTTATCAGAATACGGCCAAGCTTGTACAGTGGGTTGATTTAACCGAATATTTTGTCTTCTGGGAGATTTTGTTGACAAAATAAGGAAGGTTTCTGTCGATTCAAATATACAGGTTTTAGGTACTTAATTTACTTTCGCGGAATCCATGTACTGGTTCCTACAAAATAAACAAATATGTATAAGCGACATTTTAAAGAGAGTGGTGACCCCTTTGACTTTTGTGTCAGCTTGTCAATTTGCAAAACCAGTACTCTATATCATCTAGGCGCCTAGTACCCGCAGCGTGCAGTGCATAAGTGGCTAGCGTGTTGCCTGTGTGTTAGGGCACCATGTAACACCATATCTATAGTCCATTCCCCATTGGAAGCAACTTTCTCGGAGCCCTGCTAAATATCTACTTGCAGGCCCGTTTCATATCCTTCCGCCAAATGTAAACAAACATTGCCATGTGACTGCCATGTAGCATCTGTCAAAATCAATGTTTACATGCCATTTTGTGTGTACATGTGTTCGTATACTTTCGCTACACCTAAAAATAAACATTGAAATGTGACTTCTACTTTTATACCGGTCAAATATGTTGTTTAACTGTTTACAGCTTTACAAAGAATTCTGACTTAGGTCTATTTCAAAAACCATTTCGTACGAATATTTACAGTTTAGGCCTCTGACATTATTTAGGTCAGCTTTGTGACGTTCTAAAAATGCCTGAATTAACGATAGTTCTTGCGGTCACGTTACATTAACCTATTTGTTTTCCACGACATAGCACATTACACGTAATGCACGTTAATATTTTGCCGGGACTGTGTTAAACACTGTTACAACTGTGGGGTAACTGTAGTATTTTACTTTTTGTTATTGATATGTGTTGGATTATTTCTTTAAAAGGTCGGCCTCAGTTCGAATAACGAAGGAATAGACAGTCCAACGAAAAAATGACATTAAAATCACGTACGCAATTCGTGTCGCTCATTTTTTCATAGAAACTTAAAATATAGCGGTGAACATGCACACAAATAAGCCTACCGTAACTTTTATTCCACTCATATTTATATGTATTGCTACTTACTGTGTATTAGGTTTATTGAAATTTATTAGGGCTGGGTTTGGTTATTTTGTTGGGATTGATGGTAAATCACGTTACACGACTGTGTTTCAAACACCCAGGGCAAAGATACAACGTTGTGATAAATAAACATACGTGGATGTAAATAAATAACTTCGTCATAAAAACAGTTCACACTTACAACGTATAAATAGTTCACATCAAATATTTGAAATCACGCACATACAGATCCAGCGTAACTATCATCAAACAGCCACGCGACGCTATTTCACATGCAGCGGTTAACGAAACACAACGTAAGAGTATATTTATTACTGCCGCGAAAACACAGATTTATCACAACATCGTTACTTTCTTAGGTAGGTTTAATAGACACAACGTCTACAAACGTGATGTGGTAATTAGAAGTGTTTTTCGGAGTAAGTATAATTTACACTTCGTTTGGTAGAACAGCAACACTCCATGTCATGGCTCGCCACGTCTGCCAACTTTGCTTTGTTTCTGCCCCGCCATCATATCTAAATAAATATATTAAAATCAGTATTCAAACATTTAAATCTCTTTTCAGTTGTAAATTACAAATTCAAAAATTATTATTTTAATGTAATAAGTATGAAATATGCTACAATTGAAAACAGGTAAAATGTTGTCGCGTACTAGCGAAGTGAAACTTCCCGAGTGTGAAAGAGACAGAAACAGACAGAGAGAGAGAAAGAGAGAGACAAAGCTCGCTCAGCAGACAGTCGCTTCAAAATTGCTCTCGCTCGATAAAACAACACCGTACCATTACGGCCTACTCACGATATTTTCCGCTGTTATTTTAAACTGTAAAAATGAGATATGTTGCCATCAGGGCTGCCTAAATATTTAAATATTTCAATATCACCGTTTAATTTACAAATAGTATTCTAAAAAATTAGGTTAAAATAACATTTTAACTATGAACTATTTCTTACCGGCCGTTGCCAACACGTCGCTGCTCTCGCTGTTGTTTGTTCATATTCAAAAAGAAATAAATATGACAAGTTATAGAAGATATTGAGGTAAAGTTTCATTTATTCAATAATACAGTACTCTATAAAGTTAACCATAGTGTTATATATTTGTGGAATACAGGTTATTGAAAAAACAGGTTGACTTTTTTGCCTAGAGTGTTTTTTCAAAGGTTGATTTTCATAAGTCGCTTCCAATCGGGAATGGGCTATACGCGCCTCACATTGTCAGCATGCGGCGTTATGGAGCTCAAATATCAAATACACAAAACTGAAGCAGATTCAGAAGCAAGATTATTATAATTATATATATATATATCTTACTTGTTTCTACGTCACGAATCTATACACGGTATCGGCGACAATTATTTCAATCAAAGTAATCAATTCGACAGATAAGCAAAACAATATATCCTGTAGGTTCTAATAGATAAACAAAATAAATTGTCTGCACTTTAGTCTTTTGCAATCAACTACGTACTTATTTGGGCATTTTCGTGGAAGTGTTTTGCTGGCTAAGACAAACATTGCTCATGGCGTGTTGCATCGCTATATCATCGTCTACTATCACTTCACCGGAGAGAAGAGCTCAAGGGCAGTAAATCAACTGCAAGTTTTCACTGCCTCGTCCGTGTTGACGTTCATGAAACCAGCACTTGACCGTGTCTTCAATCGAATACTGTGCCAACCAGTCAAATGCTTTGCTTCCGACTACAGCGTTAGTTCTTTGAGAATGAAATAGTTTCACTTACTTTTAAATATCTTAGAAGTCGGTGGGAATCATTTCTGACCTTACCGATAACCTGTTTACTTAATCAGCAATCGTTACTACCTAGGGTGGCGTTACAGTTGAATCAACAAACTACCAGCTGTCTTCGCCAGATCACCGTTAGAAGTAGCCTCAAAAAGAGTTAATTTCTAAGTGATTCTTTAGCAGCTGTGTGAAACAATAGGTTCAACGACTGAAATTGGTCATCAGGCGGCAAATTTATACTTCATTTGTTTTATTATGACATCAGTAGGTAAAGTGCATTCTTTTGTGACAAAAGTTTACTGTAGGAAAACTGCAGAGAGATGTGTAATATATACGGACCAATAAATCGCAATCGTTGACTATCGCTTAGAACTTAAAAAAAATCATTTGCCCTGTGATTGTGTTGAGATGAAAGTTCAAAACATATTCAATCTTCATTACCTTTTTTTATTCCCTGAGCATATCCATAATCAAAATCTGATGGGCGAGTGGTTGGGAATTTTTATGTTAAGGAAATACGAAATAATTCGCCAGGAGTGTGGCTGTAATCACTTTGGATTGACAACACGCAGTGCAGTCGATTGGGATCGAACCCAGGAAACTCCCGAACGCCTACCAGGCACGATAAGGAGAGATCGAACTCCCCGCGTACGGCTTTGTAATAATCATACTCGTTCGCTCCCTGCGTAACCTGTATTCCTTCCGGTTATACGGTCCGCCCACACAGACTCGTGTTTCTCTTCCGTCGAGCGAAGTGCCGGGACACGTACCCTGAGATGCCCCGCCGCCAGAAGAACGAGCGCACTCGAGCACGGCGCAGCACCGACTGACGCTGGCTTTGGCGCGTCTCTTCCTCCGCCCCCCGGCTGGATTCTAGTGCGCAGGCGCCTACCTCCCCTCTCCGCAGCCATCTACAACACCCCTAGCGGGCGCTGGAAGACACCTCTACACCCCCCCCCCCCCCCCGACCAGACGTCTTGTAAACTGTTCAGATGATAGTTATCAACATTAGTACCGACAAGTCGAAGATTTCGGAATAAGGGAGCTAAGTTTCTATGCTCCTAATTAACTTTGCAAACAAAATCTCATGTCATGTGATCCATATCACATACACAACATATTAATTAAGCATCAAGGATATTTAACAATCGGTAATCGAGTACTGGCATCCTGAATCTATTTTAAAATATGTATTAATGGTTTTGCCAACACAGTTTTATTCGAGAGAAAATAATATTAATATGTATTAGTTTCCGTTGGACGAATAATACTGTATTGGCAAAACATCAATACTTATTTTAAAAAAAAATTCAGGATACCAGCACCTGAGTACCCCTGGTTAAATATCATTGACACTTAATTAAAATGTTGTTTATATGATACATGTCACATGACAATAGATTTATTTGGCAAAGTTCATTAGGAGCATAGAAACTCAGGCTCCCACATTACGAAATTTTCGACTTTTCTGTACTATATTTTGAAAACGATAATCATCCTTACTAATGTATAAATGCGAAAGTGTGTTTGTTTCTTTGACCTTCTTTCACGTCAAAATGGAGCAACGGATCGACGTGATTTTTTTGCACAGAGATAGTTGGAGGGCTGGAGAGTGACATAGGATACATTTTATACCGGAAAAATATCTCATTCTTTAAGGAAAATTTTTATTGTAATTTTAAAAAATTCACAGACGAAATTACATTACAACGCCACAACCGAGCAACAAACAGTCGTATATTTTGCACAGAGTTAGTTGGTGGGCTGGGAAATGACATGGGCTACATTACATAGTTAACGAAATTAATTCGACATTTCGAAAGAGTTACAAGGAGAAATAACGGAGTATTTGTCAGTAGACGCAGTCATGGACACAGAACAGAGAACTAATATCCTGCAGAGTTCCTGAATTCTCTAAAGTTGTCAAGTGTGCCCTCACGTGAGCTCCAATTAAAATTAAGCGTTCCGGTCATGCTTATGCGAAATTTAGATGCACCGCGATTATGTAACACGACGAGGCTTAGTATAAAAAAAACTTCATTATTTATTCCTATAAACACGCGAGTGAAGCCGCGGGTAAAAGCTAGTTTGACTATAAATATTTACATTTATGTGGTCCTTATATAAATATCTTTCAGGTAATTAAATAAAAATTATCGTGAAATATGGCCTTAAGTTCTTTCAGGCCTCATCATACAAACAAATCTTAAACCAGCTTATAAAATTATTCCACAGGGTAAAACGCACCGCATTTGTGCACATTTAATTTAATAATATTTTGCACGAGGGCTATTTTTTACTAAGCATTACCGAAATACCTATTTTCGCTGTTTTTAATCATATATCTTATAAATAAATAATATAATTGATGGATAAAATATATAAATAAAGACCAAAAATATGATACTTCTATGTTAACAGAAGTTTAAAACACTAGTGATACGTAGCATACTTGGGAAACAACCACCAAACACGCCACGTCATACATGGGGTGATTTTTCAAAGGTTTGATTCTTAAAGTTTGAAGATACTGAGACTAGACAGTTCATGAGACCCTGGTTACATTGCAGTATAGCGGTTAGATTATTATCATGCTGCATATAATTTGGTAACTAGCGAAAAAAATGTTGAACGTTTGACTCGGGGTTTTTGAGCCGTGTGACCTAACTAACAGAACTGGGCCTCTTGTTGCAACTGCCCATTAGCCATCGTTTTCGTCTCAAACGCTCACTACACTTCCGGATGGCAGCTATACACTTCCAGGCATAGGCTGTTCACTGTGAAGTGAGCACTTTTGAAAGCCCTGCTTAATATCTACTTGTATGCACGAATAATGTATTATTTCGCCGTATGCAAAATTAACAGTGTCATGGGCCTCGTCACTTTATTCATGTATCGGTCAGGTGAAACTGTGACATTATTAAAAAAGTAAGTATATTACAAATGTGGTCATTTTTACACTTGATACATTAAAACAATTATGAAGCTAAATAAATTATTTATGTTATCAACAATCGTTACCTAACACTATTTATTCGACGTAAAGATATCGAACTACTTTCCATTCATCGTTACCAACTTTACTGGGCACATGTCACTCAGAGCGCCAGTTAAAATATATGCATGCAGGAGCAGTGACTTTTTTCTAAGGTTGATCTCAAGCGTGCTCACTTTATCGTGAACAGCCTTTAGGAAGGTTCAGTGCGGTCCCCTTGAGTAGTTTTGCATGCATCAGACGCGTATGTGTTGAGAAAGACGTTTTTAGCCGTTTTGGAGTACTCGAAAATGGTGTTTATAATGTGCGGGACGTCTTGAAAGCACTCGACAGCCATCAGCTGAAGTGTGTGTTCTTTTCGTAGATCAGTACATTGGACACGCGTTTAACAGTTGCATGGGGAAACGTGTATTTCAAACACTCTGCAGCGAAGTTGAAGCACAGGAGCCTCAACATTCAGTTTAGGTATAAAGTGTCTCGTATACTTCCATATTAATTTTACCTGACTAATCACCTCACGAAGTTTTTCATCAGTTGAATTCAGTCCCATCTTGAATAACCTTTTCAACCTCCACTACTATCGCTCAGATTTCTGCAACATTGTCCCAATCTTCGTTGGTCTGTGCCCTACGCGTCTAGGCCTAGACCCTCCCTCCTTCTGGTCGCGTGGCTGCGGTGGCTGAGCGGTCGGAATGCTCGCCTCCCACCGAGACGATCCGGGTTCGATCCCCGGGCCGGGTCGATCGCGGATTTCCGCAAGTGGGAATCGTGCCGGACAGTGCCGCTGGTCGGCGGGTTTTTCTCGGGGATCTCGCGTTTCCCCTGCCCTTGAATCCCGGCGCTGCTCCATTCCCACCTCGTTCCGCCCCCCATCGGCTCTCAAGACGTCGTTGTTGGGACCCTCCAAAATCTCTCGACTACTTCTGGTTGCGACCGTGGCTACGACAGCGGCCACCGCACCAGCCAGCCACGATGCGTGCGACCATTTCCAACTCTATGGACCCGACCCCAAGTCGTATAAAGTGAGCTCGCCCTAGCGACGGAGAAGTTTGGAAGCTCTCGAGATTAAAAATACCGCAGATCTCCCTCTGGCCCGTGCCTGGAGCTGTTCCGCGTATTTACAGCCCGGAAGCAAGACAGCGACACCCGCGTGCGCATGAATGAATGTTGTTTCGTTAGGTCGTCACGAGTCGGCCACTACCATGTCACCCGCAAGAAACTTTAAGAACTGCAACTGTTTATTGCAGTTATTCTGATTACTCACGTATACAGACAATGCCACTCGTTATACATTTTCGTATTAGTACATATAATATGACTGTTTATCAAATACGAAAAAAAAAAAAAAAAAGTGATAATCGCGGTATTAAGCGTCTGAAGGCCGTTCACGATAAAGTGAGCACTTTTGAAATCCTCAGAAAAATGTCACTTCTCCGAGCTGCGTATATTTTAACGGGCGCACTGAGTGACATGTGCCCTGTAAAGTTGGTAACGATGGAGGGAAAGTAGCCCCATGTTTTCACGTTGCATAAAACGTGTTAGTTAACCATTTCTGATAACTCAAATTATTTATTTCGCTTTCTTTTTTTAATGCATCTAAGAGTAGGAATCAGTAGATTTGTAGAATATAATTGATCTAATAATTTCACAGTGTCACGCGACCGACGCATGAATAAAGTAATGATGCTCGTGGCAATGTTAATTTTACATTAGGCGGGAGAATACACAACTTGCAAACAAATAGTTACTAAGCAGATCTTCCGAAAGTGCTCAATTTACCGTGAACAGAGTATACGCTCTAGGCACAGGGCACTGAACATACCACGTATAGACTGTCCACGCTTAATCATGCCCTTTTGAAACCAACCTTTGAAGAATGGCACTGCTCCTACACGCACGTATTTTAACGGGCACAATGAGCGGCGTGCGTCCAGTTAAGTTGGTAAAGACGGGGGAAAGTAGTTTCATGACGTCAAACTGAAAGTGTTACCTAAACATTTGTGAATAGTGAGATTATATCTTTTGCTATTTGTTTTCTTCTAATGCACGTAAGCGTAAGAATTAGCGAATGTGAAAGTATTTACTTTTTTTTATTGTTTCACAGTTTTTACTTGGCCCATGACTTTACATATGGCATAAGGATAAACAATGTGCATACAACTAAACCTTAATCAAGTCTTTCAAAAGTGCTCAGTTTACCGTGAACAGACAATAGGCTCTCTTCGTAGTGAAACGTACAGAAGTGGAACCTTATGATGCTAAATATAAAAAAAATAATAATAATTACGTAAAACATATGCCAGACTGTCTGACATGTGGATGGTCACGCTTAAAGCCATTTCAAGGAAATGGAACATTTAAATGTATTACATGTCACAGCTTCTACATGATCACGTGGAAACATCACGTTCTTACTATGTTTAGATCGCACAATAACTTTAATCCCACTGGGAGAAAAGAAATAATTTATACTGAATCTATAAACGAATTAACTACCGCACAAAACTAGGATTTTTTTTCCATTTTTTTCTTAATATCTCATTATAAAGTTTTATTATAAATTTTTGCTGTAACTGTCACAGAATATTTGTTAGGCACTTGCAAAAATAAACAAAAAAAGTCCCAATCGGCTTGCCGTTCTTAGTGTATTTGTAAGCGGTTTGGTTTATACTGTTCGGGTGTTTCAGAAAAATTACATCTGAGATTTTAGTCGAATGACTTTCCAGAAGCTACATAATATATTTTATATTTGCTGGAAACGACATAACGTGCAGTGCGTAAAAGTTTTCCCAGTGTTTGGCAAAAAGTATAGAATAACGAAGTTTTATTTGCTAACACATTTAAGGGGAGAACGTAAAGTTTTTATTTGCGAATGATCCGTAGCAAATTTGGACGCAAGGTCGTATTGACTTTTCGCAGGTATTTCCATACAATATTAGCAGTGATTATAAATTAACTAAAAAGATAAAAATAATCATAGCAGTAGTTAGAGAATTTGTAGAACATGTAAGACGTGGTTGAACAGCCGTAATAAACTTTACTACAAAATAATATTTTTTGTATCAATTTATATTAAGTTATATAGAAGCTATACCTCATTTGTGTAAGTTTAGTAACTATTCACTCTAAATATTAATTTGATACAAAAAAATATTAATTTGTAGTAAAGTTTATTACGGCTGTTCGACCACGTCTAGCAAGTTATGCAAATTCTGTAACTACTCGCATAATTATTTTTATATTCTTAGTTCATTTATAAATAACAACTTGGGTTTGAACGGTTTTTTACAGTTAATTAATTTTTACTCTTTAGACTCGCCCCTATTTATTATATACCCGTCCATAATCGGTATCGCTTGCGATCAGGCAAGTTTCGGTGCACTCTTTTCGCAGGAAGTTGAACCGGCATGCTGAATATCCATTAATCATCTAACGCGTGTGTGTGTATGTCGATGTATTTGGCATTTCAATAAGAGCTCGCGCAGATCGGAATCTTCAAATAATATTTCACATGCACACACGCGGTAAATCATTTGAATTCGTTCTTGTGTTCCAGAGTTCGGATGGTCTTTCACCCACACGACCATGGGCAAACGAGGACTGCCCCGGCACTGAAACTCTACAAGCCACCAGTAAACAACAATTTTTGTCCACCAAATACATCGTGATTGCTAGATAATCGGTGCGTGTCGGACATACACCTCACAGACATGCTGCTTGTGGCCATGTTGAAGGGCTTCGAAAAAAACGTTTTCAATATGCGAAACGTGCTGAAAGTCATATTCCCGAATAGTATGGGGTTTCATTTCCTTTATAATGGAAACAGTTTGCGAACAAGTGCAGTGAATTACAAACGTCCTGCAATGCAACTTACCCATCACGCAGGCAGGCGCGGGTCATAAATTCGAATTCGATACCTGAATTGAAGTTTATAAGTGTTTTGGAAGCTGATATATAAAAAAAAAAAAGTGTTGTCGAAACCTGTAATTGGTTTCACATGAAATATGTTCGCTGGGACAGTACGCTCAGTGCAAAAATGACATGAGCGAAGCGTGGCGTGGTTTTTATGTACAGCGTGAATTTTAATCCCTTACTTCCTCCAGGGCCTTTACGTGAGAATCTTAGCAACTCAGAAATTAAAAACTTGTTTTTAAGTTTGTAGATAAGCCAAGAAATAGCAATACTAGACGACGGTTATGCCAACTTTCCGAGAACATATTTTGCCGGAGTGACGCAGTTCCGTAAAACAAAATATCTCTTACGCCGTAGATGTATACATTTCATTGCGGCACGAGATAGTATACTAAAGTGTGTAAAAGTAAATATCTTTTGAGACAAAGGAATATTGTTCGCCACTATCTGATGCTAAAATATATCAACTGTCTCTACGATAGCTACGGTTAAGTACTTCTGACTGCTGTATGTAAGTCCCGAGGATTTTTAAGCACACGTCACAAGACTCGTGCGGAATGTTTTCGTTCTCCCTAAATAGCTTTAGTTTTGGTGTAAATGTCGAAGATTTTTATATGTGGTGACTAGCGACCCGCCCTGGCTTCGCTGGGGTGGCATTTACAAATGTGACATTTACAGTAAGTATATGCACTAAATGCTGAAGGTAACTAACATTTTTAATTCGATAAGGATTAATACTGTGTTGTTCAAAAAGTCTTCGTAAGTGAACCCCTATTTTCAATCAAATTTTAAAAGGCAAAAATGATTGCTGTGGGTTGTCCTTAAAACATAAACCCATGCTTCCTGCAGCCTTCTTCTTTTTTTTAGACCTTTTCGAGAGCTACAATTTGATGTATATCTTATGGTTTAGTCAGCGTAAGCCATGCAAGCTCCCGAAAAGCGGCTTTTCCGACTTAATTAGAAAACGTCGACATTTCTCTACTATATTTACATTAAATTGTGATGTACTATATACCCGAACCTTCCTTAAGAAATTCTCTAAATGATGGTCAAAACCGCTTCAAAATCCATCAAGTAGTTTAGAAGCCTTAGCCGAATACACAAACAAACGCGGCCGCGCGACTTTATTTTATACTATTTATAGATATTATACTTTACAAGGTTTTATGCCTAAATATTTTGTACATTTTTCGTTACTTCTAAACATTCGACAGCTTAATGATGCTTTCAGCCGCGAGGGGACAAACCTCCGCAGTCGCGTTCTCGAGGTCTTGGGTTTGGATCCCGGTCCGGCCATACTCATTTCGGTTTTCCATTGTTTGCCGAAGTCGTTCCAGGCGAATGCTCTCTAATGACCTCGCTGTCGTAGAGACGTTAAGCCCTAGCTGCGCATCTACCTTTATGATGTTTTAAATATCTGCATCATTTCAACTGCGACAGTTGTGCGTTGCCAGAGAGGCCCCGGTGTTCTAACGAGCAGGCCACTCACTACCAAAAACAGCGAAATATTATTCCTGGGTGTGAGAAACGTGACGGACGCTGCTCTTGGCCGGTGTCGTGAGCTCAGTTGGGAAGTTAGGTGAGCCAAGCTGGAGGAGGTCCAAGGCGCCATAGCGTGGGCCACATGTGTTATATGACAACAGAGTGGCAAGAAAAATTCAGGCCAGGGATAGCTAGAGTATATAAGAGGCCGTGCATGCGGCGCTCTGCCCTCCCCCCCCTCTCCGGCTTTTACCACACCCCACAGGCTGTCCAGTTATCCTGGCTGCCGAGGCGTAGTCCACGAGCTGCATCAGGGCGTCCAGGGTCGACGCCAGCAATAGGTCTTCGCGACTATTCTACGACAAGACGAGGGCCCAGCCGATCGACTCCCGTTTTGTGTGACTGCGCGTCAATGTACAGTGGTAAGGGAGAATCCAAAATAGGCGCAGGAAGGGATAGTCACGCTAGGCAAGGTCCTTAAGAAGTAATGATAAACGCAAGAACTTAGAGCGATTTAATATAGTGGAAGGTTTTTAGAACTGTTGTTACGTGAAAGGCAGAGTAGTCTTAGAATCGTGATTGAGATAACTATTGAATGGATAAATGTGTTAGCATTGAGACTTAATAAGTAGTGCAGCTTTGTAAGTATTTTAAATTGCTCTTTCATGCCGTCCGATGTTACGCTTCCAATAGTTTGTTCTGTTAGGTAACCAAACAGAAGACCGGGGAATTTTCTCGCTGCAAACCCGTTTGCATTTCCCCACTGTTCCATATTCACCTCACTTCACTGCCATCGACGCCGAATACGTGTGCTGTTGAGCACCGGCAAAATATATTTTTTTTCTGAACAGTTTCAATAGACGACTAACAGAGAGCGAAGACATGAATCTAAGCAACTTTCACGAAGTGCTGCGTTGTGTATGGCATCCTACGTTGAGGTTTGCGGTCATCGAATGGAACTACGAGGCAGAATGAAGGTAATATATCGTGTGAGTACAGAACGTCAACTATAGAGTGGTTACCAACTACTGCTTCGCTGAAGAACGTGACTGTTACATCTCCTAAACTTCAGGGTTTCCTCCAGCTCCAACGTAGATGAAACCCAGAACCTAAAAGAATTAAATATAATATTTGACTATTTTTATGTATGTATATTTCTATCTGAAGCAAAAAATGCCATATATCATCCTTTTTTCCATTTTATTGTAGACTTAAGACTGTATAAAGCTTGAAATTTGACACTGTAGCTAGTTATGTTGATAAATTTAAAGTTCCTTCCGTTATATTAACAACTACCTATATTAATCTACCTATATTAATACCGTCAAATACAGCTAAAATACACTCTAAGAAATTATTTGTAAATTTACTATATCAGTGTATATGTACAGTGACAAAGCGCGAATGGTAAAATATTTCCCCATACATGCATGGTAACGTTCCTACAGTTGTTCAGGAAAGAGTCAAAGGCATAGGGAAGTTCCCAACTTTGTATGGTAGTAATGATAAACATTCCCATGTTTTCAGCCAGACATGCAGTATTATTTCCATACACTGTATAGGTCGAAAACTTCAATTACAGTTTAGGAAGTTTACCAGAATTTTTCTTTCAGTGTTTGACGTAATGTTGTTGAATCAGAAAAAAAAAAAAAAATCAGTATTACATTCTAAGGAAATCTTAATTATCTACCTCAAATACGCGGTAACACTTAATGTGTAATGCACATTTGTGCGACAAAACAGATTGGAAATTCCAGAAAAGCGAAATTATTTTCGTGGCTTCTAGAGAGCGCTACCGAAAGCAAAGCGACAAAATCATCCTCCTGTTCCGCATACGAGTCATATTAAATGTTCGAAATCCTCTACGAACCAGCGCTTCACGTAAGAGCCGACAACGATCTGTCGGCACATATTTGTAGAAGCTGCCGCCGATATCGGCTCTATTATAGATAACAACACCGATGCCGACACCGCTTTTATCGATGCGCATGCACACGCTCTGACATTTAAATATGCGCAAACTCGTATCCATAGCCTGTTCACGGCTAACGTAGCAGTTCTAAAAGCCGTGCTTCTAATTTTCTTCTCATTCTGTAGGTGTACTTCCGCTATGGCTTTACGTATATTTAACGTTACCATGGACCGTCTCAAATTATTCATCCGTTATTCAAGTGAAGCTATTAGTAGGCTTATGGGTCTCCGAGGGCAAGGATCTTGGATGACGTCACGACGCGCGCGGCCGGCGGCCTCGTGCATCTCCCCCCCCCCCCCCCCCCGCATCCTCCCCCAACCAACCGCCAGCGATCTGTACCGTATAAATCATTTTAATAAAAATTATTCTAAGTTTAATACATATATTTTAATAAAAAATTAAAAAGTATCGGCTGGGAAAAAAAATTAATAAAAATTAAATAAATTCGGCCTGCCACTTCGGGACGCATTAATCCCTCTCACAAAAACCTGTAACCAATATATATAAAATTTGTAAAAACATAAATAAATGCATCACACTACCTCGGAATTTTATCGACTTTCCTACAAAAAAACCTCCGTTTGCATAGAAACTCCCACTTGCACGACCCCTGCTAGACTGCGCGAATCGCCAGTGTATATATTTATTTACGGATTTAAAAATGTAATTTTCCATATACGGAAAGGTATAAGTATAAACACTTTGAATTCTTCCGTTCTAAATAATTTTTCACTAAATCAAGCATACAGTAAGCCAGACCTCCTCCCCCCTCCACAATCCCGCAACCACTCACACTTTTCTGTTAATGGGATAGTGCATTCCAGGTAGACTCTTGTAGAAATATATTCGAATTTTAATGCTTTATTATTTAAATATCAATTAAATAGGTATTTTGTTAATATTTACTTTATTTAATTTGTTCGTACTGTTGTATGAAAAAAAAATAATTTAATTAAGAAAAAGCGCTCAAGCCTTGTACTATGTACACGTTTACCGACAGCCGCACCTTTCATAACAGGCGTATGCGGCAGGCGACGTCCATAGGGCGCTGCATGGTGGGGGGGGGGGCAATGACCTTGATCGCACGTGTGAGATTTGCGTCACAGCGAGAAAATAACAGGATAAAAAAGGTTATAACCGACCATATTCAAGGTCAGGGTCGCAGGTGTTCATAGCAGCTTCCGTGAAGGAGGGGTAAGGGGCGGATGGGAATGGGATTGTGTAAAGTTAGCATTGTCACAGGTCTGCACCTGCACGACATCAGGTAACTGTACACATGCTTCCATGTCGTTTCCACACCTGCTGGGTATCGGGTAACCGTGACGTCAGCATGCATGGGAAGAGCAGTGTTAGCTATCTCCAATCCCCTAATATTGCATATAAGGACAACAAAGAATAAAATGAATGTTAATTACGGTAAAACACGTTTCTATTTTTAAAAAAAATGCACGTACATAAGAATATATACAGCTTATATTTTTAAAACATTGGTATTTCCTATTTCAGAATGTCTTTATCGTCGACCCAGGAATCTTCACGCTTCGAGTGTCCGAGCCATCTCACGTGCATTTACATATCGCCATCGTCATATCATAAGCAGTAGGGAGGTCAGGAGAGGCTTAGTTCGACAACGGTTGTCGTGGAAGGCGGATCGTCTCGGCTAGCTTCTGCATCTCCGCATCTAAGTCTTATTCTGCATCTGCGATGTCTTCAGGCACTCCAGGGCTAATGGTAACTACAACAGTGCCATCGACTTCTTCGGGAGTGGTACCTAAAACTCTATTGCCGGCTTTACCTGCTTCTTTAACTCCAGCACCTACAACTCTAACATGTCCGCCCGAGTCTTTGCCTGTAACCACTACGTCGTCATCGGTGTCATTTTTGTGACAAGACATTTACTTCCGGCCGCAATGCACGGCGACATGAGCGCTTTAGTTGTGCCGCGAATCCTTGTTGCATGCCATATTTGTGTGACAGGCGCGGTAAACAGTTCAGCCATACCAACAGTTTATTTTGACATGCGAAGACCTGTAATGGTGAAGTGCATTTCTCATCAGTATCTCGATATCAAGTGAGCTGCAAGCGGTTCTCGTGTGACTTTGGTACATGTCCTCCAAAGTGTAGTTACCTACATAACCCGCACTGCACAGTGTGTCGTAATAAACGTCACGATATTTTCGCACAAGGACAACACGAGAGTGAATAGCGAGATGTATAAAAGACCTTCAACAAAGTTGCATATATTGGAATACATATGTATTTAAAAATATTGTAATTTTTTCAAGGGTATGAGCAAGAGTAATAAATTAACATAACAAAAAGTGGACCGAACAAAACTGTGCTTTATTTATTAATGTTTACCTTATTTTCCAGAATGTAATTAAAATTTGAAAGACACAGAAATAAAATTAATTTAATCAAAAAGTATTTTATAAAGGGCTATTGGACTACATGTACAATGATATACAATTTTTTTCTCGAGCGTTTGTATTCAAGGTCATTCAAGGTCATGGGATCAAGGTCAAGGTTACTGGTAAGTAATATAATATACTTTCTAACTTCAATGAATTGTTTTTCTAAGGTTTTTAAGATCATTCAAGGTCAAGATGGTGGCCTCCAACATGCATAAACAAATGACAGATGAAAAACCAAGATTGCGACCTCCGGCAATGTTTGAACAAACGACCAACGAGAAAAAACAGGATGACGGCAGTTCACCTACCAAGATGGCGACCGTGAAGCCTACCAAGATGGTGGAATGAGTATAGATGAGGGCAGAGGAGGGACCTCCGAATATTTAAGGTTTTTAAAATTATTTTTAAAATTATTTTTTAGAAATATTAATTTTTTTAATGTAAATAATGATTTTTAGATTTTTTTGGGAATTAGTTGGCATTTTTTTAGAACTTTTTAAATGTTTTTGATTTTTTTATATTTTGGAATTTTTTTGAAATCTTTAAATATTTTTGGATTTTTTCAGATTTTTGGTTTTAAAAAGGTTTAATGTCGAAGGTCAAAGGCCAATGGTCAAGGTTACTCGCTTCCAATATGGCCGCCGGCCTATAGGAATGACAGAGGAGCTACAGCTCCGAGCTCCGATCCCGGATACAGTAATGTCGGATGGAACTAAATCCTTCTTAGGATATTCACGGTTAGGTGAGCACTTCTTAAATCAACCTTAGAAAAAAGTCACTGCTCCTACCTGCATATATTTTAACAGGCGCACTGAGTGACACGCGCCCAGTTAAATTGGTAACGATGGATTGAAAGTAGTTCCATAGCTTCACATCGAATAAAAAGAGTTAAGGTAACAATTTGTTATAACTTAAATTATTTCTTTCCCTTTCTGTTTTTTAGGGCACCGAAGTGTAAAAATGAGCAGATTTTTAAATATTTATTTTTCTAATAATTTCATAATTTCACATGAGCAACGCATGAATAAAGTGATGAGGCTCATGGCAATGTTAATCTTACATAATGCGGAATAAGACGCAACGTGCACACAAGTAGTTCTTAAGCAGGGCTTTCAAAAGTGCTCATTTGACCGTGAACAGCCTATACTTCTATTATTTACTGAAATTAACGTGTACGTGTTTATAGCGCTGATTTCAATGTATATTACTTTTTGTTGTTTATTTAATGAGCATGCAATGGACGTATAAGCCAGCTGAGAATAGGAATGGTGAGGATTTCTGAATACTGCTTAGTATTGGTGCGGATTTCAGTGGATTGGTGGATATTGTTTTAATATTGCTAAATAATGGCGAGGATTGTGGAGGATTGATTGCTGAGGAATGCTGAATATTGGTAAGTATTGATTGGGAGTGGTAAGTCACATGAGTGTTACCAACGGGCTGAAAGTGGAAACTTAGCATGGCTATCTAAAGTGCTCACTTTACCATGAACAGCCTGTAACGAGACGTCTAAATTTAGGAAAAATATGTTTAAATTAGTAAGTTATAAGTTGAAATTAGCATTCCTATTCGTAAAATGTTTCTATGTGAAACTGGAAACCAACTGGATAATAAACGAAAACATCCGGTTTTGTAATGTCAAATTGTAGCACGTAATTGTTATTACGGCATTGGTTATGGGCATGGGTAATATTATGTAACTGGTTGTTTTGACTGTAGCACGGCCTTTATAGGCGGGGCGGGCGCGAGAGGGCGTCTGTTACACGTGACAGCTCGACCTTATCGCCCCGCGTACTCCGGGCCCGGAGCAAGCAGGCTCTCGAGGGCTCGACACAATGCGACCGGCAGGCTGCGATAGCGGCCCGGCCGGCGACGCGCGAGCGACGCGCCCACAATGTTCGCGACGACAACGGATGGCGCGCCCGGTGTTCGGCGTGTCAACTACACACCGTGCACGCGGCGCCACAATCGATAATGTTCCGATGCTTTTATTCTTATTCCGAGCTGTTCTGAAGTTTGTTCTCTCCTCGAGCATTTACCTCTGGCTAGTTTAAACTTAATCTATACACAGTGACGCCCGGCCGCGTGTGTCGGTGTATCGGCTAAGGCTTCTAAACTACTTAATGGATTTTGATGCGGTGTTCACCGTCATTTAGAGAATTTCCCGGGGAAGGTTTTGGTATATAATACATTAATATTTAATATAAGGATAGTATAAAAATGTCGACTTTTCTAATCAAGTCGGAAAAATCTGCTTTTCGGGCGCTTATAAGGCTTACACTGGCTAAACCATACGACATACGCCAAATTAATGTGCTACAGAATTGTGAATCTCAAAAAGTCTACAAAAAAAGTCAGCGATAGTAGGTTCATATTCTTAGAATGACACACAGTAACCATTTTTGTCCTTTAAAATTTGATTAAAAATAGGGGTTCACTTACGGAGACTTTGTGAAGAACACAGTAGTAGTAGGATGGACGTGCCGATCCTAGATCAAAGGGGATGTCGCCTTGATTAATCTTATTATCGACTTGATATAAAATCGGTTGGATTAGGGATTAGTCCGATCTTAATCCGAGCAAAATGTTTTAATCCGATTTTATTCCGATGAAAATTTGTTCGTTAATCCTTAATCGAATCATTTTTTTTATTATTTATTTTTGAATTTTGTGTGAATTGATAAGTGTATAGTTTTGTGCCAATGTGTGCTAAAGCACTTTATTGCTTTTTTTATGGGATGGGGAGCAGCTCTGGTAGATGTTGACGCTTGGAGCTCTGTCGTGGTACTGAGGTGGTCGTATGTTGGGGAAGGGATGTATGTAGGGGAGCGATGTTCAGCCTCTGAACTCTGGTGTTGTACTGAGGTGGGGCTGTGTTGGGGAAGGGGTATAGGTATTGTGTAATATCTTAATTTTTAGACTGTTTCGTCTGACAGGCGATTGAGAGACGTGCAGCGCGATCGCCAGGTAATGGTGGAGTTCGGAAAGGCATACTTAATGAAATTATTACATAATGAAAATAAATTAAACAAAAAGACAGATGAATACGTCTACAACATGATTTTACAAACCTGTCCTGTATGCTAGCAATATAATTTACAACTGACTAAATGACATGAAGGACTCATCGAATCGGAAATACAAATTTTAAAGGACGACCACAATTACGTGAGTCTCCAGGTTTCATAAAGAAATTAAGCAACGAGTTATACCTACAACAAAGCCAAAAAACAAAATGTCCCTAGCAAAATATAAATTGTGTTATTTTAATTAAATGTTACAATAAAACAGATTTGAAAACGCATAGGAAAATGCACAAGCACCTCTCCCAAAATATGTTCGTTCGGCTGTGAGGTTAGTGAAGCAATGCCTAGAAATTATGCGAAAAACTCGGAAATGAACGAAAAGAGAGTTGAACACACAGCTACGTGACAAATTGATAAAAATTATGTTTTCGATCCATGTACTTGATGAAACAAATTTCAGTAGCAATATATAAATTACACTACTTAAATTAACAACGATTTAAAGAACATGGAATGAAATTGTACAAGCAGGAGAAACATGTCTGGTCGGCTGTGAGGTCAGTGAAGGAATGACTAGATACATGCATCATGGTCGATAGGTGACTGAGTTGAAATTACAGGAAAGAGAGGTGAATACAATTTACATCCAATTACAAAAGACAGTGTCCAAATAAATTAAACCCTGACGTTACCCACGAGAGAGAAATTAATGAAATAAAAAATTGTAACATAACAAAATTATAAGGAATGAATATATATATGTATATATATACAAACCAAGCACATCTTCCTGGTCTCATAAATAAATAAAGTGTTAACTCACTAAATGAATTACAGGACCTATTTCCCTACAAAATTGAAAACTTGTTTACCTCCCGCATGAATTCCTGCATAGATGGAATTACATTTATTAAGCAAAGCCAATCAAATAATTATCATACGAGTGGGTCATCTCAATGCGAAACATACAGACAACTGTTCACATTATGGAACGATAGCACATACAAACTAGTACTAAGAAAAACTTACCCAGATTTATTCACAAGTTTCACTTCCCTGGGAAAATTAAATTTCACAATTGTAAGAAGAATAATACCTTTGTAACACAATTTCCATCGAAGTGTAGGGAAAATTAGATTGCATGAAAAAGGGCTTAATCCCGCAAAGATTGATCCCACAAAGCTTATTAAATAAAAAATATACGAACGATTCGAATCCAGACATTTCGTCGAAGAAAAAAACTATGAAATCAATATTACATTACATTAAAAAAAATTATATATATATATGTATATATATATATATATATATATATATATATATATATATATATATATATATATGTGTATATATATATATATATATATATATATATATATATATATATATTATATATATATATATATATATTATATGTACTTCACCCAGCCGAATAATATTAAAACAAATTCTGTTAAGTCTGGGAAATTCATTGCTCACTTGTTAACACAACAGTAATTCAAAATCCCATGAACTCTTGTAGACTGACCTCAGAAACGTACATGAAACAATATAATCTTATAAAATTATTTAACATAACGATCCTGTCTTAACACACAAATAAATTATTATATTAAAACTTATAAAAAATATTTTGCACTGTAGTTTATGAAGAACCCTGGAGCAAATACTATTAGAAGAAAGCGAGAGGCGAAGTCCGCTGTAGGCTGGATCGAAATGCCGGTTTTGCATATATCTTAAGCCTCGATCATGCCCCGAGTCCCCACCAAGCATCGTCCCGAGCAGTGGAGAGGGATGATCAGTGGTGAATGTGCAGAGAGTGATGTGTCCAGTGCGAGATTTAATAACAAACACCACTATACACCACCTCCCCCGACCGCACCCCAAGACTAGAGTGTGTATTCGGGTATGTGCCCCCTCCCCCGACTTCCTCCACTGCCAGTCCAGAATGCTTCTTCGGCTAGTTTGAGGGCTGCCTGTGCCGACTAGGCACCCCCTCCCCCAGCCAACTCAATGCCCTACCAAGAACACGTATTTGTCCACAATGTTGGGACTGCCCACCTGCCTGACTCCCCCTCAAGACACCAAGTTTGAACTCTTACTAATGTGTTAACCTGTTTGCAAAAACTGCCTTCTACCCACTAAATTGAAGTGGATCACTCTGGTTACCTCCTCTCTCCCCTTGGCCCATCAAGCTTCTACTTTCGTCTGGCCGTTAACCTGTTCAGAAGGGAGGATTTTTCCTATTCTCGAATCCAAGGGATGGCTTGCTTGTGCTGGTATTGAAAGAAAAATAATTCCCAAGTCCTGCTAATAAAATTATTTCCTTCATCACTAGCAATTAAATCTTACCCAATATTTTTATCTTTAAAAATTACAAGAAATTAATTTTTATCCAATAAACTAGAAGTATTAAGTATATTTTCCTAGTATAATTTTCTCAGATAACACACAAATCTGGGGTCCTGTGAAATAAATTATTCTTACAAGAGATATATTCACAGAAATCTGGGAATCTATGAAAATATATCGCACAAGAGATATTTTCACTTGGTAAATTTGTAAGTAATGAAAAAACACACATCATTCGATCCAAGCAATACACAAGTAAAAATTGTTTTCGCCTTTTGAAAAATTATGTTGAAACCAAATGTCTCTAAATTTAGGATAATGTAAAACATACATATTCAATCTGTTTCAAATGTTTGTGAGTAGCATAGAAAAATGTGTATTTCAAGTGAAGATTTCTCCATAAGCCTCATGCAAGATTTTCGACTACACTATTTACCACAAAATGTGTATATTTGAACAAATACAAACATATTCTTATTTAAAAATATATTTCTCTAGAAAATAAATAAATTTCGATGTGATATTAATGAAATAGCACGAAACTAGTCTGAAATGATTTTATCGAAGCTGCAATCTGTCAAATTCCACAATGTTTTCCAATAGGTCCAAGTTTAAACAAATTTAAAGGAAAATGGCAGCCATTTTTAATCCATATACTATATAATGAAGAATAGACATATTTTTTCTCAGTGTTAAGTCATCAGCTACCAGTCACTTTGTGTGTGTATGTGTGCACACATGTGCATTGCATTAACACACCAAGAGCTAGACATCTACTACAACACCAGACATCCACTACAAAGCCACGTGTCCACTACAATACTAGAAGTCCACAGCGAGAACGATGCCAGACATCCACTACAATAACAAAGCCTACAATGCCAGAGGCTACAGCATCACCTAGATCAACAATGCAGAATCTACAGGAGAATATTCTCTATCTCTCTGCATCATCCCACAACAGGTAGAATGCATCAGGCCACTGCTGTGACAATTGTGATGAGGAATGTGTTTAAGTATTCAATGCTATTCTAGCATGTGGGAAGGCGAAAATGTTATTGAGTTTGGACTGTTCTCAATTGTGAGACACGAAATTAAGCTAGTATACCTGTTCCTTCCTGAACATTTACAAGCTGATGAAGATATTGTGTCATACCTTCCATGTGAAGACTGCCCACATGGTATGCCTGCTTTCGTTAATGATGAGAACTTACAATATATGCAGAGGGATTGTATGTCGCAAAGGTTGGAACAGTTAATTAAAGCCAGAATGATCCCAGATGTAGTAAGGGATGATTCCAGAGTTGATGAAGTGGATTACAAGGCGACCACTGAGATCATATAAATAATTTTAGTGGAGACTTTTTGTACTTACTGTATAATTTGAGAGTGTGAAAATAAATAATGTAAAAATTATGTGCTACACACAAGGTTTCGAAAATGACCAAGACAACACTTTTGTAATTAAAGAGTTTGCAATTTCTTATTCAACCGATGCTAATGATTCAAAAGTATTAAGCTTCAAATTTCCTCGACTTTGGTATACTTTAAAACCTGAAGTTAAAATGATGTTTCGGCAACAAACTTACGAGATACATGACCTAAAATGGGACTCTGCTGATATAGCTTACAAAGAGAATTACAAATATGTGAACAATGCTCTCCTCGAAGATTATCCAGTGTAGGTACTTGGAAAAATGCAAAAAGAAATTTTAAAAAGTTTAACAAATGCAGAAGTCACAAATATCAGAAGTTATCATGACTATTCGAGTATTAATTCAATAGACCAACACTATAATACTAATCATTGTGAGAAAAAAATGTTTTGTTAACAATGCAAAATCAGAGCTTTGAGGGAGTATTTATACCAGCACCCTACCTACATGTAGAGATAGTAATTTAGAAAAAAAGGTTTGTTACAGGTTTACACCTGTGTGAGACTTTGAAATAGAGAAATTCAACCCAGAGAAGACATACACCACAGTTACTCCAGGGTACAAGAAAGTATGGTTCAAGTCTCTACATAACATGTATTTCCAATTCCAGATTTGCAACAGAGATGAACACTTGAGCTTTACACAAAGTTTTGCAGGAAATGCATATCATGAATGAGTTGTGTAGTGAGGATGATGGTTGTTCGTTTTTTAATATACGGCCTGTCAGTAACCTGCATTGTTCTTCTGGGGACATATGTTTTAAAACTGTAAGTGAAGAAATAACCAAGGAACCAGGAATTAGACAAATAAAATATATATTGAGTGGAGAGTTTTACGACAGCCCTACCTTGTGGACTGAAACATGTAATAATAAGGAACACATCACACATGATAGGCAGTAGCCACCTTCAAAGGTCACCTTGTGGAATGTTGGGCTCTGAAGATTGGGATAGCAATGTTTGTGTCTGTAAATTAGATTTAAACAAGATGTCATTATTGAACTAATATTATCTCAACTGGAAGAAAATTTCACTATATAAAGAAAGAGAACCATATACCAGAGCTTCAGCTACGATGGGAAGATTCGGCTAATTACTTCCTTATGCCAGTGTTACTCCAGGATGCAGGCAAGTGTAGTTTCGAATTGAAGAAGATAGTACACTACAGATTCAGATGTGTAATGGAGATGAACATTGGTGTTTCTTGTTAATCAGTCCTGATTATACATAAAAAGTTTTCGACATTTGTTTTGGGTGAAGTATTTGTACTTTGTATAATTTACATCCTGACAGCAAGCTACCTTGCAGTAAGTGTCATCTAGCATTTGAAGCTCAAAGGGTACACATCACAAAATGTACATGCAACAAGAAAATCAAATATATCATGCAGAAGGAATATAGTTGATGTTCTCTTACTACAGTATTGAGTGAATAATGTAACAAGAAGGAACATTTTATGTACATAGGAAGCCAAGAATTAACTACTCCATGTGGCATGCGGATTGCAAAGTTTGGCTAAGTAAGAACACTTAAAAAATGAGAAAAAGTGATGACATATATGAAGGATATCATTTAGTAATAAACTATCATTCATGACCAGCATCTTCCACCCAACAGACAACAGCAAACAGGATAGAGAAGAGTTTTCTTTAAAATGTATCACAGTATTTTACAAGTTCAAGTATGCATTGATATAGAACATTGGTACTACACTTTCGATAAAAGCCTCGGCACTTGCTTTGTTGAAGGCATATAATGCAATGATTGTGCTGTGAGATATCTCTGCCCTGACAGTGATTTACCATCAACATTAGAAGATTTAATTATTGCCAGCCTTACCAAGGAGCTTGAAAAGTAGAGTGGACATGGTGTACTTGCCTACCAACTCACCAGACCCCACCAGGGAATCACCATCCATTGGAAGGATACCTGCAATGGAGACATTCACAGCTTTATTTTCCAATAAGGTTTAGTTTTCCCCATCATTGTGTAATTTATATGCATGTGGAGTCGCTAATTCTAAATAATGTTCTCACCAATTTGCAAGTATGCATTTATTGATATAGGTTTGTATTTTATAACTTATAGCACAGCATATTCAAATTTTGTTGTTAAGGAAATGTGTGTCAGACATTAATTTCAAATGTATGTATTTCTCTGAACCTTTATCAGCATGTAATGCGCCATGTAGTTTTGATTCCAATTTAACTAACTGCAAAAGTTCGAAATGCCTTGTAAAGCAATGCAGACCACACACAGTTGATTAAAAGCATAAGCTTAAGGGCGAGCATATTGTAATGACATTTTGTGAGCAAGAGTAATGTTTGAAACATCTTATTTATAATACTGACAATGTTTTGCCATATTAGTATTTCAAAGAATGTGATGATGATCTTCATACCTTATATCATTATTGCAAAACATTTGGTTAATTGTCTCATACTGGGTGTGTTTCATCAATGTGTCATGTGCATCGAGTAATAAAACTCACAAAAAATAAATCTAGGTCAAAATTACTGTTTAACTTTAAATATTAGAGAATGATTTTATCAATATACATACATTGTTCCTTGCTATTTGTTCTCAGTCAAGTGTTGGATAGCAAATTCATAACGTGATGTATTTTCATACTGGAAACCATTATGTCAGTATCAAACCAGGAAAGTCTAATATAACATATATACTATGGTGTAATTGGTTTCTTCGTGAGTTTACAGAGACTTGCGACAGTTAATTTCATTTTAAAGTGATTTATTTTCTGCTAGGAAACAAAAATGCCATGAACTGATTCAGTGAAATGATAGCCCCTAAATGGCCTGTGTTTTATATGATTGCAACAACACCTCTTCTATTTAGTATTGCAGATGTGCACTCACATTATGTTGAAACATACCTATATGTAATTGAAAGTACCATTTTACAGCCCCTGGAATGTAAAGACGTGTGTGTACAAACAGAAAGGTTAAAGCCAGGGCATAAGAAATGCTCCCTCCTTGAAAGCAGAGTTCAAGAAGAGAATCTGGATCCAATATTATGTAAATGCATGAAAACATTGTTTATGGAAGTTGTTAACAGCTTATAAAATATTTTTGAAACATCTTGTGTAACTATGCTTGTTTGTGAAACTATGTTGTGAAACATTTTCTTTAACATCATGTATGTTTTGAAAGTACATTGTAACTAAATTTTTGGATCAACTCGAATTTGTATATATTTTGAAACATTTTTCTAACATCTTCTATGTTTTTGGACATCCTATACATAGTTTTGTTACAATTATTTTTTAAACAAACTGTGTTTTTATATATTTTTATCAAAAAATTAATCATAAAATTAATACATTTATATGTTTATTTACCTATCCCTTTTAAAAGTGTATTAGTTTTCCTAAGAAAGTAATTATATAGTGATGATTAAAATGTCTAACAGAGAGAGAGAGAGAGAGAGAGAGAGAGAGAGAGAGAGAGAGAGAGAGAGAGAGAGAGAGAGAGAGAGAGAGAGAGAGAGAGAGAGAGATTTTTAAGAAGTTATAAAATATGTTGGTTTCTTTCAAACAATGCTCATTAAAACATATGAGTGTTGTAAAGAAAAAGCCAGATAACAAACAAAACCATTTGTTTGCCAAAATACTATTCAACTAAAAATAGTTAAAACTGTTTCCTGGCAAAGACACATGCTGAAAAACATAGTATTATTTTACAACATACAATAAATACACAAAAAAGAGTTTATTCTTTTTCCAGCCTCTGTGACATAATCAGATTATGTATTAGTTGGAGTCTCTGCGTTCGAATCCTGGATAAGGCATGGTTAATTTTAAATCTAGTTCCTGGGTTCGAATCCCCGCTAAGGCATGTAGGAATGTAATATATGTTGTAAGGCAGTAACTGTTAAACATATTAAATAAAAGGAATAATGAACAAATTATAAAATTTATATATATATATAATTATAATTTCCGATTATTCCCCTTTAGGAGAGCATGTGAACTTGTACCAATCGCTGCTTCACTTCCCTTTTCTCTTATCGTTTCTTCCCAAAACATCTTCATTAATTCACCACTTTTTTCTTCCTTTCCTCTGTCCACCTTTTCCCTATCATTTCTTTTTTAGGTTCTTGTTCAATTTTCTTGTTTCTAATTATATTTCTGAATTTTTTCCTGTCCTTAATTTCTTCTTCTGAGATTTTCAGTTGTTCCAGGCCTTCTTGTGTTTCTTTCATCCAATTGGTATTTAATTTACTTGCATTAACAATATTGAAAATTGTCTTTGTGAGTCTGTCTTCAACCATCCTGCATAAGTGTCCATAGAGCTGTAGGCATCTTGTCTGTGTTGGTGTCTGCAGTTCTCATAAAATTCCTTTGTAGGTTGTCTGACTCAAGTTCTGCCTCATAGGACCGCAACATGAATTTCCTTAAGGATCTTTATATATATAATTAAACATTAGTAATTCATTTGTTTCTGTACATAAAAATAAGTGTTGAATCATAGTATAACATTCTGGGTCAAAAACCTTGTATTGCAAAATGTTTGAGTTCCAAGATAATGAAATTTTTAATAAGAATGTAACGCAAATCTAATATTTTAAAACCGAATGAATACACACATGCCACTTTAAATTCCAACATATACACGGTAAATTTTAGAAAACACATTAAATCCTTTTAATTTGCTTTAAATTTGGTTAAAAATTACTTAAAAACATTTCAAATGCATTATTACTTCCTTTGATGTATTTTGGAAGCGAATTATGATATATCAAATTTTGCGACAAGGGAGTGTGTCTGGCCTATAAATAGAGCATCCTGCCCGGAGCTTGCCATTTGCTGTTCTAACTTCACTGGGTCAACATCTACCCTCCAGTGCGTGGGTACATCACCTAACATGTGAACCGGTCCGCGCTGCTCGGAGCTGCTGCTGGGGTTGATTTGTTCGGGGACACCGGCCGCCCTCTTGTCACTTGGTTGCCTCTGTAGGGCTTTTCCACATTGGTCAATGGACCCGCCCTCCATCAGTACCTAGTTTCTGCCGCAATGGCAAAAGGACCAGCTTACCACTCACTTAGGATTATGACTATTTGTCAGAGCAGGGACCCCGACACTCACCTGCCTGATGGGGGTACCACTGACCTGGGTACAGGTCTTGTTGTTGAACTACAACCATCTTTGCTACTAGACTTTATGTAAGTGAATAATTTTAGGATTTTTTTAACATTCTTTTTTATTAATTAAAAATTTTACTGCAATTTTTATTAAGTCTAGTGTAGCTTTTTCTGGCAATAGTAAAAATTGTTATAAGCCTTTGCAATTTGAATGAAATCTCCCTAAAATTGTTCCAAGTTATACAATATTTTTTTGAATTTAATATACTTTCTTCAAAAATCGTTACAAGTCTTTACAATTTGAATGAAATTTTCCTAACTTCGTTTCAAGTGTAAGAATTTTTTTAATAATTTCAGTTACACTTTTTTCGAAAACTGTTGAATGTTTATACAGTTTGAATGAAATTGCCCTAATATTGTTTCAAGTGTTAGGATTTTTTAAAATTTCACTTAAACTTACACAGCAAGTCGTTAAACATTTTAAAACTAGAATGAAATTTGCTTAAATTCATTCACTTTTGTAGCAATTTGTTAAACAGTTACACTATTTGTTTATTTAGCTGCTTATTGAGTATTTTTAAGTAGTTTTAACAATTTTCAAGGTTGGGTTTTGGTTATGACTGATGTGTGAATTACGGAACAGCTAAAAAAAAACCTAGCATAAAGGGAGGGTGCATAACCTTATATACCAAGCTTGTTCAGATTGTTGTTGTCTGGAGAAGGATGTGTGATTTAATGGATGAATGAATCTTGAGTAACTCTAATGAATAAAATGTTTTTTGATGTATGCGTGAAGAAGTGGTTTAGGCATATAATTTTATTTTAAAAAGTTTTAAGATTTTTCAAGGGTGGGTTTTGGTTATGACTGATGAGTGAATAATGAAACAGCTAAAAAAATGGAGAACAATGATGCTTATGCCTAGCATAAGGAGAAGGTGCATAACCTTAGCTCCCAAGCTTGTTCAGATTGTCATCTGGAGAAAGATATGTGATTTGATGGATGAATGGACCTTGAGTGACTCTAACGAATGAAATATGTTTTGATGCAGGTTTGAAGGGGTGGTTTGGGCATATAATTTATTTTTAAGTAGTTTTAAGAATTTTCATTTACATTGTTGGTGGGGTAACTGGGAGTGTGACAGTGTAGGGAAAGGTGTTGCTAGTCATTCTAGGTGGGTTGTTGTCCTATATTTGTGAGCTTTAATTGAGTAGAGAGAGAGAGAGAGAGAGTTGCTGGATAACCACCATTGTTTTCACAATGGACCTAAGGCATGAGAGTATCACAAATTCAGGCTTTCTCTACACTATCAAATACTCTCAAAGATAATTCAAAACAATCTAAAATATATCACCAAGTACTTTGAGAAAATTTTGTTGGATACCTGTGAGAGAGAGTTTTAAATTATTTTTTAACATTTAAGTAAATTTTAAGTAGAATTTTAATTATTTTGTTAGGTTTAAAGTAGATTTTAGTAGTATTATAAAGTCGTAAATAATTAGTTTTTAGTTTGTAAAATGGTACATAAGTGTGTGATCAGTTAGTATTATTAATATAGAGTGTTAAACAGTATTCCTCTTGTTAAAAAAATCTCTATATTAAAAATAATTATTGAATTTATAAAAAAATTTTATGGTGTAAACTACTTTATTTTTCGATGGTGTAAACTACTTTAAGTTTTGACGGTGTAAAACACTTTAATTTCTTAAGGTGTCGAGTAATTCACATTATTTTTGAAAATAGTTTTCAAAACTGGGCCTTAAATTCAATGCAATAGTGTGAGTTTAAATTCCATTGCAATGTTGTGTTGTAAACGCACTCCACAAGCTCCAAAATGTGTATCTGGGAAAGATAGACTAGGCCAGACAGGTCACGAAATATTGTGTTACTGGAGGTGAGCTGAATGATGGAAATTCGCTTCGGAACTAGTTAGAGTCGGTGGAGGGGTGTTTGAGGGGAAGTGACGAACCTCCCTCCTAGCTCTATCACACAGGTGACTGCAGTGCTTGCGCAGTGGGGTTCAGGAGGGAAGGAGAGCTGGCAGGGGAAGGGGGTTAAGTCTGTACGGTAGCGTTCATTGCGGCCAGTGGCAATTTTCTGAAACATGTTTCACTTTCTCTTATCGCCACACTGTACACATCTCCTATCACTGTGTGCTACCTGTCCTGCATGTAGCTCAAACTCTTGTCCTCGTCCTCAGCTCTTGCTACCTAGTTTCGCCCGCTCCCCAAACCCTCATCTCTCGGCTGCTCGCTACCTGTCTCTACCCCCCATCTTTTGTAAACACGTCGCTCTCTCTGTATCTGGGTGCCTTTCCCACACACAGAACTTCGTTCCCTCATAACATTTTATTTATAATAAAGAATGTTGTCTTTATTTTAAGATGTTACTAATAAAACATTTATTTCAGGTACATTGTGGTGAGTAAAGTGGGTTTCTTTTCCTTTTTTCAGAACAATGCAGCGCTCCACATTTATTTATTATGGTCTTGATATATCGGAGAAACAAAAGAAAATTTAGTTATTTAGAATTCAAAATGAGTGAGCGTAAGCAACAAAGTATTGACAGCTTGTTTGAAGATCTTTGCGCAAGCGATTCAGATTCTGAATCGCAGGCAGAAAGACAGCCTACTGCAAGCTGTCAAGATAGTGTCCCTTCGTTTAAGTGGACACGAGTTGATCTCTTGGAGGATGATCTCTACTTAAGCAAAGCGAGCATGGATTCACTTACGGAGAAATCGTTAACATCAAAAGGTCGAATCATGTCCGTTTCCCCCAAACAAGAAAAGGTTGATCTTTTGATGGATGATTTATTTCTATCTGACTCGGAAAATTCTTGTTATTCGGACAGTGCTCTGTCCGTCTCACAGCCGACTTTCGAGTGAATTAGAGATATTTCGTATAGGGAGCCGAAAAATATTCGTTTCCCGAGTCCCCAGCTTCAGTGGAGCCTTTGCCAGACTTGACATACGAGCTATTGGCTACAGCATTCGCAGGCAGGCTAAATGACTTACGGATAGTTAACTATAGGCTTAATGTTGATGCGGATTTTCTCATTTTTTCGCGAGGTGTAAAGTCCATTTATTAAACTTAGTATTGGCATCACACCAGCCTATTAGAATTTCAGTTACTGTACCGGGTAAGTACTTGAAAACCCTCGCGATGGAGTAAGGCGCTATGGAATGTTCTATTTTCAGAGCAAATCCCTCCCTGCCTTGCACTCAACCGATGTGGGTTTTCTATGATGATGAAATATTCCCTTATCTTACTAACAGGCTTGAGGAGTTTATTGCACGTGGATCTGGCTGGAGTCTGCAATTGATAATGTACATGGATGTCCATGTGTCTCAATACAGGATGTTCACTGTTGGTGCTGCACACACTAAATTGCCCAAGTTTATTATTGATAGGAAGGCTTGTGTTGATGTATACTGCCTGGAGGGACTGTGTTTCTACTACACTGTAATAGCATCTTTGTTTCCTGCCACACAAAATGTTTACAGAATTGCTTCATATTTGCAAGTTTGAGGAGAACAATTATATTTCTATCAATGTATGCAGTGTGGTAGACAAAGAAAGCAATATAATTGACGAAACTTTCGACAAATATGGTGTTATCGTACCCATGCGTATTTCACCTGTAAGTCATGACAAACATGTGAATATGTTGGCAATTCACGCTAGTGGAAATGCCGCCCATTTGCATTTTGTATGCATTAGAAATTTGTCAAAGATGGTTGGTAATCATCTGAGTAAACATGGTCATAAGAAATATGTTTGCAATCGTATTTCCAAACTGAGGAGAAACTCGCAAGTCAGACAATTCTTTGCCAGCAACAAATAGCTGTTTGCAGTACTTTCCCCACTGGGAACGACAAGTACTTGGAATCTAAAGATTACAGCAAACAGCAGAGAATGGGTTTCGTCGCCTATTCCAATATTGAAAGGTGCATGGAACCCATGTCCACTTGCTTGCCCAATTATGAAACTAGTAATACAACTACCATCAACCAACATGTTCTATATGCTTGTAGCATTTTGTAGGTTTGTTCATACAATCCAAGTTTATCTAACTATTATGAGTTTGTTTGTGCTGATTGTATGTACCAATTAGTTGATAAACTAGTTAAACTTACAATGTGGGTTGCAGGAATTTACTGTGTGATTGTTCTAATGAAGCCAAAAAAACCCTGCTGATGAAGCTAGGCTGGCGGTTCAAACATGTTGTCACATTCGTAAAGAAAAGCTCGGTACAGATGATATTGTGGAGATCATGACCATCTGACGGGAGAAATCAGAGGTTGTGCACATAATAAATGCAATTTGAACTTCAGACTGCCCAATAAATAACTTTTCGCTGTTTTTCATAACCTGCAAAACTATGATGCTCACTTTCTCATAGAGCCTTTAACTGAATGTCGCGCAACGCAACCCGACGGAACCGTGGTAATCGAAAACCCGGGTAAAATTCAAGTGATTCTAATAACCCTTAAAAATACAAATGCATTACCAAACAAATTCCCAATGGGACTGATTTCAATGTAAAGGCACGGTATTTCAAATAATGTTTTATTGACTCATTCCAATTCACGAGTACCTCTCTGGAAACTTTGGCAGGCAATTTACTACCTGCACAATTGAGTATCACCTGCTCGATGTTTCCAGACAGCACCCAATTCGAATTGACAAAACAGAAGAGAGTTTTTCCTTATGGCTTTCTTAAGTCGCCAGACAGTCTGATGTGCACGTCACTCCCACCAAAGGATGCATTTCATAATGTGATGAGAGGCCAAGGCATTAGCGATGAGGATTACACTCATGTCCAAGCCACATGGGATGCATTCAACTCGCCAACTTGTTGCAGTATGCCATTCAATACTTACGTGTGGACACTTGTTTGCTGGCAGATATTTTTGAAAATTTCAGGACAGTATGTTTGGCTCATTACAGTCTTGACCCCGCCATGTACATCACAGCTCCATCTCTTTCATAAGATGCTTTATTTTCGACGACACGTGCATCGCTAGTGTTGTTGACTGACTCAGACATGTATATTTTTGTAGAGCGTGGGGTTAGGGGCAGCATTACCCAGGTTTCCACAAGGTGTGCGGAAGCTAACAACCCCAGTGAGGCATCGAAATATATATGCTATTTCGATGTGAACGGGCTGTACAACCATATTATGCGATCCAAGCTTCCGATTGGCAATTTTGAGTGGATTGAGACTGAAGTGTTCTCACTGTGGGATTTTGCAAACACGGTGAATTGCGGTGACACTTGTTTTTTCGCGGAAGTGGATCTGTCATTTCCTAACGAATGTCATGATGCATTATCTGATCTGACTTTGGTCCCAGAAAATCGCATACCGCCGAACAGCTCGCACGAGAAATTTTTTTTCACACTCATGCCACGGAAGAAATATGTTATACATAGGAAACACTGAAGCACTATTTGATGTACAGGGCCAAACTTTACTCTGTTCATCGCGTTTTGCGCTTTGAGCAGAAGGCGTGGATGGAGCCGTACATCGAATATAATATTGAGAAACGTGCTCAGGCTGCGAACGAATTCGAGAAATCATTTTTTAAATGATGAATAATTCCATTTATGGAAAAACTTTGCAGCATGTCTGCCAGAAAGGGACATAAGACTCGTTTCTAGATATGATATGATCTACGGGGCTGCAGAGCTGATAGGGTATCCTGCATTCCAGCAAAGGCAGATTATTGATGAAAACTTTGTTACTATTGAGATGTCAAGGAGTTATGTTGCGTTCAACAAACCTTTGTACACTGGTGTTGCCATTCTTGGTCTTTAAAAATTAACCCTCTACGAATTTCATTATCAGTAAATGTGTACCAAAATTCCTCTGCCAGCCTTGCACCTCCTCTATTGTGATACCAATGTCTTGGTGTATTCTGTTGCTTGTGATGACATCTATAAAGCAATTACCCCAGATTTAAAGATCCGGTTTGATACATCCAACTATGTGCTCGATAACCCGCAAAAATTCTCCCACGAGAACAAAGGCTGTACTGGGGTGATGAAAGATGAATATGCTGGTCGCATCATCGCACACTTTGGATTTACGTCCAAAGCTTTACGCATACATTGTTGCGAATGAGCAATTTATATGCAAGACTAAGGGTGTAAAACCTAACATGTTGCAATCATTCAGGTACGAGAATTATCGAGATTTCCGTTCGCATGCTCACAAAGTCTACACCGAACGTGTAACCAAGGTAGTGTTGTCAGATATGGACGATAAGCGCTACATTGAGGCAGATGGAGTATCGACATTACCTCGGGGGCACTACAAAATCCCTAAATATTTTTCATTATTTCCCTCCAACAATAGTTACAGCACCACAATAAATACAACCCACCCACGACACCACAACTGCCAGCACCACACGAACAATGACGTCAATCTGCCACCACCACATGCACCTCCTGTTCCACAACCATATCACATCTATCTACAGCTATCTACAACATCTACAGATGTCTACAACTGTTTGCAATACCTGTTGCATAACCATCAATGCTGCTGCTACCTGTTTGCCTAACTGTATGGCATGACATAACTTCAGTATAAACGCTCTTGATACAACTGTATTTGATCTAATTCCCCTTGCCATTATTCAAATAGGAAGAAGAAATTAAATGTTATTCACAGTGTGACATAACATCTTTATCATTGAAATCTGTAATCTATATGCGTGTGAGTGTGTTGTAAGCAGACATTTGGCGTGAGTTTCTGCAAATAAACCCGGATATGACACATTAAAAGAACACTCCTCATTAAGCATCTTAAAGAACACAGCACCCAAATGTGTCGTTAATTGTATATAGTTAGGAAAGAGACGACCTCAACATCGATCTAGTTTGTAGATTTATTTTTAAAATCATTTTTAGTTCTGAATATGTATTTTTTGTTCTTGTTTTTTTAATGTAATTTTTTTTTGAGAAGATTGTATATTAATAGAGTTAATATGTACGAATAATGTACATAACTTTGTAATAGAATTGTGTAAATATAGTAATGGGTATTTTGGAATACATAATAACTAGTTTTTTCTCATAAGTGTTTGAAAATGTTTGGTGATTTAGTTCTTAAAATGTTTGTAAAAATAATGCCCTTTTTCTTAAAATAATTTTTATAAAATATCTTAAATGTGTAAATGTTTGTAACATATGAATTATCTTGAAAAGTTTGTTGTAAATATAAACTTCTTTTTATCATAAAATCTTTGATAAATGTTTGTTATAAATTAATTTTGTATGAGCAATTGTAAAAATTTAGATTTTGAGGATGCATTTGAAAAAAAAATTGAAATAAAATTTTTTGTGTTAAAAAGGAGTGATGTGTCTTGTTATTAGTTAGTTTTTAATTCCTAATGTCACTGAACTATCTTTACTCAATGACTGAATCACTTCTCAATCTATTAATCTCTTGGATCACTACGCAGGTATATATAGCGCAATCATTCATCTGCAGCGCTATCTGTAGGAGCCTAAAGTATCTGCGACCTTAAACCTTCAAGGTGACTAATTTTCTGGCCTCGGAGCATGTCTTTCCGTCCGACCCTGATACAAATTCAATAAAATATTTAAGGTTAGTTAAATGAAAAATTTTTGACGTAAACCCAAAATTGAACTTTACAAGAATAGTTGAGAGTAACGATGCAGGCATATGTACTTACTGCAATAAATAATACAAATCTTGAAAATATCACGAATTCAATGAAATATAAAATTGCAGGATCTTGATCTGTAAAGGAGAAAAAAATGAAGTGATGTGAGTATTGGAAAAGCGTGAGGGTAAAAATCCTGAGACCGGGTGTAAGGCACAGATACATTTAGATATTATATATATATATAATTTAAGCTATACAGTTTATTGTGACGGCAATGGCTAGCGTTAATATCATTCATATAATCAATTCACGGTTACTTCAAAATTTTCTGAAGCCTTGCTAAAATTCTACTTCCAGGATATTCCTCCGCCTCGTACAAACTAAGCTTAAGCAAGTTTAGAAAATTATACCAAAGGACAACGCATTGAATTCGTGGGCACTTAGCTATAATTATATTTTGCATGAGAACTATTTCTTACTAGGCGCTACCAACATACGTGTTTTCTCACTGTTTTTATTCGTATTTATTATAAATTAAATATTATAATCTATAAATAAAATACAGGTAAAATTTCAATTTAATTAAAAATAAGATACTTCCATGTTGTAGAGGTATAAAACGCTTTTGATGCATACCATTCTTAGGAAATAACCCAATCATGGCAGGCACGGGGTGATTTTACAAAGGTTTGATTTAAAAAGTGCGAAGAAACCGCGAATAGTCTACAGTAAAATCATTTTTAACGCCTCAATAGACGATGGAAAACAGCATAAGTGAGATTCGCGTGTGTTGTTTCGTCAGAATGTAAAGCGGTGTCTTCGGGGTTTTAATACAGCAACTTAGTTCAGAAAAGATACAGCATTGTCGCTAAGTTAAAAACACTGGTTAACAGAATATAAACATCGTAGACAGAGGGCTACTCATGGTGATTTTTGGACACTTTTGACCCTTTTCAAAGACCACGTTTATGTTTCAATGACCAAATTGATGAAAGAAGAACACAATTTCGACATTAAAATTTGTCTTGAAAAAAGATTTACATTGAAATATATTTTTTTTTCCTTAATCAGGATAGACACAACTGTTTGCAAGAGACCCTTCCATTTCAGAATTATTTGCTGTGCAAGTTTTGAAATGATCCACCTGGTATATTGAAAGAGGAAAGAAATATTAAAAATGGCACAAATAGAACTTTCAGGGCTTTCCCGAGAAGTTTATTTACGGGACAGGAGAAAAGAACGAAGTGCCATCTGTGGTTCAATCTATTGGCTTACATGGCATGTACTTCCTTATAAAGCCTGTTCACGATAAAGTGAGCACTTTTGAAACCAGCCTTAGAAAAAGTCACTGCTCCTACCTGTAACATATTTTAACAGGCGTACTGAGTGACATGCGCCTAGTAAAGGTGATAATGATGGATGGAAAGCAGTTCCACATCTTAGCGTTGAATAAAAAGTATTTGGTAACCATTTGAGATGCCTTAAATTATTTTTTTTCGCTTTCTGTTTCTTTAATGCATCGAAGTGTTAAACAGTGACCAGATTTGTAACATATTTAGTTTTCTAATAATTCCACAGCTTCACCTGACCGACGCATGAATCAAGTTCTAAGGGCTACGGCAGTGTCAATTTTACATAAGGCGGAAAAATACACAACGTGCATACAAGTAGTTCTTAATCAGGGCTTTTGAAATTGCCAATTTTACTGTGAACAGCCTATAGCTAGACGTGACTTTGAAGTGTTCAAAAATTTTGTAGGCTGTTCACGATTATTTGAACACTTTTAAAATCAACCTTTGAAAAAATTTTCTGTCTCTGCCTGCACACATTTTAATGGGCACACTGACTGACAAGCACCCAGTCAAGTTGGCAACGACGAAGGGAAAGTAGTTCCAGAATTTAACGTTGAATTATGAGTGTCAGGTAAACATTTGCGAATACTGAAATTATTATTTATTTTTTATGTTTATGTGTGTAGGAATCATCAAATACGCAAAATATTTACTTCCTTAATAATTTGATATTTTTACTTGACCGACGCACGAAAAAAGTGTTTGGACTCATGGGTATGTTAATTTTGCATATGGTAGAAGAATACGCAATGTGCATACAAGAATATCTTAAGCATGGCTTTCGAAAGTTCTCAGTTTACCATGGACAGCCTATACTAGGCATTTCTTTTAAAAGAAAAATAATATATACATAAGACAGCGGCAGCATTTCCGCCATCAAGCGGAGTTTAGCCACCACTCGCTATGGGGAGACGCTAGCAGTTTTTCGTTGCTCCCACACGTTTGAAAATTGGAGCACGCGGTGCACCATGTGGAGTCGTTACGGATCGAACGGCGTCTGTGACGCACGTGACACCGGGCCTGCAAAACGAACACGCAGCCCGAGGAACGAAACAAAACCTAAAATACACGTTGCATAAAGACTCTGCCACACTGTCAAAATTTTTGCCTCCAACTTTATTTAACAATAAAATATGAAGACACAATACGGCCACCAACTTTTCCTTTCAACAAATTTTATAAAATAATGTTGAATGTGTTTGTAAATGTGTCACACTGTCAAATTTTTTTTATTGGGAGAGTGTAATTTGAATTATTATTTAATAATTATTTTTATAGTGAGATACTGCTTTTGTTTTTTTCCGTGTAGTTCATTACAGGAAAAAATTTAAGAAGTGTTGTAATATATTTTCGCTTCTTTGCTAAATTAAAATTCTATTTATCAGAGTTTCTGACCTTGCTGCTTTCTAAACTCAAGGGGGTGGCAAGGCAGAATTTGCATAAGACCTAGCAAAACCAACAGAACACTAAAATGGCAAAAGCCATGCAAAAAACCATTTTTCTTTACAGTGTAAGGGTAAGTTGATATTGATAAACGACTTGTAATAGAAACAAGGAAGTGTAGCAATATATTTTTATTTTGGTTATGATTCTTTCAATTCTTTTCATTTATCATTAATCTTACATGTGGACTAACTTCCATTTTGTTATCAATTTTACATACATGTGGAAAAACTAACATTATCTCCTCTCCCTTAAGTAACAAATCTATTTAAAAGGTTACATAACAAAACCAGGTTGCCAAAATATAGAATAAAACGCAACCAGAAATTCAAGGTACAATAACTTCGCTATTAATCAGCTAATACTTGTAAAATTCCACACAGGTTATGTTTATGCCTCTAACTGGCCATATAGTTGGTAAATACAGAAGGCCATCACCAAATATATTGGATAAATTACCCCAAGTTACCATCGTTACAAGATGGCGGATTTATGTCTGTCACGCCGACATTTACTCCTGACGTTACTAATTTTTGTTCCTACTCGAGGAAACCCAATTTGGTAACACCCTACTGGTCGGATATCAATGATCATTGCAACCTCAATATTTAATACCTAATCTACTCGCGATCCCAAGTGGATGGGAGCAACTACTCAGCAATTCCAGCCTTAACTCCCGCGAGTAAATATAATTTTGCAAAGTGCACTTAACTTCGTAAAGTTTTTTAACTGGTTCGCCAATAATAAATACAACATAATCTCGTATAGAGCCTACCATTACCTCGCTCGTTTTCAAAAGCTGGAACCATAATATTGGTTTTTAGTTACCAGTGGTTACAACCACCAAAATACCAAGACTTGGTCACATTCTTCCTTGTGGGTTTACAAAACTGGTCACAGACGGTAACAGTATCAAATTTTGGTTAAGAGGCCAACCATTTCGCAAGCTTTAAAATATTTTAAAATTTCCGGCCATACTGGCCCTAGCCTAACGTCAGAGTGACGTAAAGGACCTATTCGCTTGAGGAGTCTTACATTGTGTATCAAACAAGAATGCCTACTTATCTGGTAGAAGCTTGCCACCTGAAGGCCGCTGACTGGCCCAGAAGGAAGCGTGAACAGGCATTAAATACACAAGACTGCCACCCAGCGCTACTAATCAAATCAGGATTCCATGTTTTTCCCCTCAAAAAAATCGTAATTCCAAGAAATAGTTGTGGCTATCAATTATTCCTGGGAAGGGTCGTGATATTCACGCCCAATGGCGGTTGATGTTACCTTATTAAGGTGAACCGACGCAGCGGACACCTATTTCCCTTAGGGGGTCTTCTTAATTGAAAAGTCAAAACACCAATAATATTACAGTACGTCATCAAACTTCTGGCCTCTTGACCAAGTTGACGGAAACTTCGTAACCAGACGTCACCGTTTTGGGGTGCGCGTGCACCAGGGCAAGCAGTTCTACTCGCTTGCCGTCGACGGTGCTGCGCTCAGGCGACGAACCGTTGAAACATCAGTCCGCCACACAAATGTCTGCCAGAGCTGGTTGCTGCCGCACGTGAAAATTCATATGTAGTACATTACAACTTGTTTTCTTGGCACCCCCAGGTTTTTCAAAGTACGAGACTGGAGTGGGAAAATTTGTAAGGTTCTTAAAATTGTTGGATACCAGGAAACTAATTATTTTGAAATTGTACTAAACAGTGTTCAGCTTGTATACATTGTGTATAGTGCCGGTTTCCTAGGATAAAATATTTTGCACTTTATATGTATAATAACATATATAATAATTTTATGTAAAATCCAAACTTTTTCTGTTTTGCTGCTTCAGCCACAATAATAACTACTATAAGATGTTCATAGTAAAGTGAGCACTTTTGAAAGCCCTGCTTAAGATCTGCTTGTATGCACGTTATGAAAAATTAACATTGCCATGGGCCTCATCACTTTATTCATGCGTCGGTCAGGTGATACTTAAATTATTATAAAAGTAAATATTTTACAAATATGGTCATTTTTACACTTCGAAGCATTAAAAAAAACAGAAAGCGAAAGTAATAATTTAAGATATCACAGATGAATACCTAACACTTTCTATCCGACGTTAAGAAATTGAACCACTTTCCATCCATCGTTACCAACTTCGGTGGGCGCATGTCACTCAGTGCGCCTGTGAAAATATATGCAGTCAGGGCCAGTGACTTTTATTTTCTAAAGTTGATTTTAAAAGTGCTCACTTTATCGTGAACAGACTTTACGCAATATACCGACGCATCTCGGCGAACAAAAATGTCTCGGTGCCCACCAACTCTCATTCTGGTGACCTTTACTAAATTTACGGAGGGGCAGTGTGTGTCTCACCCTCCTCCCTCCTAAATTGTTACGCCACTGCCGACTAAGTAACCAGTCTTTGACTGCGAACTTCAAAAATGTTAAAACTACTCATAAATGGTAGAAAGCGACATTTTAGATATTCACACATGCTTATCTTGAATTCATCTTCCGCCACTGAGTGATAAAAATGTGTATACCTTGTATGGATGTAACTACATTGTAAATAAATTAGTTTACAAACATTTTCTAAACCAAGCTATTATTATATTTTATCCCGACAGCTAGAATAAAATAATTTATTTCTCCATCTCATTCCTTTAGTAGGAGAATATGATTACATTTGAATTGGGTTAAACTGTAATAAATGGCAAATACGTAGCCTACTTTTAATTCATGCCTCATTAAAACCAACAATCCTTGTATTACATTTTCATTATTACGGAAAACTATCATTATCTTGTGATAAATCTACGTCAAATATAATGCTATATATTACCAATTTATAAATAAGTAAAGAATACGCTTCTGAATTCAGTGTTCCCAGGTCATATCTGTAGTGGCGTTTTATAAGCGATGTATTCCTCGGTAGATACAAAATCAGTGTTTTTTTTTTTGTTTAAGAAAAATAACTACACTACCATCACTAGTGAAACCCAACTGTTATTACTTTTTCAACACAAAAAAAAAATCTTTCCAGCATTGGAACTTTCTGTAATCTACCAAAGTTTGCTGGGTAAAGGTTAAATGTATTTAGAGATAAATTAAAATTATTATGAGAAAGATCATCTGCGTCCATATGTATCGCAGAGAAAGAAGAATTTAGTTTTACAATTAGCAATATATATTTTCTAAACTTTAGAAAATAAAATGCTGTTTTCCCAAAATATTATTGTTTGTATTTCGCTTATGTTACGTACACTTAATACGCACACTCCAAACACACACTAATCAATTATCGTTATGTATATAAACTACAACTCTTACTAGAAAAGTGACTCATTACATTGAATAACACCGGAAGTAAGCAAACCACACGATTCGTAAAAATTTAAGTAGGAATTTTTGAGAAACGGTTATCTCATTCTGCCATCCCACTATCCAACAGCCTGCTTTGGATATTTTGACGTCAAACATTTATTTTTATCTAGCCCACCTTTATTTATCTTTCTTTTTATTTTTATAAATGGAAATTGTGGGCAGGGCCTGATTTTTAAGTCCACTATACATGCTGTAAAAAATAATATCACTGTCATTTTTTTTGTAACGTCTGCTGGAAGTAGTAAAAGTAATCTATATACACCTGCTCGCGTTATTAGAAGGAATGCAATTTCGCCATATAGTTGATTGGATTTAACTAAGCCCATACACGTAAAATATTTTTCTTAAAAAATAGAGTACCAATTTATTTGATTTTGTTTTACAAAAACACGCGTTATTTTATGTTAGTGTTATAAGTGTGCATATATTTATTGGCAAGTGTATATATTTGTAATTACTTTATTCCGATGTTAATAAGGAAGATTTATCACGAAACCGGCTTAATTTTACGAGTTATTTTTTTATACCTCAAATGTATTATTTTATCTGATAGTTGGATAAAATTTTACCTAAATAAAATCACTTCATCAAAAGTTTTTCGTTGGAATCTTGAATTAGCTATGTTTCGAAATACGTAGTATGGCAGGTATCCTTGTTCTTAAGGGGTCCGTATTTTCCTAGTCTGAAAGCAAGAAGTGTGGGAGCGATAAGGGCTACACTGTTGCACACATCAAGTACGCCATCGCCGCTACGCGCAAGGCACAGAACTTGCGTGCAGTGTTCTCTTAGTGCTGCGTGAACCTAGAAGACTTTAGGCGGTGAACCTTTCATCTTATTACTGGAAAGTCTGTGGCTAGGTTCAATGCAGGTTTCTTGAGTATTCTTGTATGCGTCAAACGCACATATTTGGGGCAACAGCGTTTTGAACAATCCGTTTTCAGGTATGTTTGAGTGCCGTGAAATGTTTTTTCTAATGTGTGTGAAGTTTTGCAAGCACTCGACGGGCCTCATCTGAAGTGAGTGAATGTTCTTTACGTAAATCAGCACTTTCGACGCGCGTTTAAAATTTTCGTGAAAAAAGTGTTTTGCTACACAACGCAGTTCAAGTGCCAGCTAGGCGGGCCCCTTAATATAAGTAATGTTTCATATAGGCTGTTCACGGTAAAGTGAGCACTTTTGAGGCCCTAGCTACTTTTTCCTTTCAGCTATTTCTTATCCTTTAAACATATATTTAAATTAATGTTCTCATGTGAGTAATAAACACCGTGTGTATATGAGGAGGTCACGTTCTAAAATAGTTTAGTCACAAAAAATCAAGAATTGAGTTAAGAGAATTTTTGTGTTTAGGTTGGCCATCCCTACATCACTGGAACATGCAATACGGACAAACAACAATTAATCCCATAGAATTTTTAATGGAAGCAGAAGAGTGCCGGTCAAATAAAGTTTAATCCATTTCATATGGTCATTCAAAAAAGAACTTCTCCCAAACAGTCAATCACAGAACCGTTGCCATGGTAACCGCACTCCTATGATGCTTCGCCATGTGTTTTATAATAAAACCTAACCTACTCAAACTTACCATTTCGCTTGTGGAGACTACTATGAAGTTGCGAGTGAGTATATGACGTTTAAAATAATATGAGTGGCATTGATGATAGTTTAGTGAGTGTAGGTGAAGCAAATGATGGAACAAGGAAGAGAACTATAAATCCTAAAAGGAGAGACATAACAAAGGCAAGGAAGTATGGTCAGCCTAGAGGTTATTATAACACGTTCATTCTATGTCGACACAACACAAGTAGGTTCGAATGTAGTAAATTTACGTCCAATGACTGCTTCAATTTAAGGAAGACTTTGTTGGAGGTGTCAAGTAAAGTTGCTCAAGATAATTTTATATCAAGTTATATCACTGTAAATCCCATAAAACGGCGTAGGCCTTTGCCTACGAGTAAAACAAAATGACCAAATACAACTTCAGTCGTGTATCACTTGATAACTGAAAGCAAACACGCACTTCCTGTATGCAAAAAGTTCTTTTTATGAAAGTTATGTTAGTAAAACCTACCCGTTTAAGAAATATTTGCCAAGCAAAATCCAAGGGAGTAAATCTAATGGAAAAAAGAGGCGGTGACTGCAAGTCACACAAATCTGCAGCAAAAAGACTGTCGGTTACTGCTTTCATAAAGAAACTGAAAGGAAAAGAGAGCCACTATTAAAGAAATATGTCCAAACGAATCTATTTGGATCCTATTTTATACGTAAGACAGCTGTGGCGAATGTACAATGATTCACAGCCAAATGATAGTACGAAAGTGAGTAAAATAATTTTCACACGGGTTTTTTTCAACCTTTCACATAGGTTTCCGTTCTCCGGCTCCGGATATTTGCAGCTCGTGTCACAGATTGAAGCACCTGATCAAAACTACACACGATCCAGGGAAAAAGACTAAATATATGACAGAGAAACGAGTTCACAATCTTCGCGCTGCTGCATTTTACAAGTTGACGCAACGAAAGGTAGATGACAGTGTTACACTGTGTTTCGATCGGCAACAAATTCATTCTTTACCTAAATCACCAATCCAAGAGGCCTATTATTCCAGGCAACTTGGTTTTTACTGCTTATGTATTGTTGGGATATCATCTGGCTCTCGACCTACTTTCTACGTCTGAATGGAAGATCAGGCAGGAAAAGGAGCGCCTGAAGTCTCCTCGGCCCTGATTCAACACGTTCAGCAAATGCATCTAAGTGAAAATGTCAAGACCACCAGACTCTTTTGTGATAGCTGTGGAGCACAAAACAAAAATAATTTTGTTTTGCACAGTCTCATGTATTACTTGATGAAGACAACCTCAAAAGTTAATGAAATGCAAATTACATTTCCTGGAAGGGGATACAGCTTCCTCCCAGCTGGTCGAATCTTTGGCCGCGTGGAGGAATTGCTGAGGAAACGATCAACTGTAATTGATAAAGAAGAGTATATAGACATTTACAATCCAGTGGGTGATGTTAAGGTACTAGGGAAAGACTGGGCCTGTAGGATACAAAACAGCTGCCGTCCAAAGAGGGTTGCTTTAAGCGTTTAGAAGATATTTCTGGCCTGAAGAGGATCAACATCAAACAAGAAACTGCAACGGTGAGCAACAAGAAAAGGACCTCGTTAAAAGTAAGAGGCTTGCAAAACTTATGTTTTGAATCCGAAGCAGAACCATAGATTAGTCTACTAAAGAAGGGATGGAATTTAGAGTGTTGCAAACAGGTTGTGTTACCACAACTGCCTCTGAAACACAACATAACAGCAGCCAAACAGAAGGATGTCAACAATCTTCTGGAGATTTTGTATGGAAAAGAATGGAGAGGCGATAACAGGCTGAAATGGTATGAAAATATCGTGAAAACCGGCAGTACTATGGAAGACAAGGAAGAAGTGGATGCCATGCAAGAAGACTCCTGCAACTGTTTAGATGCCGTACAAGAAGACTCCTGCAACTGTTTAGATGACGACTGTGGAATGCACATCTAAAATGGACAACTGAACTTTTCAACAGACTGATTCAAGAGGCCTACGTTTTCATATGTAATTATAAATTGTGTACAAAACTATAACTTCTCAATGTTATCACTATTATTCTGATCATTTTTCTACAATAAAATACCCTAGTAGGCTACATTAAACAATAGTATTAAAATGCAAAGATTCTAAATGCATCATTCAATTAAGATTTACTACACACAGAGTTCATTCAAACAAGGTTTAATCCGACATGGACATTTGATGGAAAGGAAGTTAAATCAATTCAACATTTGATTATGTTATTGTATTTTCTTGAGGTAACAGTTTTTGGCTCATACGGAAAATTCTTAGAACCATGACTAAACTCTTTTTGGATGTGACCTCCTCATATATTCCTTCCTCCGCACTCGAAAGTTAACGTCTAAGGCTAAAATAAAATATATTTACTGACTTTCATTCCAAATGGGAGGACTTTCAAAAAGTGCTCTCTTTGCCGTGAACAGCCTACACCCTAAAATTTTTTTTTTGTACTTTTGCAAGAAAAATGCTTGGAAATCTAGTTGCCAAGAAAATTCTTTGTATATCTACAAATAGTTTACTTGTAAAACCTGCAAGACATTTATTTGTAACATTACAAATGAAAGTCTTGTATTACAACTGATAATATTGAGAAGTGTACATAAAATTACCTTTTTTGTATAAAAAATAAATGAGATAAATTATCAACAGAGAACATCTTAAAAAAAAAGTATATATTTTAAAATTCAATTTTCCAAAAATAAAGTAACACTTTGCCACCAAGGGGATATACCCCCCCCCCCCTTGTATTATTACCCGACTCACTTTACCACAACACCAACATGGCGTACGGGCTTGAAACCTGTTCTATGAGCTCTGTTGTTGAGTTAAGAGATTTGGACGGCTCTTAACAATGAGGTATAGAGAGCTGGTCCCTTCTGTGTAGCCAGGAAACATTAACAGTTAATAAATAATACGGTCACGTTTTATTGAAATTGTCGTTTTACTATCATTATTTGAGCTGTTTTAAGTGTTTTACGTCATTATAACTTTGCAATGCATTTCTTCTCGCACGTAGATACGCTTTACATCACCCATAGTTTTAGCACAAGCAGCTAAATACGGTTCTACGTTGGTGAGTATCCATAATTTTGCTGAAATTCATGTAAATGGGTCAGTACAGTACAGAAATTTCTTGAGGTATATTAGAAACACAACCGTTTTAGTTTTACAAACGAGTAGTTTCACAAGAGAAATCTTTGTACTCTTACAAGCATTTGTAAAATTACAAAGAATTTCTCAGTAAAAATTATTAATTTTTTCACAGTGTATATTTTCATACAACAGCACCCTAGCAGGAACTGGCCCCAACCCATGTATAGGCTGTTCATGGTAAAGTGAGCACTTTTTAAGACCTTTCTAAATTTTTCCTTTCATCCAATTTTCATCTTCCTGCTACTTTTTAATATAAACATTGCAATGCGACCAATAAACTCAGTGTATACGTTTCCCCATCCTCAAAATTGAATGCCCGAGGTTGCAATAAGATAGATTTATAATTGGTTAATGCCTGTTGGGAGGGCCTTAAAAAGTGTTTACTTTACCGTGAACAGCCTATACCTCCTGGTCTGACAGCAGGAGTGTACTGACTTCTTGGTGTAAGCAAACCGAGCGAGAAACGACCGTTTCTCGCGGTCTGGCAGACAAAACTATCCGCCTTTTGTGGCCATGAGCCCTTCTCTCAGCAGACCAGCGAACTGTTTGTTTTCCGAATAGGACAGGGGAGGAGGTTCGCCTTGCAAGAATGTTCTCTTGCCTTTTTCCTGCCCATTTTTTATCCGCAAAGGACACTTTCTTTCTTGTCCCTCGATCGATCATACTAAAAAATACGCCCTCGCGGGTTTTACTGTAGTGAGTCACAAAGAGCGTTCGGCTCCAAATGTTTGAACATGAGGACGTATACTTGAGTAGAGTGAGGAATCCTGATTATTTATTTTTGGTTTCTTACACGCTTTCGTATTCCGTCGGAGAAAAATAATAATTCCTACCCTGTTACACAGCTGAGATATTTTGTTTGCATGTTAAAAATAGTCATCATTTACACCAGAAGCAATATTTACTTTACAGACATAGCGTAAAACAAATCAGAAACCCAAAAGTTTCATCCGACTAAAAAAATATATTCGTCAGTCTATGAACGAATAAAACAAATATGAGATACATTTTTTTTAAACATGGCTATAAAGGTTACAGATATTTCTTGAGTACCACGTCCAAGGTACAAAATGCTACCACTATACAGATAGGGAGGGACACTAAAATTTCGCGAAAAGATTTCACGACCAGTTGTATTTCATAACACTTCAGCTCGGATCCACTTTCGTGATTGGATGTTTCCGTGTCACGCATCTTCGGTGTGTGCACGCGAATCAAAGACGCGCAGTATTGAAGTTACCTAATTATGATTGGCAAGTTATGAAGGAGAAGATCTTCCCACAAAGGCACACCGCCAATAAGCAAAATAAAACAGTTTTTGGTATGCCCATAGGCCGTAGGTTATTGAAATCTAGCATGTGCGGAAACCTTTTCGCGAAATACGGGTGTCTCTACTTATAGGCACCCCCAACTACCGACCGTGAGGGAACTTTGAAAATGCTTGGAATGAAATAATCGCCATTTGTAGCTCCAAATAGGGCCGTTTCAGATCGGTGCTAGAGCAAGTGTCGTTTTAAGGTTTAACATCTCGACAACGGCATAATGAAAAACGAAACGTATTGGTCGGACAAACAGGAGACTTGGAAGGAATTGGCCTGTCTACACGAAGAAACCGACTACCTCGACATTCGCCTTAAGTGATTTCGTAAAATAAGATTTCGTAAAATTACGGCAAAACCGATTTCAGGGTGGCTGTACGGGAACAGAAACCGGGCCCTCCTGAACACCAGTCAAGCTTGTCACTACTGCGATACGTCACTCGGTTTATTAGCAGATAATCTCAAGTAATGGTTATTTTAAAAATTATGTTACTATAGAATTGTGACAGCCCAAATCTCTAGAAATTTAAAGCCATATGTGTAGTTAGTTTGTATTCGAGTCGAAGTATAATCTCCTACCTAAAATACTACTTCTTTGGATAAATTCCTTAGACGTGTAAAATTTAAGTAAATATTTTGTATACAGCATTCTAAAAATAGTTAATAATCACGTTGAAGTGGCACTTTAATTCGACTACACTCAACTAGATAGAAACGATTGACAACATTACATTCGTGTGTAAATAAACAATTCCAGTCACTATTTTGGGAAATACCGCATACCAGAAAACTAAATTTGTACATAATAAATTTAAGTAATTTATTTTCCAATTCTCACAAAATGCGGTGTATAAGTTATGCTGTGTGATGCATCAAAAATTAAATTTATTGAATATGTATTGACCCAGCTCTTATTTCTAGTGGCGAAGTTACGATGCATTTTGTGTGATATTTCATGTCTCTGGAAGCACTACCGGGTTTTAATTGAAATTGTTATAGTACCAGCAAATTACAACAGCAAATATTTCTCATTTGTGTCTTCTTCACAGTCCACTTTAGAAACCAGAGCACGAGTAGGTGCATATATTTACGGAACCTGAATTGGTCAGATACATATTTAAAATAAACTTTTGCTTGAACGACTTTTTGCATTACTGATTACATATTTTTAATTATAAAATAAATTCAGTTCAATAGTTCCTCACTAATTATCATTACAGAGGTCATTAGACTTTTTTGTGTTGGGTCTGTGTTTTCTGGCTTTTTTTTTTTTTTTACAATTAGTAATGTAATAAAAGGAAGACTTATTTGCACTTCTACAATGCTGTCAAACATTTCTCCACCAAATTTTATATGCAGGTACTAGTCCAATAAAGCACCATAATCCGTTTGGGTTTTCAAGCAAATGACACGATAATTTTCGTAAAGTTTTTTGGTATTGTTGTCGGGGCACAAGTGAGAGGAGAGCTGCCCACGAGGTTGACGCCTGCCCGTGGTCGAGGGCGACGCCCCGCAGGAGAGAGAGAGTGACCAGGGAACAGCGGGGTAGGCGCTGACGACGAACTGACCAGCAGGCCACGGACGTTAATACGACCGACACCCCCCCCCCCTTTTTTTTTCACTAGACAGATTGGTAACCTGGTACGTGTCGGAGGTTGGTCATTCAGCGAGGCTGGAGCGATCTCCGATCAGCGAGTCTGGAGGAGCCGGAGCAGAGGTGTTCCATGAGCTGGATCGATACCAGGCTTGGGCAAGCCGTCCTTCAGCACCACATCTCCACTACACGAGCCGACGCGGAGGAGCTCCGGACGATTCGAGGCTGTCAGTGGTAGGTGATCTTGAGTAGAGTTCAAGGGCGAGCAGGGTGCGATACGAGTCGGGAAGAGCGACAAATATAAATATAAAGCAAGATAGTTGAGGAGATTTGAAAATAATCTAAAGGTAGAAAGAGTCAAGAAGAGTAACATTTATTGTATCTGTGTAAATTGTAATTGAGAAAAGTAATGGTATAGCAATAAAGTGTAGTGTTGATAAGGGGAATTGGTGATAGTGATTTTGAAGAGGCAAATTATAGTTGCTCCTGGTACATAGTTGGGGGCCTTAAGCCAGAGTGTGCATTGTGTTTATGCAAGTATATAGATAGGATATATTCTTGGCTAGGCACCACAACAGTATGAATACTGTATAACCCAAACCATAATTTAATTTAATTAATTTAAATATAATACACAAGCATTTTGAAGTTTGTACTTAACTGTTTATTTTGCTAGGATTTAAGTCTCAGCTGGCTTGCGAGAAAAGAAAGCTATATTGTATCTGTAGGTCTTAACTGACAAAAAAAACTTTTTTTTTTTAATATTTGATGTGATTTAAGTTAAATAAAATCTATGATAATTCGATTCGTTGTTAAAGTTATTAAGACGCAATGTAATTTTACTGAGGAATTAAATAATACAGTTAAGATCAATTTGCAAAAATATGCATGATATGAAAAATCATTTATTTTTAAATTTTTTGAAATCTGGATTAACAACATGAAACTGTCATTTAGTACTTGAACAATGCGCTGTGAATTTATATATATATATATATATATATATATATATATATATATATATATATATATATATATATATATATAGTTTTATACTTCCAATCAAAGTATTTGTACAAAATATTGTATATTTCTTTTGCTTTATTCATTTCTCAATTTTGGCAAAATATGTTCTTCGTAATTTTAGTTAACAAGGCAACCAGGAATTAATAAATTTACATTAAATTATAGCTACCGGAAAAGGAAAGCTAGTTAATCACATAACGTCGTTTTTAATAGAAGTAGAAACCAGAAAAATTAGCTTTTTTTCCGCGTAAGGTTTGTACAAACAAACAGTCGACGCAATTTGTTTACTTGCTGCTGCAGTTTTTTTACATTTGTTTTCTGACTGGCTTGCACCCGAGACAGTCATTTGGCTTGCGTGGTTGTTATTGTCCTCGAGCCTTGTAGAGATTGTCAATCAAGTCATGATACAACGATAAAAAGTAACACGCTCTCCTAGAAAGGTGCGTAATTTATCCTATCGCAAAATAAAAAACAGGTATTTGCCACGTCACTAAAACAAGCGGCAGCTAGCAGCAGCAAGCAACAGCCACGGAACTGACTTATTGGATAATCAGCCAAATGCACGGCATCGCGCTGCAAACTGGAACGCCGATCCACGCTTTGTCGACCTCATTTTTTTCTTCCTTCGACGACAGCGCCGACTGCGAATGATTCGCACAAATGCTGGCCGGAGAAGTTAAGCGCGCACTTGACATAATTGGACGGTGCGCGTAAACTCTGCACAGCTTTGTGCGAGCTGGGCTCTGGGACATTTTCGGAGATTGGATCGCGAGAAAATTAAAGGCCTTGGTGGTGGCACAGCGCTTGCAGTTTCCCAACCAGTCGCTTCACTCAGTACTTCTTTGTCGGAACCACAGTTACACGAGGTGGTCTATCAGGGTGCGAATTAAATTTTTCGCCGAGGAAGGAGGATGGGGGGGATGATTTATATAATGAACTTGAGACTTTTGGAGATTTGTTATTAAAAATATGAGTTGAGTTGATAGGTTTGGGCGGCTTTTAACAACGAGGTCTAGAGTCGATGAGGGTGAAATAAGTTGAGAATGGAGCGACATCGGAATGCAAGGGCGAGGGAAAACCCGAGAGTGATGCGACCGAGGATTGAACTCGGTTCGCCTTGTGGGAGGCTAGCAGTCAACAGCTCAGCCACCGCGGCCCCCACTATCATTTTATGACACATTATTGAAATATAAACTAACTAGATGACCCGTGCGACTTCGTTCGCATTGTATTTTTGTAAAGCCCACTCTTGGTTTCTCTATCCACTGAGCTACTGCGGCCCCACTATTGGGTTCTCTACCCACCGAGCTACTGTGGCCCCACTATTGGGTTCTCTACCCACTGAGCTACTGCGGCCACACTATTGGATTCTCTACCCACTGGGCCACTACGGCCAGAGATTGCATTCAAATAACTCCTTTAATGCTTGTGCGTGTTTCAATACAGGTGGTAATAAATTCATTTCAAATACCAAAAATTTTGCTACAAGTATTTTTTAATGCGTGCGAACACTATTTAACGTGCTAAAAACCTTACAGGGCACGCCAGAACTAATTTATAGCACGTGTCGTGGTGGACATCGCCCAGTAAAGAACATGCACTGTAAAATTCCAGACTAAAAACAATTAAAAATATAACGGACAAGCAAGTAAACAGTTAAAGCCCATTAAAGTTGCACTGTCCTAAAAACAACATTGATTAAACACAATTAAAAGTCGCGACCCCATGAGTAGTCGATGTGCTTCTGCAAAAAAAAAACTATGGGCCGCCAAAGGGGGCGGCTCGACTGACCACACACCACACACTCATTTAAATGGACTAATGTAAATAAATCTGCAAAGCCAAAACGGCTTTTGGGAAGGAATTGAAGACAGACCATTGACAAAAATAAAAAGGAGAAATGACGGAACCTTTTTTTTTAACAATGCATTTTATGCAGTCAAATTACAATAAGAATTTTCCTTAATGAATGAGATTTTTTCCTGAAGGATTGGGATATTTTCCCAGAATAAAGAATAGCCTATAGCACTCTCTGACCCTCCAACTATATCTGTGCAAAAAATCACGTCGATCCCTTGCTCCGTTTTGACGTGAAAGAAGGACAAACACATTTTCGCATTTATATAGTAGTGAGGATGTATTGTAACAAATTAGTTTAGTTAAGTTGTGGGGGCGTATCACTTCCGATCCCATCCACCCAACCACCCTATCTGAACCATTGCGACTCCTACCCTAAGAGAACAGGATGAGGAAGGGACGGAAAGCTATTATTAAAATAAAAAACTTTACAAACAGGAAAAAGAAATTTGATGATAGTTTCGTTTTCCAATGATGTTAGTGTGCTACTGTAAAATGAACAAGTAAATATTTATGTTTTAAAGTATAATTGTGGCTGTAAAAACACTTCATAAAGGCCACCCAAGATTATTTTACAATATACAACAGCATATAACTGTCATACAATTGCCATAAAAGAGTACGAAGCTCATTATAGATAAGTTTGAACAAATTTGCAAATTTGACGAGAGGCGACTGCAATAAAATGTACTTAGTTTTCCTTCAGTGTTCTTATCTCGCCGACGCAAGCGGCAAGTCCGTCCTCATGAGTCCTGGAGCCGAGGACACTACGTTCACCGAACACCCGGAAGTGTCGGTGGTGCTCACTGATGTTCCCTCCAGCCTTACACTTCACAGACCAGAAGCCGAGGATATTCTCCTCACCTTACCCCCGAGGAGTAGTTGTTTCTCATCAGTGGGCACGCTTCCCCACAGTAGCAATCTCAACCTGGACAGAGACGGGGATATTCTGCCCACCAGACACCTTGCGACGCCGACAGTGCTCGCCTGATCACATTCACTCTTTCAGTACACAACGCCATAGGATAATAACGCAACTGTCAAAGTCACATGGTCAACATTGATGCACCATTGTTTGTTTATAAATTGGTGTTTGTTTATAAATTGGTTAGGGGACGTATAAAAACATCTCAAAAGCACCTGTTTACTAAACAGTGTTCTAACCTCAAACCAAATTCACGTCATTTTTGCTAGACGTGTAGGCAGAAAAGCAGTTCAATGTTGGGACACGGAGATTGGTTGTGCGCAGCCAGCGAGATCGGTCTACCTCATATTTAGTCTATGCACAACACAACTCCAACATAGGCTGTGCTTGTAGCTTCCTGGACCGCCGTTTCACTTCAACTTTCCCGTACAAGTCTCCTCTCAATTCGCGCCCACGAGTTCCTTCCTTTTACAGAAGCGTACGAGTATATCTTCAAAACATCTCATAGCCCTGTATTCTCTGAAGGCAACTTCCCCACAAGCGGGAATGCATCATGTGCGGCAAAAAGCTAAAGTGCCCCCAACTTCTCGGTGAAAAACAAAGTCCCGAATCCCCCCCCCCCAATAAATGTAGAATTACTGCATATACATTGACTCACGTAGTCTCACGCTTCACAAAAGTTGCGCAGCATAGCTTCTTCCATTGGTTGTCTCTCCTCGAGGCGATGTCTCGGCGAGGTCTCCCGCCGACATTGCACAGGCGCTGGACCGGTGATGCCTGATCTCCAAAGCGTTTTTCAATTTTTTTTCAACCTACTCCAAAACTAAGTCCTAAATGCGAACCTGCGGTACGGAAGGGAGTAAGTGCGTCTCAGTGCTTGGCCCTTTACGCCTACAAGGAATGTAAATCATATAAGGAGACATGCATCGTGGCAGTAAGGGATTGGATTGCCATGAACTCGTTCTGGCAATCAGCTAAACTACTCTAACTAATGCCCGGTTGCACCGACGCGGTTCGAAACTCGATCAGAGATCGGATCTAAGATCGACACAGTAAACTGTTGCACCATTCGAGTTCACAGTTGGACTAGAGATTGAGATAAACTTTATTTCGAACCACCAAAATTGGTGGTTAGAAATCTTGATCCGAGATCAGCAGCCATCGTCGACATAATGTAGTTTGAAAATACGCCAACAGATAGAACTACGTTCGATTGTTTTTTTGGGAAATTAAAACAACATTATATGCACTTGAATATTATCCAATAAAATTCGTGCAACAATAATTCACTTAAAACAGATAAAACATTGTACATCTAGTTCTATCTATAGTGAAAAATACGCCTTCTTCCATGACGTCATATATTACGAACCAATAGCAAAATTTGTCCCATACTTAATATCGATCTCTCACATTGGAACCAAGATCGACGAATCGAAGATCCAGAATCATGAAATTTCGTTGGTGCAACACTTTTATATTGGAACCAAGATCAAACTGGATCCTGGTTCGGAATTAGGATCATTTGATCTCGGATCGGGGAAGACGTTGGTGTCAACCGGGCATAAGAAGAGAAAGGGAAAAACCGTCACAGACAACGTAAAAATCCTTTCGGCAGGAAATAATTAAAAACAGTTTCTTGCATTAATAGAAAATGCTACAGAAGACATAGTAGGAGATGCGCTCTATTAGTCGATAGAGGAAATATTATAAGAGAGGGGGCGGGGCATATTATTTTAATTTTGTTTGGAGCTGGCTTAACCAGGGTGGTTCTTGCACATCGCTCAGGTGAGGGGAGTGGCGCTATTGGGCCTCTCCCCCAGATCACCTAGGCATTCACTCCCCGCGATCCCCGCGTCTATAAAAGCACCACTCGAGAACACTCCACTATACATTAAATCACATACCATCATCGATAGCGAATCACAATCTATTACAAAGATGGCGTAAGGAATAGCTAATTGCATTGAAATGGACAAGGACGTTTCCCGGCAGCGAAACCAAACGCCTAGGCTTCTTCAGACTGCAACCCGTAATGCTGTTTCGTTTGACAAGTAGTAGAGTATTCAGGCGAAGCACCAGCTCAATCGTTTTCCTTCGTTCAGCAACACAGTAGCCAAAGCGTTCATACTACTTCTCGTAACCCAGTTCACAGACTGTGAACGTAAGAAACACATATACAAGTACGGCAGATCTTATTACGCCTAAGAACAGGGATACTTATAGTACTGGAGACAGAAAGAAAAACAACAAATGTGACGAGTACACTCCGTCACATAGTCATATACGATACCTAAAGTAATAATTCTGGGCACAATATAGGTTAAAATATTCTAAACCAAGAGTACAAATTCAAAGAACATACAATAGAGACCAATACCGGACAGCTGTACACGCACAACACGGCCGAGCGTATGAACAGCAGCAGCGAACCTAGCGGCTTGAAGTGGCAAACACCCGCGAACTTTGAATCTGTATATACTCACAATGGACATAACGAGTGCATTTTTGCACGAAATTTAGTATTCCTACAAAGTATTTTGTTTGGAAAATTTTTCTTTTCATTTTATACTGAAGTACAGGTGTCTTAATGCGTGTACAGTAATTTTTTAGGGGGGGGGGGGGGAAAGAGGCATTAAATGCCGTAAATCTCGAATAAGTGAACTCTACAATCTTTACAATAATAACTGTAAAATTTATCTTGTAATGTTCGGGACACATCTGAAGATCTGGAACATACCATGATTAAACACGATTTGTTTTTAATTTTTGTACCTGTGTGTATGCTACAGAAATACATTAAAAATATATGCTTGGTTTTCCTCACTAGGCCTAATACCTAACCTACAACACACACACGTTTTTGACATACTGTTTCGTAACATCTATCGCAAATTAATACTATTGTGTTGGTAATTTCTGTATAAGAATTATGTTTTAAAAACAACATTAGTGACCTTCCTCATTACAAAAATAAAAAGTGATAAAATCAAATTTGCTCCTTTAGCAAGTATGATTAGTCTCTATAGCTAAATTCCGATTTAATGCGCATCTCCATCGTACGAGTATCAAAAATTGTGAATGAACAAATGGCTTTAGTTCCCACGCAATAAAATATTTTTTTGAAATTAGCTTCTTGAAAGCTGCTGTGGTGCTGATTATATGTTTGTGATTCACGACTTTGTAGTCCCAAACAACAAGGGCAAATTAATCCTAAATATTAATCACTACCCCTTTTTTAAATCAAGGGCATATTAATGCCATATATTTTTGTTTTGCTGGCCAGTGTTGGATCTAGTCACGTTTTATTTTTGTGGTGACGGGGGGAAGGGGGGGGGGGGGACAAAGTTGGCGTCCGCCCGCAACCCCTTTTTTTATTTTTTTCTCCAGTAAGGTTTTGTTTAGTAAAGCGTTTATACCAGAACATGAATGTCAAGTTTAGGAAACAAGTGTTTCATGTTAAGTATGTGCTGCAAATAAGGAGTAAAAATATTACAAAGATATTTGTTAGTGAAAAGGCAAATCTTAAAATGGAATCTATTTTGCAGAAAATAGTGTAACCGAAACAATTATACATATTGCAAATGCCACCTGTCGTGGTAATTCAATGAACGTGAATCACTAAAATCATTAAGACTATATCAGATATAAGTAATTCTCAGTCAAAAATGCACGACGGTAAATGTAAACAAATGTGTCGCCCCCTCAAGCCGGTAGAGCGCAGGGCAATCATTTTTCGAATGGAAAATCGCTAGCTGCCCGGTATTATATTTGTTCAAAGGGTACATGCAAATTATTTTTAACGACAGATTTTTAGCTGGCAGTATATCATAGTCGTCTGCGGCTTCACGTGGTTTCCAGCCAGTACTTTACACCTGAAGAAGGCATCAATTTCGTTTTTATAATTTCGTTTTTTTTAATTATTATTTGCACTGATCATTCAGCGCGTTACATACAAATGACAACAACCTTTTATGGAAAATGCGATATATTTGAATATCAGGATCAGAAAACATTTAAAGTGTTTTAAAATCAATCAACAACATAGCAGAAACAGAAACATGAATGTCACGTAGTTTCAGTCTATATTTACTGAATGACAAGAAATTATGAGAATACTCATTCGGGGCATAAAAATCGTTACATAAAAATTATATTGCCCCGACAACACGCCACATTTACTAGACGGCAAGCGGTGCCCATTATATCTCAATGAGAGATTAAATACAAGTTCCTTAATATTACCAGCCAGTAGACATAAAGGAAGATCCCTATGGCTAGTCCAGATTGCTTAAAGCAATTTTTAAAAAAATATACCCTTATTTCTACGGAAGATTTTCCAGTCACAATTTATTATGATTAGACTCCCTTTAATTTAAATGTAGCTGGCCACCACATGTAATTTAAACAATCTGTCAATACTACAGTTGGATAAGCACGAACTCATGTGCCTAATAATTGCATTTAACTGTTACAATGTACTCCTAGTTACCAACGAGTCACATTGACTGACTCTTAAAGTGGCATATAGTATTCTCGCCAGCTTGCCTTATTTTTAAAATATTCCTCGAACCAATTCGTCGACAGTAGAGGACGAAAAATAATTAAACTCACTTTTAGGGCGATAGCAATTCCTATAAGGTGCCAACACTCTTAATTATACAAAAATGTCTGTAAGACTTGCTGCTCGCATTTTCGTGCATACCATGAACACGCACGTAAGATACACAATTTAGTAACGAAGCATACACATGATTGATAAATATTACTTGGCTTCAAATATTATTTATATTTAAAAACATGGCAAACGCCGCAGCCAAAACGACCCATCAAAGGGCATTTACCATTAAAGCTACACGTTAAAATGTATTACATTAAGAGAATCTGACAGGCTTAATTTACACGACGGCACCCAATATAAGTTTACGGGCCTTCAAAGCGTCGTGAAATTGAATATTAAAATTTATAAAAAAAAAGACAATTAAAAGGTTTCTGCTTCAGGCAAAGTGTGGACAGTTCGTCGATACAAACAACATTGAGCCGGGCCAGACAAACGGGGCAGCGGCTAGCAAACTAGACTACGCGTCCTCAAAACAAAATGCTGAGATTCAAAATTATTCACAAACATGATTACCATTTAAAATTTAGAACGTGCAAGCCAGAAATTATACAAACATGCTACTCTAGAAATTGAGACCGCTAATCACCAAATTTATGCACTCTCAACAGTTACAGGAAAATTACAAAACTTGACCCATTATCTTTTCTCAAACTGTCCAGCACTCACCGATACTGTTCGTTCCCGTCGAGGCAGACCATCTTACACAGCTAAAATTAAAGCCTTTGCAAACAAACGATGTCAAAGCTGAAATGGACTTTACAATTTCAATCACGTTGTGTCCATTATAACTGTCGACGATGCCCTCTTCACAATATGCAGGTCGTCTCGATGTGGTGATCGGCAGCAGAATAATTTCGAGAGAGGTCAGCTCTCCTACCCTCCAATAGTCACGTGACCCCATCCAATGAAATTGAGTCACGTGCCGGGAGGAGAAAGGGGAGTCGGGGAAGAGAAAGGAGAAGGGAGGGTGGACCAGCTGGCCATGGAGAACGTCCTCGCGCGCTGGCGATGGTGGCGATGACGCGTACTAATTAAAAGAGCGCACACCGCTGCAAATTTACACGTGGGAACGATTCGTCTTATCAGTAATAATATATCTCGAGAAATATTCAACCGATTCCCGCGAAATATGGTAAACGATTATTTCCGAGACCAGAGGAGAAGTTCCCGTGATTGGTGACACAGCAGACGATACGATGCGCTTGGGCCACGTGACTCTACCAACACTCAGATTAATTCACGCACAATTGCAGTAAAAAGAAAAGGGGTTGTTGTCTTCCTGGTAAATGCTGTTCACAGTTCACAGTTAACTTTGAAAATGTAGCACTCCCGCCTTCGTGTATTTTAACGGGTCCACTAAGTTGGTAACGACGGAGGGGAAGTTTTTCCATGACTTTACGTTGAATTAAAAATTTTTGGTAAACATTTCTGGATACTGAAATTATTTATTATTCTTTCTGTCTTTATTTGTACTTAAGAGTAAGAATTAACCAATTTTTAAAATACTTACTTTTCTAAATATTTCTAGTTTTACTTGACCGAAGTATGAACGAAGTGACCAGGCCAATAGCAATGTTGATGTCACATTTAGTGGAAGAATACACAATGTGCATACAAGTAGATCTTAAACGGGGCTTTCAGATGTGCTCAGTTTACCGTGGAATGCTTATAGCAAAGGGGTTTAATGGTGAATGACGACTGAGAACACGTTCTTGATTGCGTGCGACGAGTGTATCGATGTACGTCGATGACATTACCAAATATATGTCACCGTTCGCTGCTTCTTTACAGCACTGGAAACGTACTTTTTCCTTAATATTCCCCAGCGTGCGTCAACCACTGCCGCCACGAATCAGACATCAGTGAATCGGTCACTATGGTGGAAAGCAGAGAGGTTTGCACGGTTCTTAACATCGGGGTCTGGAGATCTGATGATGGTGAAACGAGATGGATATGGAGCAGGGCCCGAATGCAAGGGCGGACGAGACGGGAGACCCTCGGGAATACCCGCCGACCGGCGCGGCGCGGCGTCATCGTCCGGCACGATTCCCACATGCGAAAATCCGGGAGTGAGCCCACCTGGAATCGAATGCAGTTCACCTTGGCGGAAGACGGGTGACCTAGCCGGTACACATCCCGACATTCCCGTGTTGCTACTGAAGTTTCCTGTGTGGATTTTACTCCGCAGTGCCCATTAACGCGTTCATTTTCAATCTCCTCACAATTAAGTTCTAGTTTTGGCTGTAACGGCCTGAGCGCTTGATAGTCCAACGTCCGGTCTGGTGAGCTGGTCTAGGTGTCATCTGTTAGCCCAAGCCATGGATTGGATTGGAAAGAGCTTATTAACGTCCCCTGGTGTTATGCCTGAGGTCTTATCAGGGGACTTGTGACCCAACTAAAACTAGCATTCACGCCTTACCGACGGTGCACCAACCTAATGCACCACGGGAGGTCCCCAAGCCATGGATATACACCTTCCTCGGTAGAGACAATACAAAGTGACAACAAGGGCACGCGGGTCTATGTACACTCTTCTGTTTAGATCTACGAAGGTGTCTCCTGCCAGTACACTCGAGGAACCAGGCAGTCTGTTATACACGATCCCATTGTGCACCACCTGTCAAAACAATACCTGTGAAGGAGGCCACAGACGAGTTTGGTAAACTAAGAAATCACAACAGCGAGCCGAAGTGGAATGTATCAACTATCACAGAAAATGTGGGTCCGGCAAACCCCAGGACATTCCTGTATAATCACAACAAACCACGAGCAGACTCCGCCTCCAGTGCACAACGGGAGTCAATCATAATGTGTTACGTCGATCCGCACACGTGGAGGGGCGCGAAGAGAGGACTGTCAGCGACACAGTCGGCGATCGTCAATGAGCGAGGTCGGCTGCGAGACCTGGTGCGGTGACATTCAGCCGCGGGGCGGCGAGTCCACAGTGCGAGAACAGGCGAATTCCCTCTCAGCCATGCTCTCTCTCTCTAACTAATTAACCTTCCCCACCATCCTTCTCTTCCCTTGGTCTTATCTCTGTGTGCTTGTAACAGTTTGTAACTGTATGAGATGGACAGTAAATACTTTAGTTACTCTTTGTATAATGAATCTTCTTCTTAGCTTACCCTTCTACCTAATGCTATCCTTCCTTAACATCCTAGTTTATAAGTGGGCTTCGCTCACAAAAAAGTCATTATGGGGGGGGGGGATATAGTCTATGTATACACGCGCTTCATTCAGCCTTTCTGGCGTCGGGACAAAGGTGTATGAGCGGTTAGCCTGCTCGCCTCCCACCAAGGCAATCCGAATTCGATCCCCGGCCGGGTCGCCCGCGGATTTTCGAATGTAGGAATCGTGCTGGACGATGCCGCTGGTCGGCGGGTTTTCTTGGGGATCTCCCGTTTTCCCCGCCTTTTCATTCCGGCGCTGCTCCATGCTCACCTCAATCATCCTCATCGGCTCTCAAGACGTCGATGTTAAGTTCCGTCCAAATCTCTTCACTCACTCGTTTTCTGGTGTCATGAGCTACCACGTTCGGATACTATGGGACTGCCGTAGAATACTTGAGATTACAGAAGTGAAACAGCAGCTTATACAGGAAATTCCAGCTGCACACGCCAGCAAAATGGTGCAAATCAGTTGAAGCACGACGGTGCGAGCGGCTCTTTTTATGCTGCGAGGAATCTCGGGGCTTCGAACCACTTTGCAACGACCGTCTCTCGTTTCCTTTCGCTCCTACTTCCCGGCCGGAGAGCAAACAGATAAGAGAGAGTGAACGAATAGGAAATGAAAAATAAAGTGTGTAACCAAGGTACGAGTATATTTTTCTCCCATCCTTTGCTTACCCACGCTACAGCCTATAATAAAAAAGAAGTGTAAATATATGCATGGAGAATTAATAAAACTGATAACTATAATACGTGTTTAGTTATGACGTCCGAAAGGCTCGCAAACAGAATCGGATTCATAAAAAAAAGAGAAAATTCCCCGCGCCGCCTAGCTACATACGCCACCATGCCATTATTATTAAATAAAAATTTTAACCCAATTAAAAATTTTTATTTAACCATTTATTTAATTTTTAACCATTTGAGGAGTATGCACGTGCAAACAGGGCCACGTTTATATGGACGAAATTTCTTTGCTCCTGAAAACAAAGCGGACACTTTTATAGTTTTACTGTTTTGCTGGACTTTATCGGAACATAGGTAATACATTATAAGTTGCCAACATTTCAGTTCGTACGAAAAACACTTATCATTTCTCCAATGAACACGATTAATTGTAAAACGTTTTAGATCTATCCTGACACTTTGATTGGTACACAGACAAGGCTCGACTTATTGGCCGACGGCCAGCCAATAATAAACGTTGCAGAGTACATTAAGCGTGTCCCGTGTAGCCAGGAACAATAGGAAAATGGTAAGTGGAAATACAGTAATCAACACAATTGATATTGTTTGGTGTGGTGAATATAGGCAGCTCACGTAAACTTTGTCTTCAGTGCCAATAAATCTGTGCCGTCCTCGTCTTATCAAAATATATGAATGTATTATATTGTTTAAATTTATGCGTAACTCACTCGCCAGCCGGGTGCCCAGGCGATCGGGGGATCTCTCACAGCACGCTGTAACCAGTCGGACACAAGGCCCTTTTCCCAGGGCCTCGCGCAGCCAGTCGGAGAGTACGTAGACCCACAGCAAATGACCCACCCCTCTACTTCGCCTCTGCTCACTTGTGCACTCTGTGACGTTCGAACATGTGGAAGCCTGGCTCGCAACTACAGGAGGTCCGCAACTCCTTCCTCCTGTGCAGCAGGGCAGTATGACGCCTCCTGTACACGACTAGGGTCGGGACATCCATATCGATGTATCGGCCATGTTTTACATCGATGTATCGGCCATGCTTATCGACTTTGTTTAACTGATTGCATCGATAACGTCGATGATTTGTATCAATGTTCTACAGAAATGAAAGAAAAAAAAAACACTTTACGTTGACCAAAAGTGGAATTATTTCAGATAATAATGCCAGTATCGCCAGTTGTAGCGAAGATAATTTTAAAAGAAATACGAATTGCAATAGTAGTTTTTGGAAAAACTTTCCAGATGTGTAAATTTGCTGACAACTTGGTTTTATGAACCAACAACTCTTTCCGAGCCCGCTGAAACTGACACGAAGGCGAACGAAGTGTGAAGTGACAGTTGTTGAAATGCGATGCGAGTGTGTGAACTACCATACTTTTTTTGCCATATTTATTAATTTATTTTTTTATAAATATGTCTTTCCATCAAGTCAGGGTTGTTACGTATATGCATTAAGAGTGAGTATGGAATAATCGATTTTTACGTTATTTACTACCAAAACATCGAATATCGGTATTTAAAAAACGTATTTTTGCTACTGATACATACGAAGACATAAATTGTCGATACAGAAAACAATCGAGCATCGATGTTTTCAGTCGATGTGCCATCCCTATGTTCACAACTGAACCTGAGGAGGAAGGAACATAGCCCACTCCAGTAGACAGCCGCCAAACCAGTTTAATTTCCGGCGAGCAGCGAGCGGAAATGGGTGACGTTGTTTGCCAGACACGTGAGTGTTAGCTGGGCGAGCTTGGGATGTCCTTCGTGCTGTACGCTTCCGCCTACAAGTGAACACTGCTGTATCGTCACACTTTTTTTAAAAAAAACCTGACACAAGAAAACATAAATTGCATTGGACTGAAATAAATAATCCTGTAAACTAATTCTTACCGTGTTTTACTAATTTCAAATAATCAGAAGAAAAAAATTTTCTCATATTAAAGTTAATTACACAATATCTTCTTTACATTTGTCTAAGAGCTAAAAAGGGAGGAACATCGAACTGTTAGTTTACCGAAACATAAATACATCCAAATTTTATCGAAATTTAACTTTATACGTACCGATTAATACATGTCTTAATTATTTAAACTAAAACATCATTCTAGAGGAAATTATACTTCTTTAACCGTTGTTAAATAATACTACACTCATTTACAAAAAAAAAATAGATTACCTGGGAGGTGTCACTGCAGGGGCACGTAAGTGGGTACAGGCCCAGGACATGGTAGTATGTATACAGAAAACATCAAAATGTTGTACCACGGCCAGCATGTATTGCAGGACCAAAACTTCCAGGATGCACGTAGTATAGCGTGGACCACCCATAGCACGGAGACAAGCGGCGATATGGTCGAGCATGGAGGCACACAGACGTCGGATGTTCTCCTGAAGAAAATCCCGCCACAGCTGGCACAGCTGACCCTCCAAATCCGCCATAGTTGCCATTGGCCGAAGTTGCCGTTCAATCTGGCCCCAAACGTTCTCGATGGGCAAGAGGTCTGGGGACCTTGCTGGCCAAAGAAGCATGCTGACATCATGAAGGTACATTGTGAAATAATTCGAGGTAATGTAAAGGAATCTACCTCTACGTGTAAGATAAAATTACTTCTTAAATGTAGAGTAAATTTAGATAACAAGTAAAGTATTATTCCCTAATCGTACGGATAAAGTACCTGACAAAACTGGGGGGAAATCCCATACATGTAAGGGAAAATTAACAATAATGTATAATAAAATTATATTTAAAATTACCCCGGAGTATTAGTACTTTTAAGTATTTTATTATCTATATCCTCTGACGAATAGTAACCGAACCCTCAACACTAAAATCCTCCACATTTGCTGGTGGGTGGGTGCGAACCATGATCCTTTATCACGATAGGCCGATACGCTATCCATTACAGGACGACGACTGCGTGACAGCATCAGTCAATATAAGAGTGTTAAGAGCGCGATAAATAGCTACAGGAATTTCCAAATGCTTGTCGCATAGCGCGTGCGCCTGGTATTGTACGTTAGACCGATATTGCGCTGAGCCAGCCGCGATAGCACACCTTTTGAGGTGTTGCTCGTCCACAGTTCTTGGAAAAGGAGAGTGGCGTTGGATTTATGGGGGTGGGGTGACACTGCGAAATAGTCAGTTTTCCTTGCGAACACTTTGGTTTGCTCGGAATGTATGGATAGATATTAATTTATAAATGGCGAAAATAAAATCACGTATTATAAAAGGTAATGTTAGCGGTAGATTGCATTTGTCTGTGTGAAGAAAAGGGAATTGGAAATTGGAGAGAGAAAAAAATAAGTACACAAATAATTAATATGCGAAAATCTGGCAGTGACCCCGCCGGGGATTGAACCCGAAACGATTTGGCTGGAGGCGAACGCTCCAGCAGTCACTCGACCACTGCGGCTCTAATGTAACGTGAATTTATCTTGTAACATAATTTTCCTACGACATATTCATATTCACGAACTGCAGTAACTTATATTATCAGTAAGGTGTCCTCCTGTAATCCATCCCAGGATAGATACTACACTTTTGCCCGGATTTACCGCTTGCGCATTTAAGTTTGTCATACACATATAAGATTTGCTAAGGACTGCAAACATAACTACCGCACGTAATGAATGTTAAAATATCACACAAGAAAACAATTTGCAGTACGCAATAGTTTCATTCATATGCATCTAGTTATCAAAGAGTGGTAACTATGTGTGCTGTGAGATCTGTGGAGAGAGAGAGAGAGGGGGGGGGGGAGAGAGAGAGAGAGAGAGAGAGAGAGAGAGAGAGAGAGAGAGAGAGAGAGAGAGAGAGAGAGAGAAATTTCTATACTTCACATTCGCAAAAAAAAATTACTCCGAGGATTGATTCTCTGCATGAATCCATTACTGGTATCGCAGATTTTGTAAACAAAATACTTCGATTTCAAAGTCCGTGTTTGTACAGTAACAGCAAACTAGACAAGCTATTGTATTAAAGTATACAGCTTTTAAAATAATCCTTTTCGCAACGAAAATTTTAAACACTATTTTTTTTTGTAAATAGGAGTTTTTACAGCGCACAGGTAACAGTTCTAAAAACTATTACCACCACGTAAGAGAATTTTTTTATTAACTTATCTATGGGAATGAGAACATTCTTGTGCCAGAACAGTCTATAAAATTTTGCTTCGGCATGCAGTTTCAATTCCCGCTCACATGAAATGCTGCATTTAATAAAAAAAAATTTTTTTAATACAGACATTGGCTCCAAAATATAATTTAATTGCTCACAAAAATTATCAGTATCGTGTCAAGATAAGTTTTATAGCTGTCCGAATAATTTGAGCCATAAACTAGAAATACGTTACGATACGTTACAACATGTATTTTGTAATTCGAAATTCACATAATTTTTGTACATATTTTCACAAACCTGAGCAGATTATAAATTGCAGAATCTAATACGTTATCCACAGTATTCAAAAATGGGTTTCTTAAAAATACTTTGGTGGTGTCACCCGGATTTGGGTATGTGGGAATCGTACCTGGACGATGCCGTTATTTGGCGCCTTTCTCGGGTTGAGTTGAGAGGTTTGGGCGGTTCTCTATGATCTTGAGAGCCGATGAGGGGTGAATGATGTGGATATGGAGCAACGCCGAGAATGGAGGGTGAGGGGAACGGGAGATCCCCGAGAAAACTCGCCAACATGCGGCATCGTCCCGGCACGATTCCTACATGCGAAAATCAGTGGACCGACCCCGCCAGAAATCGAACCCGGATCACCTTGGTGGGAGGCGAGCGCTCTAGCCACTCGACCACAGTGGCCCCGCCTTTCTCGGAGCTCTCCCGTTTTCCCACCCTTCATTCCAGGCGCTGCTCACCTCATGCCATACTTCGTCGGATCGCAAGACAATACATGTTTAATAGACGTCCAAACATCTCAACTCAACTTAAAACATACTTCTAGTTGTACATAATATTTGGACATAAGTTGTCGAAATTCAAGGAAATAAATTTCTAAATAATTTATTGCTGTCAATGTTTGGCGACGCAATACTACACAAATGTACACATTCATTATGCAGCAAGTCATTTACATTTAACAACAGTTCGAAATGTTTCAAACATGCATGTACTCAATAACTCAGCAACGGTATTGCTATAGTTATATCTAGCACTTCAAAGCTTCTTACAATAGGATATGCTGGAAAACTACGATGGAGGAGAAACTTGCAAGGTTTTATATGGACTGTATTCCCCCATAACTTGTGGATCCTCGACAGCGCCGCTCGATGCAGATTCGAGGCCCGTCTTATATTCCACAGGCTCAAGAACGGCTGAGAAGCAAGAAACGAGTAAGGGAAACTATCTTTGGAAATGCCAAAAGCAGGAAGATATTGCAATATGAATAGTTTATGCAATGTGTTTTAGTTAGTAATGGAGTGAAAAACCTTTTTTCAGTAAATATTATATATGTATATTATGTAATATATATTATATTATAAGTGTAATATATTATATATTACACATATAATATACTATACTATAAAATATATAATATATTACATATTATATAACATATATTATATTATAGTGTTTAAGAAATCCACACAGCAGATACTTCAAGGTCACGTAATGGACCACATGAAAGCTGAGTGAAATTTTTTAATATTTTACAGTATAATGCAGTTTGTAGGTTACTGTACGGTCAACTATTGTAACGTATTTTATTGACAGATCTGTCTAACAGTTTGGTGTAATCAGTGGTATTGTATACTGTGCGCATAGTGTTATGGAACCGCAAAATCAGTAAAACTTTGACTGCAACAAACGCTTTGCAAAGTACTGTGGCCCAGTAGATTTTAGTGATTTATCTTTTTATATAACTATTAACATTTTGTTGAAATTAAGATGTAGGCCAAGTAACCTGAAACAACTACCTCGCATTCAGGTAATCTGGCCATTATGGAGTTAATCACATGTGTGTGTGCATGATGTATGTTATTAAACTTATTATGACATTATACTTGATTTAGACATGATTTCCATCCCCGAAATATATGTAGAGTACTTTTCTTTCTATGGTACTGATAGCCAAGCAGAACGTAACCGTGCTTGTAGACTGTTAACGGCCGGAAGATGTGTTTGAAAACATAATCATTAGATTCTTGGGAAACTGGTTGTTACAGGTTTTAAAGTTTACCATGATAGGTAAAAACAAATTGTATCGCTTATCGCGTAATGGAACACAACTGTATTATCACTATTTCTGTGGCCTCGCGTCTCGTAAAGAACTATGTAATTAGAGAAGGACGTATAAAGCACAATTAAAGATAACTAGACAATGGTAAAGATTTATCCACGACCTTGGCCTTCCAAATTTGAGTCAAGGGTTCTACCACTGCACCATCTCTCTGAGTGTATCGTAGTAATTTGGCTATTCGGTTTTCCAGTAGCATAGTAGCTCACGGTTCTGATTTCATAAAACGACACAAAATGAGCACCCGCGGAAACTTCCTGAGTTCAGAAGTTTGAACGGCATGGTCTTGAAAACCAATGAGGTGTTACATGGTGGGTATACAGCAGCACATGGAACGAAAGGGCAGGGGAAACGGGAGATCACCTAGCAAACCCGCCGACCAGAAGTATTGTCCAAATACAATTCTCCCACGTGAAAATCCGGTTGACCTTACCGGAAATCGAACCCAGATCGCCTGGGTAGAAGGCGAACGTTCTAACTGTTCAATCGCCGTGGCCCCTAAATTTGTGTCACCCTGGTCCAGTGTAATGCTATTTTAGTGTACTTGAAGCTCTACAGAATTGAGTAGTAATTAATAAAAGTATTTAATTACAGTAGGATTTTCTCAGTATATGATACTCTCACATTGTCGCACCTCAGCATCTTTTGTTAAGAAATGGTATTTGCAAGATGCATGAGGGGAAGGAGGGGAATTGTGTTTTTCAACTCACTTGTTCCCCCCTGGGGAGCCGGACCTTCCTATCCACCCCCTCCCAAATCACACCGTCACCAATGCCATGAACAATGGTGAAGGTACACAGCAGAAAACACAACCCCTCAAATGGTCAGCATTGTCTACTCTGCTCATTTCGGGCTGAAGGGATAGGATAAAAGTGTCCTATCTCCAAGCAGTGAGGTGGGATATTTTCAGCTCAAACATGATGTTGTAGTGCTTTATGCATATAAATCGCCTTTGTGTAAAAATAATTCTTTCCATAAACCATCTACTATGAACGAAGGTGACACGTAACTGTTTTAGTTTTTACTTTTTCGATATTCCGATTACTTTATTTTCTGCAACTTGTGAAATTTGCTCTAATATAGCCCTTTTTACTATTTAAAATTGTATATTAATAATAATGTTAACAAAATTTTGAAAACAGGCATTCCTAATTTTATCTTTCCTTAATGGCATGTAAAAATCTCATTCTTCTGCATGAACTTGTTTGACCTCAATTTACTGTCGCATTGACCTCTAAAACAGCTCTAAATTATGCTCTTTATCACTCTCTTAAAGGATTGTTTCTTCCACCTCCCCTTCCACTTAGCTGTTAAGAATGCTGAAGAGATGCATGCATCGCAAGGTAATTTTTACATTACTTTTTTACAGTGCAGGCCAGAGATACCCATGCTGTGTGGGGCCTGATATCCTGCTGGGAAATGGGGCTGTCAAGCTGAATCAGGAAGGGAAGCGCACATGGTCGCAGAATTTCCTGGACTTATCGCCGCACTGTCAGGGTTCCTTCAATCACCACCAGCGGGGTGCAGAAATAGTAGGAAATTGCACCCACGCCATGACATTTCATGGTGCTGGCTAGGATGTCTTCAGACCGAATTCGGCAGTCGTCTGTATCCTGACAGAACCGTGATTCGTCACTAAACGTCACTCATCACCAATCCGCAATCCACAAGCTGTCATGCCTCTGGTCACAGGCAGAAGGTCATACGTGCTCAGCGATGCTCGTATCGCAATGACAGACATAGTAAGGGACGCAGCGACTACAGATCCCGCTATGCAAGCCACCTGGATATGATACTGGTGGATACAGGTGTTTCCACAGCTTTCATCACATGTCCGTGAACGATGCACAGCGACACATGTAGTGCACTTGTCGAGATTTATAAAAATTATAAGCAGACAACCAACTCGTTTTGTGTGGTATGGGTGTAAGCAGTATGTAACTAATTCGGAATTTTTGAACATCGGTTATGTTTACATTCATTATAAGCGGCTGGCGTCTGGAACTACATGGATGGTTTTGTTTTGAATTATAACCGTGATAGACGAAAAAGAAGTACAAAATGAGCCATAGCTCGTGCTGTCAACTCGGGTGCTCGAAGTGAATATCACGTAGCTTTGTTACTATAATTATTGTTATTTTATTTGCACAAGCGAGCATTTGTGTATGTTTTAGGTAATGATGTGCTTGTTTTATTGTATTCGTGCGTGTGCCATTAAATGTATACCTATTAAGGCCATAGCAAACTGTTTAACTGGCACTCAAGCAAGTAAATAAATAAATGAAAGTTATCGTTAAACTAGCAAAATTATTCGCAGCTAAAGGCTGTTCACGATAAAGTGAGAACTTTTGAAATCAACCTTAGAAAAAAGGATGCAGGGCCCCTCTACTTCTCGTCGAGTGCGTCAGACAACCGGACAGCTCAGTCATGACACCGACTCCATCATCACTCTTCCGCGCCGATACCATGTTCTCCAATCCGTGGATGAAGGCGGTGAGAGTTCTTCGGAGAGCCACTTCCTCCCCATTCCTCCAAAATAGTTCGTTGGTCTGGGAAACGCGAGACATCCAGTGGTAGTGACGAATCCGCTGGACCAGAGTGAAGGCTAAAATCGACGCTTACAAGGACCGATGCATTCCAATCCATTCATCACTCATCCACAGTTGGCAGCCCGCAAAATACAGCAGTGAGGATAGCTTACACTTCGCATTTTTCAGCACCCCGAGATCCTCATTCCCGCCATGATCTTTGGGCCACCTACAGCAGATGCGCGTCGCTATCTCATACCGAGCTACCCAGGTTCCCGACGCCCACGACTACAGCGCTCTCGCACAGGCCAGTTGGTCCGCGGGCTGGTATTAGAATATTCCCAGCCACCCCAGAACCTGGGATCCCCTATCCACCACCTAGGGGCGCGAAGGGTTGTGCGTCGGGGAGACTGACTGGCGTGTTACCGCGGCCGCTTGGAAACCTCGTTTATTTCACATGCTGGAACCGCCCACTAGGCCGTGAGCGATCCTGCATGCCCTCGTGAATAACGTGTTGGGCGTGACCCTTCCTCGGCTTACGTAGAAGTACGTGAGTAGTGTGAGCAAGTCGGGTCTGGAACAAGTGGGAAAATACCACGTGTATGTAACTGTACCTCCACGGGAAACAATTATGTAGCCATCCACGGTTCCTTCTTGGTTTGACAATAACACGTTAGGATGAGTTGTAGTCGTTTGGTATAACTCAATAAGTGACACGCGTCAAATATAGCTATGTGTTTTAAAAATGTAATATGTGAATAAATACGATCCTACTAGGATCACAACAAAGACTCGCTATATGCGTCCATGAAAATTTTACTTAATTTTCATCCCATATATGCTTCATGTAGGGCCATGCCTACGAAATAGTTGTAGTTTTCTTCTCATTATTTTTTAGTGTTTTGCATATTTTGAGAGTTTTGGTACCTCCACATATCAACACAGAGTCGAACCAAAGACTAAGCCCGAGGGCTTCCATGAACTTTCGAGATATTACTAAAGATACTACAGTATTACTCCAGTGTTCTTATGTGTTTGAATGTCCATGTTTATCTTGTATTGGTGACTGCCGTACGCCTATGTTTTCGCGTTAAGGGGGCAGTGCCCTTAATAAATTAGTTAATTATTGTGTATTTCCGTTCTCGATCTTACTTTAGTACACTATAAGATCATGACTGAGTACTTATAAGTCCTGTTTTTTGTTTTTTAAATAAGTTATTAAGGAATAATTAAGTTTTTACTGTCCATTTGTTTTCAGTTGCTTCATGATCTGAGGATAATTTCACGTTCAAAACTTCCCTTTTTTAAACTAACTTGATTGTGTTCTATGCCTTGGCATGCTTGTTTTTTTTTTTTTTTTGTTTTTCATTTGTAGATCTCCGAAAAAAACGGTTTATTTCTGTACCCCTCGAAACTGACAATTTTGACGCATATTTGAATTTACTACTACAGCCAAACGAAAGCGAGCACAAAGAAAGTAAAGACGTCAAATCACGAGGGAGAACACATAGATTCAATTACTTACTTGAGTATTTAGTTAAAAATAATAGCTGGTGGACATATTACTGAAAAACAGGTTTAAAAAAAAAAAAAAAAAAAAAAAACACTTGTGAAAAGTGGTGCCCTCCTCACTCTGTGGCCATTGTTCGAACTCGCTGAAAGCTTTGCTTGGGAGGATTCTCCGGGGAGAGAAGAGGAGGTGGTGGTTGAGAGGGCCCCGGTAACAAACAGCGAGGACCAGTTACAGTAATCCGAGGAGGTTGAGTGTGGGGGTGGGTAGTTGCCTGTAAACTTTGGCGTGGTGAGAAGCCTAGAAATTCTCGGAAATTAAATGACGACTGACAATAACAACTCTATACAGACCTCCCGTATCTAATGTCTCCATGCACAAATTCCGTCGGAAGGAATTGCAGTACTAAAACTATATATGTTTTTTTTTTTTTTTTTGATAGAATAATGAACATTTTTACGCCCAAACAAGCATTTTCATTCCTAAAAGACAATCCAAAAGTTCAAAGCGTAACGAATTTTATTCCAAACAAAAATTAATTTGGAATATTCTAAATATAGGCCTACGAGTATGTAGAGATACTTCACAACTTCTGACACGAACAAAATTTTTGTGTAGCTATCTGAACCCAGTATTCGTAGATAACTGTCAATGAATTAATTCGGAGTTGCGTGTCGATGCGCTGCCGACACATACAACACTATTTATAAAAGCTCGTCAAGTATACACATCTGTTCACATACTGCGCACAAATACTGCTCAGACTGAACTATTCCTTCGAAAGAGATTGATGAGCAGTAGCTAAAAAAAATGATTAATTTTTGCGTACTATGTACACAAGTTTACTATAGATATTGATGACGTATAATGCTCTTTCACTGAAAAACCTCCGAGATAGAGCGAGAGTGCAATGGTTGTAATAAATAATCAGTAAGGCTATTCAATACAGCTGAGTAAAATGCTGGCTTGTAGGTTGTGTAACGACAGTTGACTTTTACCTTTTTCATCACCACCAAATTATAACTTTTTAAATTTCTTTTTTATTATAAAAATTTCGTGACTGATCCAACAATTTAAACCAAATAAAGTTTCGAATTTTTTAAAATTCCAAACTCAATGGAATAAAATCGGTACTTTTAGTAATGTAAACATTTTATAATTGTTAAAAAAAAATATTAACGTTTGTTTTGTGATACTTATCAGACGAGTCCAAACGATAAAATTCGGTAACGATGTTTCTTCGTTCCGCTTTCGTTTTTGTTATATTTCAGTCACATATGCTTGTGTAAGTATTACGCACTCATAAACACAGGGGGATCTACTCAAAAGGATTTTTTTTCCTATTCATCAGATCCTTAGCAAAAATGTCTGTAAATGTAAATCCGCGAGCTTTGTTTATTGATACGTTTGTGGAATACTTCGAAGGTATTTTTCCTAAAACTCAGAATGCTTCTCCACATCTTATATGAAGAGTTCTAAATCTGAAAACATCGTCAAGCCCATGAGCTTCTTATCTCACAGCTACGGCAAATAACTGCATGGGTGCATTGGTCGATTGACAGAATAGTAATACAAAGCCACACCGGAGATACGTGTGCACCGACACTGATTCATTCCAGCATGCCAACGATGCTGTTGTGCCCCCAAGCAAAAGTAGTTGTAATGGGACAGAGTGATTCATAGCAACCGAGCTGTGCAAGATTACCTGAGAAACGACCTTCGTATCGCGTCACTAGGCCTTCGCCTGCTCTGCCTGGACGTTTTTGTGGTCAATGCAGCATCATTCCAAAGTTAACGATATTTTAATTTTTTTAGTTTTCATATAGCCAATATAAAACAATTTGCAATGTTATTTTTACGTTATAGGCGAAAACAGCCGTGTTTATCGTGGATGTTGTGTGATGTATAATGTGTAGGCTGCCACAAAGCTATGCGTAAGGGAGCCACTTATGTCAATTGCCTAACTGTGTTTACTGGGTAGTCACTCTGAAAATAAACTGTGGTCTGATTAGGGTGTAGGAAATTATATGTGAATTGTGAAAACCTGACGTTTTCATGCGGCCCTTGCACTGACGCTACTGTTGTACAATAGCATACCCACATACACACACGATTATACCACTTTAAGATAATCAGATCTGTAATCATTTATACTTAACCAAGCGTGATGCACCATTCCCAGAGTTTCGTGGGCCCGGTCTATGGAATGGCCGGCAAAGGCACAACTTGCCATTAGTTATCATATATCACGCTGGAATAATCTTCTGTGCACATTTACACCTCAAGTACACATGACACTCAATAAAAAATAACCAGAAATTATTTAATGAACCAGGGGAAGCACAGGAATAAACAGCAGGAAATTATGTAGACGACCACGATATTGAATTCCTTTTGAAGTACAGATTTATTGAAAAATATTCTTTCAGTTTTGTTGTTATTAATTTTTTACTGATCTGGACTACTAAAACAAACATCCTAGTGGCAATGGGCAAAGATTTAACACAAAACAATCCTAAATGACGTGGGTGTGGTCGTACCTAGCTTATCCCTATGTTACATAGTACTTAAGCTTAAGTTCACACTGATGAAAATCACTCGCAGTTAAATGTTAGTCTCAAAAATAAAAATATGTTATCCGAATAAAACAATAACTATCGTCACTGTGCCTAGCTAAGGGGTAGTAAGTTCTCGCTCAAGTTAATCGTGGGCGTAAAGTTTCTAAGCTGGTTTATAATTACGTTAAAATGAAGATGGCATCGCCTATAGGGTTGAAACCTTCCAGAACAGAATATGGCGGACGCGTTGTACCACACTTAATAATAGTGCATTGAAAACTTAGCTCTCAGGCATTTTGCTTCTCTAGACGCTCCTTCGGACGTGGGACGACCTTCCTATAGTTAACCAATTGCGTCGTCAGGGCTCGTAGGTGCCGTGTTCAATATCCAGGGCCTCGTCGTCTTGGAGAATACTAGTCTCCAACACAGACGCGGTATAGCTTCTAGCTCCTAATTCTATCCTAGCAACGGGACTTACATGTACTTACAATTGCAGGAAAAACACTTATAAACACAACTTAACGGAGGAAGCTACAAACACCCCAAATATATAATACAAATCCTAACTCGGCACCCACCTTCCAGGTGCGAGTCCTACCCTAACATTTATATGTTGCGGAGGTCAGTTAGAGAGAGCTAAGCTTTCTTGGCTGGATATAGCTAACAGGAGTAAGGTTCCAGCCAATGGGAAGCCAGGATTCTAACCTGGAACGAGTGAGAAAATAGAAAATACGTAACATCCCCTACGTACTAATTCCCACGTCCTAACTGTTAAAGAAACATAGAACACTGGGGTTCGAAACGCAACACACAAAATAAATAAATAGGAAACATTCACAATATGAGATCATAATTAAAAATATAATTATTAACACAAGAGAAATACAAATAAAGCCTAGCTAACTATCCTATCCTTAAAAATTATTTAATTGCCACTATGCATCTACAAGAAAATATCCTAATATCATGAAAGAAAAATGTAACAAATAAAATATCAGAAAAATATAATATTCAATTAATTACATGTGCAAATTACATGAAAAATAGCACAGGAAAGAATTTTTAAGGAAAATCATTACACATTGCATGGTAAAAAAATTTATTAACATAAAGTATGAAAATTAGTTATTCAAAACAACATACATTTTGACAGTGTTACATAGGGTTGCGTGTTATTGCATGATAGTAAATTTAGTTTAAGCAATGCCTAAGACTAGAACGTATCCGTCAAGAATTAAGAAGAAAACCAAAGACTCTTTACATAAAAGAAGGCTTCAAGCAAAGAAAATCGAGAAGAACTCGTCGATTATAAAGATATGTAGCTATTAAAATTAGATTCCTTGGATCACCGTGACATACATACAACTATGGCAATGTTGGTGTTGTAAAATTAAATAGATCAACTCAGTCGTTAATAAACAAAGCTAATTATTATGCCATATATGTAAATAAATAGTATACTTCGCGAAGGATATTTGTTGAGACCGAAAATATGTTTATTAACAATGTAAAACCAATTTACCACTTAGAATTTATTTTTATAATACTTATACACCACAGGCTGAAAATCTTGGATCTGTTTTGGATAATTATTACTCCCATTCACATGCCGTTCAGCATACTTAAAGTTTTATTTTAAAACAATTAAGTTACCAAATAGACACTAAACCCTTTACCAGAATTTTTTTTTCAAAATATTGGTTCTTACTTGCTTATAGTAACATGCTGATTTCATAAGACATTTCTTATTCGTTACGAAGTGCTGATTCTTAAGTCATGTCAAAAAATCATTACAGCATACTGTTCATATTTTTGCGCAAAAACAGAGTGGCAACCCCTATTTTCATGATGACGGGGGATGATATTACCAACCCTATTTTCATAGGTGTAAGATCTCCGTTCAACAATTCACCGATTTGTTGCTTAATCGTGAGTATTTCCTGATATTTTAAACTCAATTACATTCACAGCCGTGGTTTTAAGGAGCGCGTAGCTCCCTCAATAATCACTTTAGGGAAAAAGTGCTACATATATTTTCTTCCTATTTTTTCATTAAGAATAACCTGCTGAAGTCCGTCGATGTTATTCGGAAACACGTTGTATATCAAACGTTTATATATATTTATCTTAACGTCTCGCTCATTTTAATTTGCTATATTTCAAGCTATAAAAAGTTTTGCAACGAAACGTAAATTATTTTGAGAAATTCTTGGATTTTAAATTTAATACTTCATATTTTACCTTCATATACAAAATGTTAAGAAGTGGAGCACAGCAAAATAGCATCATTGCATTCTTAACAGATAAAAGTAGATGCATTTAAATTTAAACCTTACAAAATATTAAACGCGAAACGTTTCCAAACCCATTGGAACACGGCCTCACTCACTGATATAACCAATACGCGTAGTAATGTAACAAATTTCGGTTTTAAATTTGGTTGCCGCTTCTCAAATTTATTTTATTGTGATGTAAGGGCACGTTTACGCGGTAATGGTAGCTATTACGAAAGTGCGTGACAGCCACTACCACGATAGGTGCTGTTTACACACACACGGTCGACACATGCTGTTATCGTTAACCTCAAAAGGGACATGTCCGACAACACTTGTGTAAATACATTGATAAGCCCTACATTTATATCACTTTGTCAAGAGTTTGATATTTGTTGGGGTAGTTAAATATCGTGATAGGATCTTAATTACATGTAAACATATTATTGTTCCTGTAGTTTATTATATGATGATAAATATGCTGTCAATACTGTCGTGTCATACCAACATATATGATAATATACGTCCTATCTTACCGCCACATAGTGTAAGAACCGTGACAGATATTAACAGAATCAAAGTAATTCTGCTCGTGCTGCTATCGCGACGGTGCGACAGTAAACGTCGTGCAGTTTACACGGCGATAGAATCGCGACGGTAGCTATCGCGATAGCGACTATCGCGCATTTCTATCGCCGTGTAAACGTACCCTAACTTAGGTTACAATTCTATTGCATGAGTTACTTCTGGCCGTAGCCTTACAACATATATAGATATTACTTCTCTGGAGGAAATGGGATTACCACGAGAAAACCCACAGATCAACGGCAAATTCAGCCAGGTGTTCCACATGCGGAAATTCGGCACTTGGATCGCCCTGATGGAAGGCAAGCGATCCGACTACTACATTAACTTTTCATTTGTGGGGACACATAAACGAATTATGAAACTGATATTAAATAAAATTACTTATTTCCCGAATACATATTACAATCTATATTATTTAAAAGTCAAACGGTATATACTGATAATTCAATATTTTTGTATATAATCTTACACAATAATCAAGACTTAATATTAGATTATGAAATACAAACAATCCAGCCGGAGCAATAGTTCAATTTTAATTACAGTATCTAATAGCTACAAATAGGAAAATTTCGCGAATTCATTTCGAGACAAGATAGACGCCAAACCCATATACAGTGAAGTCACCTTCGCAATTGTATCACTGTTTATTAGACCTGCCCTGCACGCCTGTGAGCCAATAACAGACTTGCAAGGAAACACCTTGCGAATCCCATAACTGCCAGGTGTGGGGCAACAGTCAATCAACACACAGCTGAGGCTCCAGTATGCACAGAACTGAGAAGTCTAGCCTACAGGTCATCGAACTTGCGAAATTTTCCTATCCCTACTAATAGCTTTGAAGTATAAGCAGAATGGTATGTTGACCATAATCTATTCCCCGTTCTGATCACACAACCAAAATTACACATTTTAGCCAGCGTAGAACATGTGAAAAAAATATAAACAACTTGTATATTTTCTATAGGATAATTATTTTAATTCAGGAGATCCATGGAGCAAACGCGTATGCTGAATAATGATCAAACATAAATATCAATGTCAAAACATCATTTTTCTTTTTCACTTTGTACTATCTGCTATAAAATAACGTTGACTCAAATTTAATATAACATTTAGGCCTACTTCAATGTGTTAAGTGTGCCACAAATTAATATTTCGTTTGTGAAGCGTACAGTAATTTCTTTAGCTTTCCTTATTAAAAACTATTTCTTATGAGACAGTACAGAAAGGATATAAATGCAGGCCCAAAGAATTCATGGGCAAGCCCCGTTGTTTCGTGTAGCTACAGTTGCTAACGAAACGGACCATCGTGTTGTGTGTCACTGCAGTAGGGTAAGCACTTTCCTCCATCCCCCCTCCTCGTAGGCCAAAAACCCTCTTCTTTTTCACATTCACTCATCCTTGGCATCTAAAGGCCCTTACACAATTGAAAACTTTAACATTTGACTTTACGTTTGCTTTCCGACATGTTGTTTCTTATGGAGCTTGACACAATGGAACTGTCGAAGGTAAAGTCAAACTCTCTTGACTACAATTTCTAAAAGTTGAAATTGTAAGTCAAAGTCAAACAGCCATTTTGCAGAAAATCTAACAGAGGTTACGTGGAAAGTGTGTTATTTTATTGTAGGGCAATTTAAATCTCGGTATATTAAACAAAGCTCTTCTTAAATTAAATAAATGGCAAACAAATATAATGTGAAACGGAAATATATGAATTGACATATTTTAATAAAACAAACTAGATTTTTATTTTGAAATAACATTTTAATATAAATTTTAAGCCTGTATTTATAAAAGGCGAGAAAAAGGCATAACTGGATAATATAATAATTATTTACATAACAAGATACACATTTTTACGAAGCTGGCAGAACCGATGTTCAATTGTCTAACTCTGACTTTACAATTGTATTGTGTATTGGTGGTTTCGTCGGAGGAAAGGTAATGTAAAGTCAAATGCTAAAGTTTTCTATTGTGTAAGGGCCTTAACACAACGGACCGTATTTCTTAGAAACGAGACACGTGCCTTCCAATGAATAGCGATTGTGTTTTGTTACCAAGAAGTGTCGCTGCTGTCACCATCTTTCGTCGAAGGGCTGAAATAACAGGAGAATGTTCAAGCTTCGTCTCCGATGTCCGTCAACAGGTGTGCTACTTGCCAAATTTACCTGCCGGTTGCCAGGGTAACCAGCGCCTTAACTTCATTCGTAAAAGTGTACTCGTATTGCAGCCATGGCTAGCCAGCCCAGGTGACGGAAGGCCCGAGGTTGGCAATCTTCCACTATGTCACACTTAACTGTTGTGCTTGCAGTGAGACCCACAGGTTGCCCAAAAGAGAATGTTAGGTTTTCGCCAACCTAATACACCACCGAGATCGACAAGATTATGTAGTTTATACTCCACCTCGCCTTCCACGAATAAGGCATTGTATATAATCTGTTATTCCCAATCGTTTTACACGTATCGTTCTTTTGTGTATTTTTTCTCCACAGGTTAGTGTTATAAACATTTTATCATTAGTAACCAAATCGCTTATGCTGCGCTCGTAAACGACACTTATAATAACGGAAGTCGAGGGACACCCGGTAAAGCGCGTCAACCGGTACACCGCGTCAACCTTGACAGTAATCCCAAACCATGTAGGAGGAGAGGATGAGGGTCCAAACGCATTAGCAAAGCTCCAACACCTGCAGGTAGAGTGAGGGGACGACAGAGAACCAGCATGCCGAGAGAGATATAGAACTATGGCTGGTATCTCGCCCGGCACGGCAATTCCCAACAGGCCCCTGCACATAGAGCGAGTGCAACTACAGATGTCAACTGAACCACAGTTAAGGGGTCCGCCTACCTACCCGCCTTTTTTTTAATGCTTCTTCATGCTTAGACCTCCCAAATTTTCCAGAGAGGGGGGAACAGTTTTACATTCCACTAGTCCACCTTTAATTACGACGGATGAGCCTGTATCACATAGCGAGGTTGAAGGGGGGGGGGGGGTGGTGAATTGACGCGTGCCGCTAATTGAGTTATACCAAACGTCATCCTAACATGGTATTACCAACCCATGAAGGTAACCATAGATGTCTACAGGATTGGTTCCAGTGGAGGGACAGTTACAGACACATGGTATTCCTGATGGTTCCAGACCAGACTTTATCACACTACTAACGTAGTTCTACGTAACCCGAACAAGGATCAAACTCAACATATATTTCACGAGTGCTTATAGGATCGCTTCCAGCCTAGTGGGCGGTTACAGCACATGAAATAAACATTTTTCCAAGTGGCCGCAGTAAACGTCAGCCTCCCAGACTGACTTGGCAGACAGTGTGTCGCCACATCAGCAAAGCTTTCCGAAGATAGCCGAGAGCTGCCGAGCGCACAGGGTGGATTCTCCCACCCCGCTCGCTCCAGGCAGATGTCACAGCCACCACTCCAGCTCAGCCATGGGCAAGCCAACCACACTATAAAAGACCTTGCGTGGCCGAAGATTCCAGTTGGCGCACAGACCGCCATAGTATGCCACACCCCCCCCCCCCCCAAAGCGAACACCTGTAACGCCTGCGCGCAGTAACACACACACACACACACACACACACACAGCGAACACCGCTGCGATTTAATATATCCCAGTACCAATTTTATTACTTATAATACAACACCCTGCGAAGCACTATGTGTCCACCGTCACAAGCCAAAACGTACGCCGGAATAGCCAGATGGCTCGGTGTTGGACGGCTGTGGTGTCACATTGCACATCATCTCAAGACACCTCCAGACATTGCGACTTTCCCTCACGCCTTCAAGTGATCACCTAGAAGCTGAAGAAGACACTTCAAGGTGACCAAGTCTAAAGTTCTTGCTCTACACATGGGAATCGCGCTTCGGGGGGGGGGGGGGGGGGCGCACTATGTATGGTCCGATGCAGGGCCTTAGCGCTGCTAGTGTGCGCTCTGTTGCACCGCAAAGCACCTTCGCCTGATGCAGGCTGTCCATCGAGTCTCCACCCCCTCTTCCTTTTCAGGTGTCGACTAGCGTCATGGGAGGGGTAATGCCCAATAGTGCACCTTACCCTCCACCAGGGGGGCTGGTACCTCCCTGGTTACGAACTAAGTCCAGCATGACTAGCAAAACAAAAGATAGCTCTCCTACCAATCTTTCACCTTTTAAATAAAGAATATCCTTTCCCATCCTCTATTCTAGCAGAAACTATTTTCTCCTTCATAAATTGCAAGCAATCTTGCAATTCTTTTCTGTCGAGGGGTTTTTCAGTGCCTATGCCGGCTCCCCCCCCCCCCCCTCGTAGTTTAGATTAAGTTAGCAAGGCAGGTAAACTTGTGGCCCCAATCATGGGCCCATTTTCCCAATCCCAGTAAAGCCACGAGTATGTGATCTTTTAGTTAGAAACTTACCTACATGTCTAGGCATAAGGGGCTCTGCCCTGAGGTGCACTTAGGTCCTATCCCTACCCTGGACCTCCCACTCTCCTCTCAGTTTTAAGGGAGGTTAGAAAAAAACAGATGCCAGTTATTTTCTCCAGTAGCTCGCCTCCACACTTCTGTTCTGGGGCTCTCTACTGCCTACCAGGTCTTCTAGATCTTCAGTAGCCATCAGAGGCTGCTGCCACCAATTACTGGAGACTCCGGAGGCTTCTACCACCAACAGCATACCAGAAGCTCTTCAGCCAAAGCTTGCAAGACTTCAGTCCACACTTCCATTGTCGATCCTCCTGGTTTGACAGCCACCACTACTTACTGGTAGTGGCTCCTTTTGAAAGACTCTTCTAGAAAACCCAAGGTTAGAGTAACTATGTCCGGGTTATTTTCATAACAGTCGAAGTCATTCTTATCTTGAGTAGTTTAGGAGCAGATCACCTCCACCTGTATAGCATAGTAGTGAGAGTACATGTCACCGTATTTATTATTTACAATAAAGACACTTTTGTTCCTATCCTGAGAGTGATTGGTTTAAGAGGCAATTCCCTTCCCATTTGCTAGATACTAGACCCTCGTGTGGGGCAAGCATAAGACCAGGTTTAACAAATTGTACAAACCATAGAGTAGGATCTGCAGATCCCCTTCACGAATATATACGTCTCATACACACACCACTTTCGACGGCCACCCATTCTATGCACTACGGTGTATAGAAAGGTAGAGCCACAACCACTAGGTACTCATCCAAGAGAGGCAGGACAGCCACCTCAGGTTGTACTGCTGCCAGAGCACCAACGGTGCAGGTAGGAATATTTGCCTTGGTCTGGAGGCCCGACTTGTGTAGGACCACACCCAGCAGTACTAGCAGGAAGACGACCCACGACCCACCGCTCCAGGTTTATGCACCAGTGGTGCAGGACTGATTGGATCACAGTGTTTGCGCCATCAAGTAATGTTGGTTATACACTTGCCTAGGACACCATCGACTGCTTGAAGCTATCAAGGGGATACCTAGTTACAGTATTTCCCCGAAAGGAAGACGACTCAATCTAGGATGACCCCTTCCTAAAAAAAATATTTTTCGGGAAAAAATTTTTAAACCTAAATTCAAGACTACCCCTGTGAAGTGCTGAAAAAATTATTTAGGTTAAAGTATATTTGCATGAATTTTTGACAAACCCTTCAAGAAAAAATTCTATTACTATATGAAAGATATATTTGATTTACTTTTAAAGAAAAGCTAATCACAATGAAATAGGTGTGTCTAACCTAGGTGTATGGTAACAGCATTTTTCTTACACTGTTAAACATTTGTGGGCGTTATATACCTATTCGTGACTTGAGCCATTTTGCTTCCCAGCAAAGCGCTTCCTCTGGGGGGGGGGGGGGGGGGCATCGGATAAGGGGACCCTTGTCAAAGTTGACAGGTACAGTCTCAGCACTACAAAAATACGTACAACCACAGGACACACTGTATTTAAGCATGAAAAGCCTTTGTCAAAATCGTCTAAGTTTGGAATTGAAAATGATTCCCGAATTGGAATTGTAGGCGACCCATTTTTTCTATTCCTTTTCTGTCAAAAAATCTCATCTTCCTTTTGGGTAAATATGGTAAATACTGTAGCAACTCTGCCTCAATGCCATTTGGGGAAAGGCACGGTGCTCAAAAAGAGGAACGAAAGACAAAGTGTGTGCCAGTAACCTCTCTGCACCTTGTGCAGACACCCCTTAGGGCAGAGCTCAAGCCACCCGACACCTGGAGAGGCCTCCCTCCTCAGTCAGCAACCTTGTTTTCTTCCCCACACACACTAGGCTTGGCATAGATTACCATCCGGCTGCTCGTGCCTTGGTAACTGGTACTGACACCAGGGCCTGCATAGTTAACACCTTCGTAAGCAGAAAAGCCGTAGAGTGGAGCAGGAAGTTCCTTACCATACTGTACAGTAACTTATCATCCAGCACTCAACGGAGACAGCTGGTCCCAGCCAACCCACTGCTTCATCAGAGCCAAGGTACCCGAATACCCTAGTAAGTCTGCCCTACCTAAATGGGCTAAAGACATATTGCGGTACCTTCCACACCTGGTGCTAATTCGGCAGCCTACACTACCAGTATTAACATCCAGTAGGAAACCACCTCAGAATTATTAATCTGTTAAAATCCGAACCTGCCTGACCTAGTGCAATTCAAAACCACATTTACAAAGTCTTATTAAGTTTAAAGCCACATGCGTCAGGGTGATAAGCACACTCCGTTAGCTGTCTGCTGGTGGAGGATTGCTGATGCAGCGAGCTTCATCCATTATCATCTCTTAATACTGATGATGCCCTCCCTTGGCACACCGTAGAACTACGTGACCTTCAGTGGCGAGCTTGGTGACTCTGTCGAATAGTGCAGTCTCCCTTCAGAGGAGGTTGACGTGACGTCTGCCTTGAGTGGAGAGTGAACATAACAGTACAAGTTGGACTGATGTATCTGTAATATCACTCCTCACTGCAAGGATGTATCTTGTCGTCATGTGACCAGCCTCTTCTAGTACTGTTTAAAACTTGGCTTAGTCCAAACAAAACTGCATTCAGATGAGGCAAAGTTGAGTGTGTTAAAAATTGTGCAATGATTAACCCATCAAACTTCTATACTTTATGCTTGCAATATGCTACATTTCTTTCAAGTGTTTTTAAGGACTGCATATTACAAAAATCATTTAAATAACTATAGACTGGCAATTTATGCATGTATAAAATTAAATAACTATAGACTGGCGATTTATGCATGTACAAAAATTATGTTAACATTCTGTTTAATTGTGCGTCACTACAAGTGTAATATTGTTTTCAACTTATAATATTTTCCGGCATGTAACATTTTATTTTACTGAGCCCTTTAAAAAATAACCGAGTTTTACTGTACCTTAGAGCATGTTAAAGGTTTAAATTTCCAGGATCAGTCGCCAATTTCCCTGACTTTTTCGGTTTTTCCCAAAACATTTTCAAATTAATAGAATTTTCCAGTTTTTTTTTTTTTTTTTTTCCCTCCCAGACCTATAGCATCCCTAACTAATTAGTAATTCTCTTTTCACACATAAACATGCCAGGAATCACTGCATCGAATGAACCTTGATTTGTCCATAACAGGAGAGGCGGTCCTAATGTTCTCTCGTCCACGCTATGTTCTCTGCAACATGGTAATCTAGCAGTTTTCTTGGCAGCATCAATGGGCTGCACCTTCCAGCAGCCAGCCACTCTTAAAAGTGTACACGAAATGTTAATAATATTCTACAAATTTACAGAAGTCAAAACAGTACACAAAAACAATGATGGGGCAACAATATATAACTGCTTTCATTAATTTTTTGAACAATAATTTTACCAGACTGATGTATTTATGCTGATATTTTTATGCCTTAAATACTTGTATGTTTTTGCAGCACAAGAAACTATGCAAAATAGTAGATCATAAATTAGGCCCTTTTTCAGTTTTTCAATGCCATCTTCCAAAAACCTGCGAATTTCAATTGACACATTTGTTTTAAGCTAATTTAAATCCCAGCCATCTTCATCAAAACATCTGTGTGGCAGCTCTTCTCTCAGATACCTAGCAAAGTCACCTGCTGTTTTCTCTTGCAACCCCCCCCTCTTTCCCTTTCAAGCACAGAATGTGAATGCACGCATGTACGTAAATACGTATGTGAACACAAACATGAAAAAGGTAATATTTACAATATTTCTCTACAAAGCCAAATACTCATTGGGTAAAGTAGATAAAATTGTGCGGGGGAAAAAAAAAAAAAAAATTTCATATTCAGTATTTATTGCTTAGCTCCTAAGTGTTACAACATTTACGAGTGTAATTCCTTACTGAACAAGTTGTTTTCATCACATTTGACATGCACAATCATGTAAAATATTACAGTTTCATCTCAAAGCACAATCATACAACAATTTTTCATAAATTTACACAATACAACATTGTGTCCATACATTTTCTTACCAGGAATGTATTGTATACTTGTGAACTATAAATCATTTTCAACTATCCTACGAACATCACTTTAAATATTTAACTTATAAAAATTAAATAACATCAATTAAAAAAACTGCTTTACACACAATACCTTAAGCTCAAATTTACAAAATAAAAATATTGTGATATTACCAACATTCAATTTGTTCGACCAGTTTTAAATATTTGCAGAGAATACAAAGAGAACTGATTACTCATTACATTGAAGTACTTAGAAAAATTCATGCAACATTTAATAATATTCAACATATCCTATCCTAGTCTAACCTATGAAAATTTTATGCTGAGTTATTGTCGCCAACTCGAAGACAACACACAATACAAATATGCAACACACAATGTAGACTCGTGGCAATCTACTTGAAAATATCTTGTGGCAACTAAGTACTGCTCTACAAGCAACATATTGCACAAACTGTTTCTAAATATATTTTTATGCAAAATAATGCACGAGATACACCTACTGTACCAGAAAAAGCCGGTAACTTATTGTGTGTAAAGATGATAACACTCACAATTTTATTTCAAAATAATAAGCTAGTGCAATGTTTCCCACAATGGAATCATCACCGCTCGTAACTTCACCAATTATATTTTAGAGCACACAATGCACAGTTTGTGCACTACTCTCTAAAATCTTTGGGAAACAATTTACACACTTATCTACACTTACTGGACTTTCGTTTTTCAATGTTACTACACTGCAAGTCCAGACATTGTGAACAACTATTTTTAGTTTGTTTGCATCATATTTGACTTCCATATGGACCTCAAAATTATGTGAAATTCACGTGTACAAATAAACAATATACTAGTACATAGTTTGTTATGAGATGGAAAAGTGTTTTATTTTTCACACACACAAAAATTACAACAAAGATGAGCTGTTTAACATTGTCATTAATAAAATAAAAAGTAAGCCAATGGTGAAGAGTAGCAAATTTTGATTATCTTCTGTTAAACTTATTTACTCAGCTGGGCTTCAAAAAATTTAATTCACAAAACCACATGTCTGTATGAAGTTTTAATGAAAAATTAAGTATTGTTCCAGTGAATTATGTGTGAAGTACCACATATACACGTTTGAAAATTGATGCACATGCTTTAATCAAATGATAAAATTATCTTAACTTTTTTAAATTTCTAATTCTCACAAGACCTTGATGTTAAGTGCCTCCTAAACCTCTTCACTCCACTCACTGTCTAATATAGTATTCCAATTAAGGGCAGCTAGTTATTTTTTACTAAAAGCAATTTTAGTTCATTAAACATTAAAAAATCATTTTCTTGAAATTTTATATTTTTAAGTTTTACTTTTGATTTACTGTCCTACATTGTGAAATAACCTGGTAACTAAATATATGAGACACTAACATTATAAAAATACAAAGATTAACCTACAGAACATAGCGCACACCCACATATTCCTATTGGGGTTTATATTGGCTAATTGGTATGTGTACAAAGGTAAATGGCCAGTTCTTGCACCCCTTCTAGAGTTCTTAGAAATTCCAGACCTCTTTCAAGTTTTAAACTTGCTGGCACAATTTGGCAGCCATTTCAAAATAATGATGAAAAATTACAGCTTCCCCAAAACTATCCCCACATATAAAGTGTAAGTGTATGTTCTAAAATCAATCAGACATCAGAGCACAATTCCTAAATAAAATTTTAATGAACCAAAAACATAAATTCTTCATAATTACACCATCAATGTAAGTATGGGCATTTTACTGTTAGGAAATGTTCTATCAGCAGCAAAGTATTGGTAGAATTGATTGTTCCAATTTCTTCAAAAAATTCACACAGCATTAAATATAATGCAAAATATCAGGTCTTGTTGAGGTAGTAACCAAGTATTTGAAACTTTACAAAAGTTATCGCATGGCAATCAAAACAATATGGGTACCAACTATAGTTAACAAATTTTTTAAAACCAACTATGCTACAGATCATTTTTCACGAACACAACATGACAAGATTGTACCTCTCACATCAGAATTCACACAGAACTAGAAAAAATTGAACACACGTAAACTGTACTTTGTACACAAGCACTGAATTTGCAGTCAATATTCCACTATGATTAGATTACTTTATTAAAGAAAACTCACTACTTCATCAATTTTCTTCTAAAATTAAGTTTTTCACAAACTACTTCATAACACTGCAATCACATATGAAAGAGAAAATGAACATATATCTGCAATTGAATTTACAGTATGCCCACTTTAGGGAAACCTATTTTATGTGCCACAGTAAAATCAAGCTGTACATTAATAACAATGACAAAAATTTGTGTGTTAACACAACAAACATTAAACTAGCACTAACAAAACTTGCCTTGGAGTCCACACTGCAAACAGCATACCACATATTATCGACTTTTTTCACACACATATAACATGGATATAAAATCTAAATCACGAACACGTAAGTTAATACACATTTCAAACAACATAACACATATCACATTTATGTGTGTTTCAAAAACACATTTCCATTGTTTGTGTTATGGTAAATATCAAAAATAACTTCCATTATAAAAGATACTTTGTAACAAAAAATTATTTTAATGGCAGTTGGGCCAATTTCGAAACACTTGCAACTTTAAAAATAAATTTTAAAATGTCCAAATCTTTTTGATTCAACAGTTTGGTCAACACTTAAAATCATTTCCTTGTTAACTGTTTACAAACTTACCAATATCATTAAATCAAGTTACTTCTTGAAAAATTTATTTTTGATAAGTAATCTAATGAACTGTTACTTAACCAAAAGCAAGCATAAGCTTTAAGAAGTGCTTCTGTTTATATCAATAGTATATCTCTGCAACAAAGAGAGGTGCAAGTGCCTGAATTCTTGACCACTGAAATAATTAAAAAAATTACAAGCAGGAAATGTCAACAAATTTATTGAATTATAAGCACAACCAATACATTAACTCTCCTGAATATAAGTATCATTCCTCCTCAAAAATTTTCCCCCAAACTACAAAATCAGTAATAGGCCTTACAGAATGCACTGTGGGTCTGTTAAATGAGCATTCAGCAATAGCCATTAACTATTCAAACCAAAGTCATCAACTTTAATGATGAGAATAAGTATAAAACCTGAGTGATAAGTAGTTATATGCTTGAAGAAACACATAAGTGTCTTTCAGCTGCCAAATCTGAGGAGCACGCATAGTCACTATGATATATTCCCACTGGGTGGCTGCACGGTTAGAAGGAAGCCTGTATTACAAAGGAAAATGCACGATAATACAGTCTACACTTTAACCTAAAGTCAGCCAGCATGACCTATCAAATTGTGCACTACACAGGAGGTTTAAACACAGCAGCCTTTCTAACATAAATGTTGTAGCAAACACATTTAAGGTGTTCTCATGCCTAAGCTGAACACAGATTTCCTACAGAACTTCTTAATTATACTCAAAGCTATCCAACAAGTATGAAGGTTCAAACGTAATTTACAAAAGCAATTTCAACAACTTTCATAGTATCACTGAAACCCAAGACAACTGCAAAAGAATAAATAATTTAAATCCACTCGGATGTTGGCATGAGAAATAAGTAAAATAAAGTTAACATGCTTGTGTGGCAGTAACTGTGCTTAAAACACTGATGTTGGGTTTGTTATTAGTGCTGGAAGTGCAGTCAACCATAACATCTGTTCAATGCATGTGCATTACAGTATTCACTTGTTTCAACAAACAAGCTTCTTGCGAGCATAACGAAGATGAAACACACATCAGAATCGGAAGTGGTGCAACCCTGTCAACCACAAACCAATGGTGCTTACAGACGCTACAAACTAGTACGTAATGCAAACTTTTAAAATAAAACTGTTTTGATACTTTATTAATGAAAACACAAGTTACTAAACTAATGCACTTAAAACTGACATTACTTGTCATTGATAAAAGTAATAATGAAAATTTAAATGATGTGACAATTTAAATCATTACCGTGAAACCCCATATACCATAGAACCCTGTTACACAATTTCTCAGGTGGCATTGGAAATAATGTTATATGCAGGAAAATTTTATAAAAAGGAGTTAACATTATATATTTACAAGTAGGTATCAAGCAAAATAAACTTCAGATATCTGTAAACATCAAGTTACTTGTGTAACTTACATTCCCCCAAAACCATCAGTTTTACATAAATTACAAAAATATGACGCATATAAAATATTGTAATTGTCTGTAAAAAAATTTAGTTTATCTTATTATTATTATTATTATTTTTTAATTATGACATCTAAATAGAATGCTATGTGCCACAAAACTATTTCAGTTAGCTACACCAGCTTAGATTTAAACAGCATCAGTGATGGAATTATGGTTATGGACTAAACAAAGTGATGTTTATGTATGAAAAGAGAAAAATATAAGTGCTGTAAGCAGAAAACGAAAGCATTTAAGTTAATGGAAATATGCTGGGACCAAGAAATAATAGGTAGTGTTGCATGCAGGAAAATGCTACACGCAGTTATAACAGGGTTCTACTGTATCTAGCTTAATACTCCTGTAAATAATGTTCTTCAGTGGTGGAAAATAAAACTTTCAGGTAAATTCAATTAGAACAATACAATTTGATATTTTACCCATTCAAAGTTACTTTTTTGAAGCAAACCTTTGAAAAATTACCTCAGATTTAACATGTCTGCCTGTGTTTTAAACAAACTGTATACAACAAAATATTTTATACAGTACATATTATTATTAACATTAACGTATTATAATTTTTATTAAATTCAATTTTTACTTTATTGTCTCTAAATAACATTTGTTTTATAGTTGAAGTGTGATTTTTTTCTGTGCTTTTGGGAAACGCACACTACTTGCGACTGCATTCTATCTTGGAAAGCACTACTCCTTATGGGTTAGACAGAAATCATTAATGAGCCAAGAAAGGAAGACGGGACACGTGTCTACAAGAGCGCCTTGGGACAGCCCCCCATATTAAGACTCTTTAACACGCGACCCAAATTTACCCTACTACACGCCAAGAAGTCGTCACAAGCGTCCCCCCTTCTCTGTAGTTTGAATCGCCTGCTACTCCAGGATGGCAGCAGTATCCCACAATCCCGCCGCTGAAGAGCAGAGTGCCAACTGCTGGAGCAATCACAGCCTCCAAGATGTGCGGGATGGCAAGATATATTAACACATTCCAGCTACGCTGAGAGCGCCATGCAGATAAGGGTATCCAGTTGCCCATGCATGATGTCAGAAGTCCAAAGACCAGAGGGTGGAGCCAGCTTCCCCTCACCCTTCTGAGTAACTTCAAGCTGGAGAGCTTAGTATAACAGGACCTCCCGACCATGGCAGTCCGGCAGTACGCTGTGTCTCCACCGCTGTAATTGCCACGAGATAGTCTAACAGGGTTAGCTAGCAGCTAGAACTCTGCGCTGCGTCGGTCACCTACCATCTCCGGAAGATCCTCAACTATCGATGTCCACCGTTAACTCCAGAGATCCAGCCAGCTTCCAGAGAGTCTTCTACCTCTTCTGCGACCTCCAGCTCCAGAGGCCTTCCAGACACCGAAACCACCAGAGGGTCCTGTCAAAGCAGTCAACACCTATTTAACCTTCTTTGAACCCCTTAAGACGACGTTCCCTCTTGGTGCCAGCCAGACCATTCTTCAGCACCTTTCTGATGGTGCATTACACAATTTAATTAGATTCCTTAAGAACCCTTCCTCTTTAAAAAAAATAATTATAATGATTTTAATTGTGACTTCTTCAATTTCCATTATACTCACAATACGTACACACATGTTAACTAATTGCCTCAGGATGTCTTCGCCTGAGTTTAGAATCAAACCCCTTTTATTTTGTTCTTGTTATTTAATTACATTATTATTACTAGGCGAGTGCAACCCCATTTGTCTTTTAAAGCTTTTAATAAAAGCTATCTTAATTGATATAACTCTTATTTCTATTGATTAAAGTGTACCTTACTTGCAACATGTCCAATGCTTTTTTCAATATAACATATATCATACAAGCCCTTTAGGCCATACTTCATTATTTTATTCAGGAAAAAGCAGGCGCCTCATGTAAAAGCTCTTAAGGCAGACTTAAACCTTTCACGAGTGGTTTTTTGTGACCAGGGTATCTCCCTACTGTAAAAGGGAGAAGGAAAGGAGGCACGAGTGCACTGACCACTGAACCCACAGTTAAACTTCACCTGTTCACTACTACCTCACAATGACATTTACATCCTGTGTATTCCACCCACCACTGTAAAAGTTCAGGCAGGAATATAAGAGTGTGCAAACCCTGTGGAAAGTAAAGTGCACAGTATCACACTGCAGAAATATGCGATGCACCAGCTGCTTCCCAGTACTGTTTACATCCGGCATACTTATGCCTTACGTCTGAAAAGGAGGCGTTAAATATAGTACAAATAATTATAAGTTCACATCTGAGTAAACAAATTATTAGAAAGAGTAGAAAGTCAAATTGACACACCACCTCCTTTATTTGATCTACCCACCAGATTGTTGGAAAGACAGCACGAGATACATTTACTTATAAATCAGTATCAAGAAACCTTATTAGGATTTGATTCTATACTTGCAAATTACCAGCCAGACCAAAACCTTCCTACAGCCTTAAATACTACCAAGGTACCACTCCACTGCAACCAGCATCGCCTCCTTTTACAGGCTGCCAGACTTCACCGCAGAGAGCTGCACAAACAGGCGTGACAAACATAAGGTGTTGACCACGCATAGTTCTTTCCACTCCGGATTTTGTTCCCACCTGGAAATCAACTAGACCACATTTGTGCACAGGTAAAGCATCCCAACGTGACAATCCCCAATAGTTAGTTTTAAATTTTATAAATGTCCTTCGTGATGCTGACGACATGTTGGTCCATGTACTCCTTGGCTAAAAGGCAGTCCACGCATAAGTCTACCTCATGTTACCAATTAGTCTTGGCGTTAAGAGTCCAGGGTTTGAATCCCTGAGCAGACGTTAGCAAGCCCCAACACCGCAGTAACTGTCCAACGTAGCAGAGTCCACGCCCAGCCAGGCAATCCAACCCAACACACACAGAGTGATATCCAAGGGCTTGTGATTCAGCTCTGACCTACGTCAAATTCTTGTATTTGTTTGTGTAGAACTTGTGCAGTGTTTAATAATAATATTCCTCCAGCCAAGAGGAAGACAAAAACACGCACGACATAATAAATATGAAATAACAACAATGAGCAGTGCTGCATTGGCAACCGCGAGCAAGTAGTAGTTTACACGTACAATGTTATTAAACTGAATTTTAACATGCTTTATGTAAAGTAAATACCATGTATTTTTAAAATATTTACATTTTCAGGTAACAATGGTAAAATACATTTATTTCATTGTTGTGTATTAAAAATATTTCTCTTTCACTGTCTGATCTGGGAAAAATACCATGCGTAGGCCCTAATCTTTTTGCATGTCTTTTTTTTCCATGAAGAAAACTTTAGGCACAGCATGTCCTTTATTTTTCTTAACTTATTTTTCTCTGCATCTGTTAAGTTGCTCAGTTCTTGCAGCAGGGTCTACCTATTTTATAAAGATTTCACACTTACGTAATAAATAATGGTGTCCGAATTAATGATCCATAACTAAAGCGTTATTTTATGGTTAAAATAATTAAATTTGTATTCACACATTGGCAAAATTGATGACATGAATAATTGTTTAATCTCTAGTGTTAATTTTTTCTTCATGAGAAAAATACCTGGTTATCAAATAAAGTTTGAACACGTACTTCCAACATACCTAGTCTAGTGACTAAGTCGCGATAAAGGTTTTTTTTTTTTTTTTTGTTCAGGTGTAAATATTTTAATAATGTACGTCTTTTCTGTTAGCCGATGAAGTGTAGTTTTCTAATGAAATGGCTGTTCCAGGATCCTTACGTTTATTACCCGTGTGAAGCAAGTTTTGGACGTACTAAATTTGTTTCTAGCAGTGAACAATATTTATGTCTGGTAATTATTTAAAGACAACTCTATTTATACATTACAACTTTGAAACTTTCCTCCAAGTATTTTAAATACCTTTACGTAACTTGCTTAGATGTTGCTGTGAATTGAATATTTGCCATAGCCCAAATAAACAGCTCAAAATGGCAAAGCCCAGTCAGAAATTAGTAACTAAAATAAAAAACAACACACACTTTAAGTGTGTGTCCATGAGTGCCACAAGATTGTTGACAATGTCAGCCACCATCTTGTTTGTTGCCATTACAGTTATTTGATCAAATAAGCAATACGAGTTGTGCACTCCAATTTAATAATTTGTTGTACTGGATGCTCACGTGTTTTAATGTTTATTCTGGTTAATGCCATCCTTTCATCAAACTAACCTAACATTTGTAGAGTTCCCCATATCTATTCAGTCAGTCACTGCAAAATTTGCACAATATTATATATTGTGAATTGACACCAATAGAATCATTATTAATACAGACAAAACTAGACGTCAAAAACTGACATGAACACTGTCAAAAATTATGTACATTTATTATGTTATGCTCTTTGAAATACGCCAGCATTATTGGGACAGCTGAAGAAAATAAACAAAGCATTTGGCAGTTGAAATGTTAGAAGTTGCGTGGAATTTTTTTGATTATATGTAGTGGGAAGATATGTTATTTATACCTGGAATTAGAACTTACGCAGGGCTTTAAAAAAGTATGAAGTAATAGTGAATGGACTATACAATCAGCTTCACAGGAAACAAAATTATTGTGATTACATCCACCATGCTAAATTGTTGAAGAACAGACCAACATGTTTACTTGAAAATGCACTGGTCTTGACCTAAATGTTTAAAACTTAAAGATGAAAACACCAGTAGAGAGGTTTATTTCAAAGTAAGTTAAACCTAGACCTGAAAGTTATTGCAGCATGGCTCACTTTAATGTCTGTAATTGCATTTACTAAAGAAAATACAATTAGTTCTACAGGCTTTTTCAATTATGATTTCACATGGTACTAATACTAAGCCATATTCATAAAGGCAGAATTCTAACAATCAACCATGGGTTCCCCCCGGCAAATCCATTCTGTTCACTGCAATATGAAGTATAACATGTGAAATCTATGTTAGAAAGCAATTTTCACCCTTGTATTAAAACAATACCAGTTGCATAATACTTTTTATTTTAAAGAAACATATTAGAATTTTAGTTATCCTGAAGAAAATACTGAGCATACATTAACAACATTTACAATGTTTCAAAAGTTTGATCTTTTGATACTGCAGAAACAAACTCGATACCTGATACACAGCCACATGGTAGATTAACAAATAGAAACTGTTACATGTAAAATAAGTTTTTTTCATGGAGTCTACAATAACAAATTAAATTATGTTTACATATTTACACCAATGCCTACAGCGACAGTTGAAAGTTTAAGCTTTCATCAGTATTGAAGTTCAGCTGAATTTTTTTTTAACTTTATATATGTATCTCTCACTCTCTCTCTCTGTGTGTGTGCGCATATATATATATATATATATATATATATATATATATATATATATATATATATATATATATATATATATATATATAGAGAGAGAGAGAGAGAGAGAGAGAGAGAGAGAGAGAGAGAGACAGAGACAGAGAGTAGTTACTAATTGCAAGCCTGGTAGCAAATACATATCAGCTTATAGTGAACATAAAAATCCTGATAAATAGACCACCTGGACAAACTGTATATAGTATACAAGCTTCACAACCTGGAATCACACTATCTGCTCCCTTTTTGAATGTAAACTACCTTCTAACCACAATATTCTCACTTTGTTATGTAAACAGTGGTTAATATTACAACGTTGCATTTTATTTCATACAACAAAATTAAATTACTTTTTAAAATTTTAAACTTACGTATTACTAACAATACTTAACTCGCGCTCATGGTTAATATTTTGCTAGTTTTGTAATGTTACACCTAACTGCTAAATCAGAGTTCATATATTGCATTTTGAATTATAAACTATAACAAAAAAGTTTCACATTAAGATATATGGTCTCGTATAATTTTCATTGTACCAAGTTTTTAAAAGATTTCCCTACAACTAATTTTTTGATACTTATATAAAAACCAAATAATACAACAAAACAATCTAAATACTTAATCATCAGAATTTTATTAGGGTCCCCCAGTGTAAGTTACGTTACAACTATGTGATTCAAATGCTGGAGGCTTTGCAACCTAAGTACATATGTATAAAAATTGGAATACAATTACTATATTGGAATAGGATTATTATATTGAGTGAAGGGAATATGCACACTAACATAATTTCCACACATTTATTAGCTGAACTTTGATTAGTTCAATTAAAATGATCTACCTTGCAAACATAAATTTCTCATACCATTGCCAGCCACAGGAATATTACCATCTTATCTTTAACTACTTCACCTGTCACTTGCTAACCAATTTAAAATTGTTTTACTTAAAAAAGTGTTGCTGACAAAGTCGTAATAAGGTAACAAATTTTATTACGTCTAAATATTTACATTATCACTTGAGGCTGAGAGCTGAATGCTTAGGTTTTGATAAGTGACTAGAGTAAAACAATTGAGTATGAAATGTAATGTTAAGCGTAAACATTAATGTTGGGGTTTAGTTGAAAAAGGCACAAGTGAAGCAAACTTAGTCCTGGATACTTTGTTGTGCTTATTTTACAACACACTTTTTTTAGTTTTCCAAAAACTCAGCTCATAGTATAACTTTTATTCACATAAAAAGTAAAAAAATTGAAAGATTTTCTGAACATCTACATAAGCTAAGTATTATTCTCACCGAATGATACAGTTCTAATAATTTGTCGTTTATAACAATTAGGCCTTGATAATAATGTCAGGGGGTACATCTTAAACTGAAACTTGTAAAGGTACTGATGCTGAAATGAAATTGTCTCTTTTCATAAATGCATGCACACAAAGGAAGTATCCAAGACTTGCAACAATTTCATTTTTCAGGCATAATAAGTGCAAGACAATAATTACTTGTGAGATTAGCTTACTACAGCTTCAGAGACACTGCTAAATAAATAAATAAAATGAAGAATAACCCACAATGCTAATATGACAGTAAGAAAGTCTAAAATAAAACTATTACAAAGCAGACACCATAATTCAACAGCAACAAATTTTTTTTCAAACTTTATGTAAATATGTAAGACTATCTCTTTTTTGTACCTAAAGACTTCTAAATAAGTGAAATTTAATCATCACCAATATTTAAAGTACTAAGTTTGTGATTCCTTAATACTGTACTATGTAAATATCCATATTACTGCCAACACAAAAATATAACACTTTCAAAAAGAGCAATGCTGATCCATTGACTGTGTTATTATGAATATTTAAAAAGTTGATTATTTATTTTTCTAGCTCTATTCATTATGTTTACAGTATGCAGAGGTACAGAACCCCGTACACTTCATCCATTCAGCTAAATATTAACCCATTAAAATTAATGTTGCCAATGTAACATCACATTGCAGTAAATTACATGAAAACGATGGTAATTTAACACATCACCAAAATTTCCACAGAATATGGCTGTCGTAATATTATGACAAACCCCAATTTAACTCTGTTCAATTCATAATATTACATCGCTGGCAATTTTAATGAAGATCATTGAAAAATAACATTAAATTAGCAGTACTCTGTTAAAGATGGCACATGAATGTCTGCAGGCATGGTATAGATAGGACAACTCTCAGTGTCACATTAGTGTGCGCTGCTAAACAATAGATGCTAGGACAGGCCAGCCTGCTGAGGAGAACATGCAGACTCAAATGGCTTACCAACATAAGTGATGTAACCCACAGTGGCTAGCACAACGTTTTATAAATGACAGACTACAAAGTTGTGCTAGTGTCTGTAATATTTCAGAGGTGACGGTGAATGTAAAAATCATTCTCGAAATTTGTAGCAAATAAAGTACAGTACATACAGTATTATGTGGACAATACTCTTCTCAGGATTGGTATAGGAACAGTGAAGGTATGACAATTGTTAGAGGTACGTGAAAATAGCACTTTGAAAAGTGTTTTGTAGCATTCTGACGAGAGATTTTTAAAAGGGATATTTAGCATTTTGTAGCATATTCATTGAGAAAAAGTAACACATTATAGCAATTGTTTCTCCCATCATTTTCTGTTGACACACATAATATTTCCGCTACGAACTTTGCATAGTGTAACAATTCACTGTTAATGCATTACACAGAATGTGTACATATTTCATTAGCGTACAAGGCATTTCAGAAACTCTCAAGTTGCAATTAACTGGTAGAGCTTCATAAGAAAAACATACACAAGGAAGGAGGTAAATGTGGCTTCCTTTTCTTTTACTGCATCTGAAGTGTAGCACACTATGCAGATGTTACTAACAAATCTATAATAATCATGCATGTAGTCTACTGTGAACAGGTATTTGCACAAGATTTTATATATCCATACTTCAAGTGTAGAGCATCATTTAACAGTTTTTCCTCCGAATAAATGCATTATGTTTAACTTTTGTTTTTAACGCCAATACATTTGAACATACTTAAAATATTTATTGAAAGTCAAAATAAACAGTCTGCTAAAATACATTCCCAAATATTTTGCAGGTACTGTTCCTATACGAAAGTGAAACAGGAAATGCTGCTTTTCTTTCAGGTATCTTCTTTGAGGATGGTGGGAAAGTTGTCTGAATTTGTGATTAATTTAGATATATCTTATTTTTTAGTCAATTTCATGCTTTTATTTTGAGTCACTTTTAGGGCATCTTGGATTTGAGTGAATCTTTATTTGGGGCAGCTTGTATTTGGTGAATTACATTAGGAGTCTTGCATTGGAAGACATCCTGATTTGGAAAAACCTACAGATGAGGTAATTTTACTTTACGGAGTATTATTTTTGGGGTGACCTATAGGATGGGTTCTTTGAAATTTTAGCAAATTATAGGAATTGAAAACTTTTCCTTCTACTTAGCAGTTATAGCAGAAACTTGCTATTTTCACACACTTCTAACAATTGTCTCAGCACACGAGTATCTCAGGACATGTTAACTCACTCGACAACAAAAATTAATAGTGTGGCCCACAACTCAACTTGAAATCTGGATTTGGCCCCTATGTTAAGAAGATTCTACACCCCTGGTTTACAGACCAATACATAATCTCCAAGTACATCTGCTCCATCTGTGAGACACCACAGTAAACAGTAACAGCAACACTTCAGCACAATGCTTGGTGACATTGTTTGACATCTTCATTCACAGCAGCAACATCGCAACATCTGGATGAAGCCCACCTGTTTGCTTAATATAACGCAGTTTAATGCTGGGCGTTCTAGGCCATCCTGGTTTAACCCACTCACACCATACAGTGCCACTGTCCTATACGCAGGAAAGCTAGAACTGCCACAGCTGACACAGTTGCCAGCTGGACTATTCACTCGTGGGGAGGGGAGTCTTCCCATCCCAAAGTAGGCATTCTACTACACTACCTCAACACTGGCAGAGCCGTGAGGAGGTCCAGCCAGACACATCTTCTCTGGTTACACCAGCCACTCCTCCCTATGTCTCTACACGCAAACTCGACAAGATAGTGGGGGAGTGGAAAGTTAGCACAAAGCAATTTTACTATGAAATTTGGCATTCAAGTTACAACTGTCTCTAATAGCCTGGTGGTTTTGAGCAGGCACAATTGAAAGTATGAAGTTGGAAACCTTTATAGTTTTCTTCATCACCAGCAAGCATAAAGTTACTCACACATTCTGTAAGACCACATATTTTCACCTCCCTACTGTAAACTGCTGGACAACATAGCTACAATTATACAATGATCCTTTAATTGTATAGTCGAATTTGTACCCCGTGAAATTCAAGGCAATTAATTATTTGTAATGTTCTTGGTTTTTTTATGGAATCCAGTTATAAATAAGAATTACAAAACTTTTCTCAAGTCAAAATAAATCCATGCCAAGTATTTTGCCCCTACACTCCTCGACAATTCACTTCAAAGTCATTCTGGATTTTTCTGTTGCCACCAACACTGTAGGAGTATGCTAACTAAAGAACAGGAAAGAAAATAAGTGTGATTAAAAATGTCAATTGGGAATAATCCTTTGTGTAAAGAAAATTTTAATCTTTCTGAAAACAATTCCAATGTAACTGTCCAATACCGACCAACACTGCTCAGTGATCACGTAAAAATGTTTTTTTTACAAATTACTAAAATTAGTTCATAGACTCAACAGAGGTTTAATTCAACACAGACTACTGATTTTTAAAAATGTAAAAGAGAAACGTATAATATTTGTGTGTAATGGCAGCAATAACCGATACTGATTATCAAAGAAAGTGCTAGTCAGAAGATTACTGTCACTACCAATCTCCTAAAATATTACCATTAATTTTATTAGCTAACATAATAATTGGAAACAATTCACTAACAAGAGTACTGCAGCAGAAATGCGACAGTTTTAGCACTAACCCTGCCTTTCAAGTCCTAACAAATGTTCAAGCTTTGGTACCCACAAAACAAAATCTACAGAACTACTTTTTCAAGCATATTAATGCATTCTCCAAAAGTTATAATAAAACAAGATCAGCATGCGGCAGCAATAAGATGTGATAAATAATAAATATTAAGTGTTTGCTTCATTAATCCACATGGCTTGCATTTACACATATCTCTACAAAAATATAACATTATAAATTTATGGACAGATACAATTAAGTAGAGCACATATAAAATTATTCAGATTTGTGACATGACATCAAATTACAACAAATAAAAGCATTAAACAGGTACATTAATCAGCATGTAACAACTTAAAACTTAAAAATACATACACATTTTCACATGGATGCAGTGCAGCTTTCTTTCATTGAAATCCATGAATAATTAACAAACACAATATCATTGCTACAAAAATTTATTTATGTTAAGCCATTATTTTCTAATAATTATATACAGAACATACTAATGATGCCCGAAAATAGATAAATATTAACAAATCTCTTACTCCAAACATAGAATTAAATAACACATATAAACTATTTAAAATACCAGTATGTATGGAAGGATTTCTTTTAACAAAACAATAGGCCGTATAATGTTCAAGACATCAAATACTTTCGTTAAGACTACTTGTGGTTGCACAATTACAACAACGTAAATGTTCTGCACAAACTGATAGAAATTACACTAACATAAATTAATGCCAGTGTAAATGGCAGCATAAGTACATAATATCAGTGTACCTACAGCTGCAGTTTGCTATGTTTTCAAAATCAACACTGATGCAGGGTCAACATGGATGAACTGAATGGGCTGCCTTCCCTAAGGGTTGGTTACTGGCTGATAGTACCAACTGCACAGGATGACAAGTCATGTTGGTCAAGATATGCTTGCCTGCCTATAGTAGTATTTTTGAATCAAAACTGCCAGACCGCCTAAAATTCATTATTTTATATTTGTATCAAAAACTTTATTATTTACAAATGGCATAAAATAATATTACTGACTAATAAAAAAGTTTTGATTCCATGGTTTTAGCATATCACATGTTAAAAAACAGTTCTACTGTTTTTTAAACATGCAAAAAAAACATTTACAAAAAATAAACAAAGGAGGTCTAAGATTATTGCCTTTAAAAATATTTTTTTTTACATATACAGTATGTAATAATTTACTTAAAAAAAATGTTTTTTTTTTGCAGTCACACAAATTTCTTGAAGCTTTTTTTTTTCAGACCAAATTATTTTATTCCTACAGGTTAGAGGGTTTCTATTAGTTGTGTATTCAATAAACAGTGATTAAGAGTAGTATTAATTACACAAAAATGTCAACACATATAATGTATTTGGAACAAATACAAAATAAAATACTAAATTTTATTAAATTCAAGTGGCTTTAAGCTTACCACAGTTATGCACATACAACAAGTATTGCACTAAATGCCACTGAGCAGCATGCTGACATGAGTCTATTACGTGTAATGGTACAATTTTATTGGAAGTCGCATAACTAAGCCACACACGTATGCAAGGTTACAGAGGAAACAATATGTAAAATGCACTCATAATTAATTTCAAAACATTTCATTAACAAAAGCTGCAATACAAATAATGTGTCAGGTAAGCAGATGCACCAAATCCTTTTTATACTATATTTATGCAACACTATTTCAATTATTATGTAGAATGTAGATACATCAAAATTCACCAGTGCTTTCACAAAATCTCACTTGTAAGACAACAAGATCTAAGTTTCTTTACAATATAAAGAAGTACATACAGCATACTGTATACTCTTTATTTGCCTACAAATCTTTCTTCCAGCTGAACTCCAATAGAGTAAGGTACAAATCAAAACACAAAATTAGATTTCTGTACTTTACTGATGCTGCACAAATTGTCACAATCAAAAACTACATCTGTCCAGAGCTATGGTAACTTCAATATTTTGGCTTTGATACCCAAAATTTCATAATGAAATGTTAAAGTTTTTTTTTTTAGAATATAATATTTATTTCTAATGCAACTTAGATAGTGTCAAAAAATTGTATGTCATTTAACTAGATCATGTAGGTATTTTGTTCACCAGTATCCAAGAAGGAAATTAACATGTTTGCATGTTTCATATTGAGAAATTCCCCTGTGTAACTTCACGAAACTAATTTAGTTTAGAGTTTAATTAAATTCAGAAGCACAGTATGTAACACAAGTACACATTACAAAAGCAAAACTAAAAACAAATACCAGAAATACACAGGAAAAAATAATTGTACAGACTGGATTCCTCAAAATAATTTTCTTTTCAAAAGGATCCACTATATTTCTGGGGCAGCGTGAAGTTCATGAATTAGGGCAGCTGATGAAAGCACTCAGATATAGTACTGTATTTCTAGATGAGAAAACAACTGGAAATTTTTCTGAGTAGTAGATAAAATACAGTATTGCACCAACAGTACAACATAATTTTAACATAATATGAATATTACTTTTAGCACAACATAACTAACATGGACATTGTCATCTTGTACAGTCAGCTCAACTAACCAGAACAAATGCCATGTGTACTATAAAAAGCATTTGGCATATTCTCACTCATATGCATGCACTCATTCTCATGCACATGTGCTCACACCCATACGCACGTGCTCACTCACATATGCACACACGTTCTCCCGTTCTCTTTTTTTACTCACTCTTTCTCTCGCACTCACATATATGCACCCACACACTCACACTCTCACGTATGCGCACAGACATACAGTGACACAGTCAGACACACACACAAACACAGACAGACATACACACTCTCTCTCTCTCTCTCGAACACGCACGTGCACACACACACACATGCACGCAAGCATGCGCAGACATGCACAACACACCCCCCTTTTTTTTTCTACTTAACCTACACTCGCTCCCATTGGTAATGTTTGTACATGCATGGCAGGACTATCATTGTAGATAAAACAAGCAAGGGAATTTATTATACTTTTACTGTAGCAGACAGATTTATGCAAACTTCAGTGGTAAGTAAATGTTCACTGGACAGCCAAATTCAAAACTGCCTGATCCAAGTGTTGTGTACAATTATTTTGAGTTTAGAAGACTTGTATAATGTTCAGAAGACAGCAAATTAATAACAATTTCAGCAGGGAATCTACAGTTATACCATCTCTTAAACAGGAAGAAACATTCACCTGTACTTCAGTACTAGTAGGTATAAAAAGAAAATTGGAAATATTTTTATACAAAAAGAAAACTGTGATAACATGATAAGATGCAGAAAAAAGAAAGAATTGGAGATGACACCCTCAAAACAACATAAGTTATAGGCCTGCCCAAATTATCAACTTTCAAAAAGAAATTGTTAACAGCTTGAAAAATAAGCTGCACAAGGTGCAAATAACTTTACCCTTCCACTCACAAAAAAGTTGTACATATTTGAAACATCCACTGCAGCAATTATTAAATAAAACTATACTAAAATCACTTCTTAAATTTCAACCTGCATACAATTTGAAAAATATGTCTCTCATTAAGTACTATTATTCTGCCAGAAGATCAAATTCTCTATCAGTTTGCACCAACACATAACTACTATCTACAACATTAATGACAGTATTTAGTTTACAGGTATACATTAGGTAGTCTTTGTATTTCTAAATATGTACACCAATAACAACACCATTACTAAAACTAAATTTCAACAATAACAACACCAATAACAGGTATAATAACATCTCACACTCACAATAATCAAGCCATATCAGCACACAATGTTACATTATACTTCATAGTCATGTATGTTTGTACAGAATGAGTAAGTGTACAAGATATAAAAATAATACAGAATTGAAAAAACTGTCTACAATTGAAAATATAAACTCAAAACTTTTAAGTAATAAATACATACCAATCAAAATAACACCACTTTTGGTTTGCTATTTAAAATTACTTCATTTTAATAGAATATTTTAGTTTAAAATAATTATTTTCAAAAATGTTATTTACAAAATTTTCAGAATAACGATTTAGCTATAAATAATATCCGAGCAACATTCTTTAATTATAACAATGTTACATTATTTAAGGCTATTCACAGTAAAGTAAGCACTTTTGAAAGCCCTCTCATTTGGAATAACAGTTAATAATTATATTTTATTTTAGCCTTAGATGTTAACTTTAGAGTGTAGTGGAATATACACACTGTGTTTATTACTTACGGCAATATTTATTTTAAAAAGTTTGTTAAAGTATAAAAAATGGCAGAGAGGAAAAAGTAACCAGGGCCTCAAAAGGGCTCACTTTACTGTGAACGGCCTATAAACATATTTAAATCAGTTGAATATTCAAGAACTTAATAGTCACAATGACTGATGAAACAAGTAACTAATTTTCAAATCAATTTTACCTAGGTAAATTACAAGTCAAGTAATACAGTACATTATAATTAGATACATTAAAGTCAAAAGTGGCACTGATAGTTTGTATATATCTACATCAAACTATTTTTTGAACTGTAACTGTTGGATAGTCTCAGAATAGAAAACAAATGACCCATACATCTCTAATTAGGAAACTATACCTTTTTTCCACACTGAACATTAAAATTAGTTAAAAATGTTGAATACAGTATTTACTAAGGGAATAAAATTTTCCAATGTTAATGTAAAACCCATGACCATTATGACAGATGATACAACATTGCTTAGTGAAGATTGAAAAATATCTTTTGTACAGATACTACTATTAAAACTGACAATCAGACATGAAAAGATAAAGTCTTTACAAAAACCACCAACATTTATATATTCAGTAATGAGTATTTAAACATGCCAATACATACAAACATTTAGAGCAATTCATGTTGTTTACAGGCTTTAAAAGACACATGTAACTGATTTCAATACATTTAACTTACCAAAATATGTACTGCTAATAATGAATGAACACATTACTCAAATACGACAGTCATTAAAATTTAGTGCAACATATTTCACCACAGACAAGCAAAACTGCCAAGTAGAAACTAGTGAATCTGGTGATTCCAAAATACTTAATCATCACACATACTATACACTACAGCATTTTATATTTCAGATCATAGCAACTTCTAATTACAGCACGAACACAAAGTATTTACCAATATGCACTACATTCTTTATATGATATACTACACTTTGCGATCACACAGCAATTTAGAATTTACATGTTAGATATACTGGAGAATTTACTTTAAAAATAAATGGATGGTCCCGAATTTAACCCATTCAGGAAAATTTTAAAACAATCATCCCACAAAATAAAATAAATTTCTGAACTTCAATTACAAGACATCCTATATATTTAATTTTGATATTAATAAAAGGTTTCCCACAAAGTAAAATTACTTGTAAGTATATTCTTGTGTGCTTCCAGGTCATGTCCAAAGTAATTACATCCTCGGGAGTACTTTTCTTACTAAATTACAGTTCAAGGCAGTTGCAAATCATTAACATTTCTCCCACCCAACCTGATGGATTATGTAACCTTTTCTTTAACTACCTCAGTCAGCTTGTATCATTTTAGCAGTGCTTGCTGTGAACATCACTACCGAAAGTAACTTTATAGAGGACAAAAATATAATTTTACAACTATTTAATATATTTTATTTATTTAACGTACTTTGAGTTAAATGACACCTGACAATTTATTTTCTATGTGCTAAATGCCTTAACAGTGCATACATAACTTTTCTCGTACCCTAAGAATGATGGAACAGTAGTTTATGAAAAATGGAACATACAAGGAAGCCACTTCTTATGTTCCTGACCCTTAATATAGGTTGCCTTTTACATGTGGAACTGTGTCTTCTCACCTGACAGTAAAAAAATTTGTTTCCCATTCACTTACTGTAAGTATATGCACTAACTTCAAAACTGCAGGATACATGTGTGTATTTTACTAAATTTTATTGGTTACAAAAAGAAAATGAAATTTATTTTTAAATAAAATAGATAATTTTTTTATTATCTTTTATAGCTTACAAATCTTACAAATTTTTTTTTAAAATTTTTAATGTTATATTAGAAAAGCACAACTATCAAGTCCAACTGTTTAAAACCTCTGAATGAAGAGTTTCTTTAAAAAAAAAAAAAAAAAAAAAAAAAAAAAAAACCCCACCACCACCCCCAATGCCTTCATCACAACATAACGCATTTGACAATAAACTCTGCCAACATATTAGATCCAACATCCTGCTAAGCCCACAACTTTACCCATTGTTCCAGAACTCCTTAGGCTTAGATAAGGCTGATTCCAACTTACTGTTTTGTAATATTTTTTATATCTATTCTTATGACCATGAAAAATGTAATATCAAAATGTTTTTAATTTAAATTATGTATACAATGTAAATTTCAAGCACCTCATACATTTCTGATGGAATTAACATATTTTTGGAGAAAGTTTTTCCCGAGAAGGTTATAGACCTCTGCCTATCCTGGGCACCATCCTGATTTCATGGGTCTGCAAGCATTCCAATTTCTTTCCTGGAATAGTCTAGGTATATAATACCCACAACCTACACAAATCTTTCCCACACATCATTTCTGGCAACATTCTAGATATGCTGAATTCATTTTTGAAGGATACACCCCATAATACAAAGCATTCTTTGTCACATTCTATGCACGATAAAAAATGGATGGTATTTTAAACCAATTTATTTTTCAACAGTCTGGATGGAAAAGCAAGCAAATTCTGAGTACATATGAGCATTCTCAAATAAAATGTCTTGAAACAAAAATCAATTGTTTTTTCAGAATGTGAAAGGGACATGCATCCCTATAAGAGTAAGTTAAACAAATGCAATGCACTAAATAACTTAATTTTTTTATAATGGGTTAAATGAAATTGAGAACTAAAATATATATGGTTCAAAATACGTACCAAAAATCTAAAAAAATACTTTTTAGTTCCGAATTGATACAAGTTGCAGTTAACCAATCTGCATATTTTTACTACCTAGAAAACCACAGTAAACATACATGAACCCCAAAAATGGACACAATTTCACTCTGTACATAATTCTATTGTGTATAGTTTGCTCTAAAGAAACACACACACAGCCACTACTTCACAATTTTGATTGTCTTCATAATCTCTTAAGAATTACTTTGCACACAGCATGAAGAAATTATTTACAATATATCATACATCACAAACTAGGAAGCCAGAACAGTACATTTAAACACAGAAGAAATTTTAAATGTGTGAATCTGCCTTTGTACTCCATTCCAGAAAAAAAAAAGAGAGAAAAAAAAAAAAAAAAAAAAAAAGCTTAAAGCTGAAAATTAATCATGGGCATTGATTTAGGAAATGAAAAACAACGAAAACCTTCCAGCGGAACATAATATCTAATACATTGTCAATGGTGGAAAAATGCAGAGAATTACATCAGCCAGTAGAAAATAAATCATTACAAATTTAAACACATAGTATATTTTCGATAATTATATCTTACAATAAAATAAAGAAATATAAAGAGCATAATAAGGTAAGTTACGTTTTTGTTTCTCCTCTCCAAACTGTATAGTGTGTTCATACTCAAATCCTTTGACACTTCCAAAACAATCCAAATCCTGCCCAAAATAAATGTCGGGAGTACCTTCACAAAGCACACAGCCATGTATAAATTATTACTGGGTTAATAACTGGAAGGTTCAATTGCAAAACATCAAGAAACATTTTTATGAATAAGATAGACAAATATACTGCAGTTAACAAATTGCATGTAGACAGGAAACCAGCTACCCTGTCAAGTACATAACAAAAGAACTGCCCACCATGCAACAAATTATGGCAAATGAAACTCAACTGTCGATACTACTTCAGAAAACACAATGAGCACCTCTTTAAGTTGATACCAGGTGCACAAAAAATAATTCCGATAACATTTCTCTACACTAAGGTAAACAATGGTTCAGTATATTGTTTTTACAAACTGGATTTACATATTAGATGTACTGCACTGGTAGCCTTTACAGCACGCTGTAAATCTAACCCATATCATTACTGATTGTATTAACCTTCACTGAAAGTATTATAAAACAGCAAAACTGATTGTCCGTTTCATGTTTCGACAGCAGATTCTTGATATTTCTGAAGTAATCTATGGAAGAAGTGGAGAAGTACAAAGCAGCATGCTACTAGACGTGTTCAAGAACTACAGATTACACCACTCACTTTCTACGTTCTTGATAATGGTTGCATTATAATACTGCGTGACTAAGGTGGTTTCATCACCTTGCAGACGACTGCTATGAAACTTCCAATATGTAGAAGGTAAGCGTCACACAAAACATCTGCAAACAGCAACACCAGTAATTACCTCTTTTATTAAATAAGTACAGTGTCTGGAAACTTCATGCAAACAACTGCCATACATTACCTAGAGTAGAACCTTACAAATATGACCCCTTACTATTTCCAGAAATAATGTTATTATGACAGGTCGATTGAGAAATTTTGGACTGATTTTGACCCACCCCCCAACCCTTACAAAATTTGTAATTTTTTGCACCAAGTCCATTTTCAACTGTGTTTAGCATAAAAATGACACATTTGTTTAATTAATATAAATATATTTTAATACGCAGACATCTGAAAAAGGAGATACCCTAGAGGCGTACATTTAGACTCCTCTTGTCACCCAAAATTTTAAAACCATTGAGCAGTACGACGTTTTACTAAGCATTGTTAGGTCCATGTTCAATTGTCTCTAATGTGAAAATGAAGGGATTTTTTAAAAACAAATATAACTTTATTTTAATAAGAAGACATCTGAATTAAAAGATACCCAGCCCCCTTTCAGATGTTGCAATTTTTTGCAATACATGGCATGGTGCCATGCAGTCTATGGCACAGTGGCAGCGCCGAACACATCACGCTCTTCTGATCACCTCAACCAGTGGGTGAGGTGTGCCGGCGGTCTTAATTAATGGCGGGAAAAGTGGTGATGGTAACTATGAGGGGTTAAGCCCCTGAGGTAAGCGGGCGGTGAGAACTCTGCCCCACGGTTACTCTCAGAGGTGTAAGCTGCCTTTCTCAACTAACTCTGCGCACCTCCCTTCTGGGTGTATGGCATAGGAAAGAGGAGCAAATACGGCCTTGCAAAAGTCAAGTTGGTGATGCAAATCCCTAGTGTGTTCAGTCAGGGCTGCAGTTGCACATGCCAGAGTTATACCATGTGTTCCTTTTGTCCGGCCCCGTAGAGAGCAGTGGACAGAGCGGTGAGTTGGTTCAGACTGTACACTTACGTCTCTTGGGTGTGGTATCCACAGAGGGTCAGTTCATACAGAACTAAAACCTACTCCCTTCCAGCCCCATAAAGAGCGGTAGCAGAGTATGGAATAGTTTGGCTGACTGAACACCTGGTGCAGGAGTTACTAGTGTTTGAGGGTCTACTGTGCTGTACCCTAGGGCACAGCAACAGTAGCTGTCTAATGGGAGTTTATCTGGCTTTAAATAGCATGGTCTGCCAGCTTCACTCTGACGTGGTGTTCTTATGCAAGGAAAGGACAGTGAAACTCAGAAAATTAGAACACCGAAAGTAAGTTTAGAACCACAGGTTATATTCAGTGAGAATAAAACATGGTGGCCCTGTACTACCTCCTATACTAACCGGAATTGACACGGAAGTTTTAAACTATGTTAGGCCAGGTGAAGGCGACCGGGATCTAAAGCTGAAAGGGATATAAGGCGATAATGCTGCTAGGTAGTTACTACTCTGCCCTAACTATCTACCTTCATTGTCATTAACAGACTAAGAAGGTTGACGACCAGAAGGGTAGTGTTAAGCTTTGCCATTACTAGGGATATGAAAATGTGGTTTAACTTTTGGTCTTTTTCATTTATAAAAATCAGTAATTTCGGTGTTTTGTATTTTTGTATTATATGTGTGTGTGTGTCTAATATATATATATATATATATATATATATATATATATATATATATATATATATATATATATATATATTTATTTATTTATTTATTTATTAGACACACACACGTATCCATTTTTTTTACAGTGTTGTGACTGCAAAAAAAAACATGCAAAACTTCAAATTAAAAATATTCTAAGTCACTTAAAATTCAAGGACAACGAAAAGTACAACATTGAAAACAATTTCTCTGCCATTTTGATACTATACAGCAACAGAGTTATACTATAAGATGTTTGCTTTGCACATGTTTTAAGACAGTCTCGCATTTTTCATGGTCCAATCTACAATTGCACCATTTGCAAAACACTATTTTATTAGACACGTAAAATCCTTCGGATTTAAATTCTGTCGCCCATGACTCGGGAGTAGCCTCGGGAGTTGGCATTACAGTTCAGATGAAAACACGGATTTGAATAACTTTAATAAGGCGGGAACGGCTTTAACAACATTAGCAGTAATCATCACCCAGCATAAAAAAACAAATATATTTGTGCCGGCAAAATGTGAAAATGTCTCTGGTTATTTCGTGGGGGTTATTTTAGCACGGAAACAAATCGTAAACACTAGTTAATGGCCACCTAGTATCCATAGAGCCAGCTAAACATTTATATACTTTTGACAGTCACTATATTTAATAATAATATGGCTACCCATTTTTGTCTATTATATTTAAAGTATGTTCATTAAATAAAATTCCATGACATAATTTACCCACCAACAAAACATTTGTGACAGAAAATTTGAATTATGTTAAAATGTTTCCACACATGTCACACAATTAATATCCCACAGTTGGTAACGTGACTTGATAAAGCAAAATCACAGCAACATGTTGCACAAAATGGCACCTATCAATGTGCATTTGTGGTGTGGGGCGGCTGGCGTGCAAACTATATAAGCTATCTTTCTCCTGTACAGCATCATTATTATTTTCTTCTGTACGACACCTATGGCTGAGGTCCAACATGTTTATATTTTATGCGGGATGAAGGTTATTTTGTTTATGAACATGAGTGAACAAATTATTGCATGAGTGAAAAGCTAAGTAATTTGTTTTGTAAAAATGTGTGCCCAATACATGCCGAAATCACATTTTTTCACAAGAATGATCCATTTTTGCATTTTTTTCACAAGAAATTAGAGTTCTTTCAATACAGATACTGATACCTCAATACCATTGCCGATAACCCCGATACCAATGTTGGTGGAGTATCAGCCGATACAGATACTATGTATCGTATCAGCCGATACGATACTTGGTATCTGTATCGGGACAATTCTACAAGAAATGTCTGTTTTCACATTTTTATGTTATAAAAACTAAATTTGGCATTTTTTTTGCAAATTTTCGCGTAAAAATCACTACACCATTTTCCCCCATCTCTAGCCATTGCCATCCAGTAGGCAGGGTAGTCCTGAAGGAACTGTGGCGACCGTTACCGATGGAGTTTCACCAAGGCGTGGTAAGGAAGGAGCAGTCACATCTTCAGGAGCTGCTGATGGTCCAGTCTTTCAGAAGCAGGAGGGCCTCCGCTGGTAAAGAAAAGTCTTCTGAAGAGGTTGTCGTCAACTGGCAGGCTTCTTCCAGCCCTGAAGAGAGTGATGGAATTTGCAAGTCATACCAGAGAGCACGAACCACGAGTACATTCCTCCGGCCCTGAAGAGAACAGTGGAGAAAACGTAAACTGTTGATTACGAGTCGTGCAGGGCCTTTTATACAGATTTCTTTATGAAACAGGGTAAACAAATGTTGAGGAAGAAGATAAGCTCCTCCCCCAGAGTTTGGTGACTGTAGTCTGCTGGCATCATCTGCTGCGTGGAGGAATGCTGTCCCCTCTTGGCATACCATAGAACTACGTGGCCTTGGGTGGTGGACTCTATGTCTCGGTCCGGCAGTACATTCTCACTTCAGGGGGTGTTGACATGACGCCTGGCTTGGAGAGTCAGGTGAACAGTACAAGCTGGACTGACATGTCTATAATAACGTCCAACCTTGCAAAGTAGTAACATGTAGCCACGTGTCCAGCCTCTTCAAGTGCTGTTAGTCTGACTTGCCCTGGTGAAATGAACATGGTTCAGATGGGGCAAAGTTGAGTGCGCATTTAACCTGCGCAAAGCATCATGCATCACAGTGTATAAATATTTGTGTGAATGTGATAGTCACAGGACATGTTTCTGTGAAAGTATAATTGATCAGTGGGAAAAAATTTGAAGAAGGCACATACGAATTTTGTGAATGGTAAACAAGGTTGTACTAAAAACCTGGTAATGATTTGATTGATGTGTGTTTTATGTTTTGTATTTCACATTATTCTACTGAGCCTTCTGCAAAGTATCTTGATAGTGTTGATGTTATAGACAATGTATGCTGGAAAGACTGTTTTACATGAAGATACATTGGCACAGACTGATGTAATTGCGTACTGAATTTGAGAGACTGTTGTGCAACTACAATATTTCTTGCAAATTGACTACTTCTGGCACCTGTTGGTTGTAATGTTGGCAACTTTGTATGTAGTAGAATAATCTGGCAACCCTGTAAGTGACTTGTACATACTTTTATAGGCTATAACAAAGAACCAATCTGCTTAGTATCTGGCTGATTAATAGCTCTACATCACCCTCTTCCATTGTCTAAAAACATATATTGATTTTAAATTTCAGTATTGAAACACGATGCTCCGCCTCATCGTCCAGGCTGTACTGACTAACATATGGAGGCATCATCCGAGGGTGATGGAAAGCCAGTACGTCTGAAAACCTTCATTTAGCTGTGTGTACATTTCATGCAGTGGAGGGTGCTGCACCATGCCGGATTGAAAGGTGTACAGTGGAGACATCAGCAGTCATCCATTGCATAACGTCATCTATGGCATAATATCGCCCAATGTATTACGTCATCCACGGTGTAACGTCATCCACAACGTTATATCGTCCATGGCGTAACATCATCCACAATGTAATGTTGTCCATGGTACGCGTCATCACGTGTAAATCTTTTATATGTAACCATTGTTATTTCTAAGCACAGCACCACGCCGTCCATGACGCACTGTGAAAAGAGAATGAGAGGCATATTTTCTGAATAAACAGATATCCTGGAAGGGCATTTACGAAATCTCTTGGTCATCAAATAATGTGTAAGTACCAAGCACCCGTAATTCACTGCAACTGCGAAGTTTGAGTTATTATTACTGAAGATCATAAAGAAACCAATCTAAATGACCATATTTACCTGCTAGTGTCTTCAAAATTACAAGTTTTTAAAATTAAATATTATTATTCACTTTAAAATTTAATGCATTGTTCAACATGGTTTGACTGCCATTAAGTAAAATGGTTGCACAGGCACTGAGAGAGTTGATAGGGGAGGGCGGGTGCCAGCTGTCTCAATGTTTGATCAATAACCTGCCAGGGGCCTACCGGCTACACCTATGAACTGCTTGCATCCCCTCCTCTCCTAAGTTTGTGCAAGATATAGCACCACCACCAGGCACATGGACTGCTTTCATGTTCAGTATTAATTGTGCGTATATAAATACATACAGCACTGCAGTGGACATTTCAATACGTCAGCAGAAATTGGAACTGTGTACAAATATGATTTTTGCAATACTCTACAGGAATCAAACAAACATGTTGCTTAAAATCACTTCAACATGAGAACATTTTTTTCCTTAATTTGCTACTACTGTACTGTGTATGGTATACATTTTTAAAACAAAGTGTTCTGTTGTTTATGTTGTTCACCATAACAGTGAGTACATGGTGCATTTTTATTTATTGAGTAAACACAGCGGATTTATGTAAATTATGTAAGCATTAAATCAAATCGCTTGGCAACGTTTGTATAGACATTAGGTGGAAGGATAAACAAACCAAAGAAAGAAGAAACTACAAAGGTCTTTCAAACCTTCTGACTTCACCATAAAAAGTTAAGGGCTGTGATATGATACTCGCAGATTTAACTGACCAGTTATTTCAGTAATGCCAGCTACTGTTCCAATTCTACTGATGAGCACTGATGATCACTAGCTTTCGTTTTTGTGTGCCGCTAGGAGGCATCCTGCATGAAGCTAGACTGATAACTGGAAGTACTGATATTACTGGAGCTAAATAGGTTGTGCAATGTCAGTAAATCATTTATTGGTGAGCAATTAAGTCGTAGGTTCTCCTAAATATTTACAGATGTGCATATGGTAGCATCATTAAATACAAAATAGCAGCAGTCAGAAGTCTTCTCAACCACCGAGAACAAGGCTAGCTTCCCTCGCACCGTACAGCCTCCAAGCTCCTCGCTGATAAGTATAAAAGAGCTTGCACACCGAAGCTTTTAAGTCTCTGCTCCTCCACCACTCACAAGGGCCGAAGGCAACCATCAGGGTGGGTGACCACCACTGGGGCATCCGGAGAACCCACAGCTTGCAAGGGCCGACCAGAAGCTCAAAGCCTTCAGCAGCCACTGACCCTCCTTCTGCATTCTGCAGCCACTGCAGATCCCACAGTTTCTGGGAGACCCGGAGGTGCCTGAAGACGTCGCTCCTCGGCTACCATCCCCTCCTAGTTAACACTCAGAACCCATTGGTAGCAGGTCACGTCGATGTCTCTTCTGGAACTCCCCCCCACCCCCACCAGAGGGTGTGGCAGTGACAGCAACTACCCTTCTGGTAGCTGTCATCCCTAGTTGATCCTTCAGAACTCTCCTGGTAGTTAGACGCTATCAAATGAGTTTACAATTTAGAATATTTTATTGCCAGAATTAATTGCCCAAACTTAACTTTTGCCCAGGTCGCCTTTACATCGATCTCAAGCTAGGAACAACTCCCGTAACTTACACTGAATTAAAATACGAGTTAGTGCGGAACCACCTTGTTTTCAAATACGTTCAATATAACATGTAATTTAACTAATTTCTCTGAGTTACACAACTTAAGAGGCAAACCAAGCTCTGCCAACTGGTAGACCTTCGGCAGCACCCAATTTCATGTAGATACTCTTCCTCTACAAGAATTAACCAGACCCAAGTGTTCCATACTCTGCCACCACTGCTCACATGGCCGAAAGGGGGCTGGAACTACTTTGGCCTGATCGACCTCCTTTGGATACTACACCCAGGTACCTCAACAAGGAAGTGATGTGTGATGCCTAACATTCTGTCCAATGCTCGCAAGGGCCAGACGAAAGGAACACAATAGTTGTCGCACGTAAAAAGTTTGGGTACCCAGAAGTACACATTATAGATAGAGAGAGAGAGAGAGAGAGAAGGGAGAGGAGTGATGATGTAAAAGCGAGAGACGAGGTAATGGACTGTTCTGCTACCCTCTAAAAATCTATGGACAGTTTATGACCCCCCCCCCCTCCCTTTTTTCCGTCTAAATTTTTTTGTGTATAGCGTGCACCCCACGAATTTTTTTCCTTTATTTTGGGAAAAAAGTGTGTGCTATAGATGAGTAAATACTGTATCTTCTGTTCTAAATGGCATACATTCTTCAGGGAGGTGTATGTAGGAAGTTGAAAAAGGGCTTACGAGCCTTAGAAAGTGAGATAGCTAAACCGCCTCCTTCTGAGCGTGCCTTAAGCAAAAATAATCCATCCCATCCCCTAAGTATTGTCAAACCTTTGTTCTCCCCTTTAATCAAATTACCTGATAGTCAGTCCCCTATCATAGAAGCAATTCTACGTAGGGAAGAGATCCCTTTAGGCCTTAACTGGCCTTACTTACGGACCCCATTGCACAAAACTCCTCCTCCAGTCGCCAAAGTCAACCACGATGTCACCTCTGGACGCCTTCCAGCACCGACATCGGACCTACCCCCCACCAGCAGCGTCTACCACCATAGAGGAGCACTCCTCTTCCCACCAAACCTAAGGAACTATGTCAGTCAAGGCGAAATTGTGAAAATGGTCCTTGATTTTGTACGGACCAGATGGCCCACAAGGCCTCCCTTGTATACCGGCCGGGCACCTTAAAGATCTTAAGGTCACTGTCTATTCTTTCAATGACCTCGAAATACTGGCAACAGGAAGTCATAACAGTAACAAAATTAATAAACGTATTGAGCAAGAAGATTCCACAAGCCTGGACAGCTGAATACGTAACTATAACTAACTCGCATAATTACAATATGCATTGCTCGCCCGGAATCTCGCATGCAAGAGTCACCACTGTGAATAAAATAAATATTGTTGAGATTTTACTACCCTTCGCTTAGCCACAGAAGAAGTTCTTATCAACCCCAGAGATAGCAGCATCTCTGTGGCTTTTGACATCACAACCCGCCAGCCTCAGGACGAGGTGTTTTAATTTGTCCTTGCCTCCAAGCGTGGAGACAAGAAATGAGTGGCGCTCCAGCACCCCGAAAAACTGACTCACCGGCCAAATAGGTTCGCAAGCTCTCCCAGTCTGCAAAGACTCTCCTCGCATCTGGGAAGACTCTCTCTCCTCTCCGCAGCCTGCAATACAGCACATCACCTGGAAGCCTGCATTACGGACTTACTCTACTCCGCAGACTATGAAGAATGCAGCATCCCAGCAGCTTGCAAACAGCTTGGCCACTGACCGTGAGGGCAGCACTCCATGTCCGAGGTAATCCTACTCCACGCACCCTGTAACCCTTTACCCTAGTCAACTTCCATGACACCGTGGTAACAGGCCATCGCATCCTAGTGTACCTCTTAGATAAATTCCGGTAACTTTGATTACGCTGTGGATAGCGTATTATTACCATAAATTTTGACATGTTAGATTTTTGCAGTTTTCAATTATTTTCCCAGGCTCACCTTAATCTGATTTGAATACGTTAATTTCTTGTATGATTCACCAGTTAGTTATTATATTGTATTTAACTTTAGCCGGGACTTTCCCTTTCCTTATTTTCAGGTAATAAAATTTATGTTAAACTTATTTTCAGTTCACAGTCATTTTATGGTAGTTCCCATTTTCATTAGAATTCTAACTATTAGTGTCTAGTAATTTGTGCCAGGTAATTACCTCCCGTTGGAGAGGAGCTGTGTGGTTTGCCCAACTCTACAGGGCCAGAGCTCTTGCCGAACTCTACAGGGCCAGAGCTCTCAGAGGACTTTAGTCCGCAAGGACACGGTGAAGCTCCTGTGTTTCCAGTGGATCCACACTCACCTCCAACAACGTCCCAATACCTAACCGCGCGTCTAAATGTCAGGGTCTTGGGTGTGACTGAATAAGCCACACCCCCAGGGCTGCACGTTGCGGAAGGGATCATGGGACTGGACCAGATGTATAGCAGTGAGGGAGGTTTACATAGTAGACAAGAGAGCAAGGAACGCCGTGCTCTAGAGAGGGCTTTAACAGCCAACACCCAGAACGGGACATGCAGGGGGTCAAAACCCAGTCTCAGACTACTGAAGCCGCCCCTCGGCCAATCTCTCCGCTCCTCTCCCTAGCCCACAAAATGCCCTTGTACAAGTATTTAGGCGCCTGTTAAACCAGGTACGACTCTGAGGGAGAACTACTTGCCCAGTTCGAACGGTCATTACCTATAGACAGTGCTACTCCTAGCGACACTGTACCTGGCCAGGCACCCACCACTTTGAGCATAATCAAACTCTCATCCAGGAAGCTCATTCGGGTTAGACACCCATCGGAAGTAGAGCTACCCAACTTCTGTGTCAAACTGGTACGGGTTCGACGCCCATCTAAGGTTGTCCCCAAGCCACGCATGGCACCACCTCTTCAGGTTACGTCCCTGCCTGTCGTCACACTCGTCCCGTTCGCATAACTCCGATTCTCCCAGCCATTTCACTTAACATTTCCCGGGACAGCTGGTATCTCGATTATTGGCAGTCTTAGTAGTGAAGAAGGTAGAACTCCCTGGATGGGAATCCATCTCTTTCCACCTCACTCTGGGGTTTGACTCCCCTTGTTTCTGATGGTATCCTACCATTAAGCGGCCACCCACGGAATACAAACCCTTCACAACCTGTCGGGTCAATAATGCTAGCCACTTATGCAGTGGTAGACCTACTTAAGATTCCGAGAGGGCAGTCAGCGACCTAACCACTTACCCACCGAGGTAAGGCACGGGTCAATTGCATGTATAAAAGCAGAGTTAGTAGGAGATGGGTTTTAGTGGCGCCCAACGTGGGACCTAAGCTGATGTATCCACTTGGCAGCTTGACCAAGCCAGCAGACTGCACAACCACTTAGGTAGCAAACCTTAACCTAACCAATTTTAGTGGGCTTTAATTACTAGCATGCTAGTGTAAGCACCCACACTCCACAGTCAGTGTTTTAGCCAGACGGCTAACCCACTAGACTTGCCCTATATCACACTTACCTCATGGTATAAGAATTACGTACATGCTATAGACCGGCCTATGTAATTCGAGCAGGTTAGACCGGCCTATGTAATTCGAGCAGGTTACTAGAGTGCTGGACCGTCCTAAATAACCTCACCCGATATTGAACTCCAGCTGAGTCGAATCACCATTCGGCACTTCTGGAGTTCTATGAAGGAAAAAACACACTCGCCTGTCATGTCTGACTCTAGGCAGAGTCAATACGATGCCCAAGAGGCCACAATGGCTGAAAAGAGCTTTCTCGATGCACTCAAGAAGGGTGCAATGGCAGAAAACTATTTTCTCAATGCACTTGAGAAATGTGCAATGGACACAAGTTCTGACATGGGGATACATGTCATCCATTGTGCACACTGCGCCTGACGCTTCCATTACACCTGCTTAGGTTGGGAAGATGCCCCAAGGTACACGGGTGGCTAGGAGTACCGCTGTGTCACCTGTCAAGAACGTCAAGCCGCTCGATGTAGCTGGCTTCAGTGCACCAGACAGGGCACAAACACAGTCCGATGCATCACCTGTGCATTTGAGTTCTATCATGTGTGTATAGGTTGGTCGGATGAGAGAACCACTCACCCCGGCCTAGTATTTAGAACATAACATCCAGACAAAACAGTGGATCAGCCGAACCCACAGGCAATTTGCAAGGAAAGGCCCAATAGTGGTGGGTGAATTATGGAGAAGTCATCTCCAAGCGGGAACAGCTGCAAACACGCATCACTTCTCACTTCACTGGGGAGGAGGTGGTTGTACAGCTCATTACCGACTTCCAAACTCGCATCCAAAATCCAGAGGAGGACTTGGATATCTTTGTATGCTGGAAAACTCAAATATTCCGGCGTATATACCATAATGAGAGTGAAAAAAGCTGCGAACAAAATATTACGTGTACACTACTTCCCTCATTCAGGAACTTGCTTCTCATTCCAAACTGCCAGACTTGGACGAGCTCGTGGAGCAAGCAAAGGAGATAGCAAAGAACACAAAAGTGCAAGCCTTGTTAGACAGGCTGGCACGTGCTGCTAAGATCATTGTCTCGCCCCCTCCTCCTAAGCGGCATGTCATTCGCAGCCTGCCCCCTCCGCTCGCTGCCCTCTCCCCCCTTGCTGATACTGCTTGGGAAGGCATTTCAACTGAGATTGCCCTACCCGGCAGGGTTGATGAAGGGGAGAAATTATCACGCGAGCACCAGATGCGCCACCACGTTCTAGCTACATTAAGGTCCCTGCCCAGGCAGGAAACTCCGCAGCTGGGGTGTGCGCGGGGCAGCCACCCTAGCCAAAGAAAGGCCCATTAATGTCATACAACTAAACTATTCTTACCAGGAAAGCATACCACCCGAGCCGGCACTTATCCTAGTGGATATCAATGGCCACCCTCGTTTAGTCTTACTAGATTCAGCTGCCATGGGAAAATTAGTAAGAAGCTAAAAGCTGCTCTTTAACAGGGTAGTGCTACATCATGGAACTAACGAAAACTGGCACCTTACATCTCTAAAAATGTCATGATGACTTTACTTCCAAAATCACGGACAAATAAACATATCTGATAAGTTAGTTTGTAACATTGTAGTTAACTTCTCATCACATTTTTCATAGAGCTAATACTGAAAGAAACAATTTGGGGGGGGGAAAAAGAGTGACAGTGAAATGGTGCAGCAGAGTCCTAAAGTTGTAGCACTGTTCTACAGTAACCAACTCCTACAGTCAGGGAGTGATGCATACATTATGTAATCACAGGAAACTCTGTGTAGAGGAGACACCACATTTACCTTTGGCTTGATGCTATACATTGTACTGGTTATTGGGTGACAGGAACATCTGATGCTGATGTATGCAGGTCCTCTTCTACTTTAGCATACCGTCCTTCGTACTCTTGCACTAATGCTGTCCATGCCTGCCGGTTACAAATACACCTTTTACTCAACTGTGTAGTGGATATAACATCAAACATACAGTCTCTTACAAACATGATACCAAATAGAAATTGACAACTGATGTGCATTTTAAGCTTCACTGGTATGTGGAAGGACACACATTCAATTTGCAGACTGAGACAGAGATTGTAACAATTAAAAAGTTAAG